>CM069906.1:146895925-147378068 GCA_036172215.1 Camellia granthamiana
GGACCCCAAACATCAGTATGAACTAATCGAAAAAGAGAAGATGAAATAGAATCACTTTTATTAAAAAGAAGAGCAGACATTTTAGCCAGTTTACAACCACGCCACTTAGAAATATCATCAATGGAAAAATTGCTTAAATGTCCAGACCAAACTAACATCCTCAAACGATCACTTGATAGATGACCTAACCTAGAATGCCAAATATAAAATAAAGAAGACTTATTGTTTAAACAAAAAGAAGACAATGCAGTAGAAGACATTTCTGGAGGAACATGCAAGCTGTCCAAGATATATAGTTCTCCAACTCTACGCCCGATCCCAATCTGCCTCTTGGATACCCGATCCTGCACAACACAATGAGAAGAAGAGAAAACAACATCAAAACCGAAATCAGATAATTGACTAATAGAAATAAGATAGAGTGAGAGGTGAGGCACATAAAATACAGGAGAAATAGACAAATGGGAAGAAGAAATAGAACCAATAGAGTGTACAGGCATAGAAGAACCATTAGCTGTAGCAATAGTGATAGAAGAATGGGAGACACAATTACTGAGGAAATATGCCACAGGGGTCATATGATGTGAACAACTAGAATAAAAAATCCACGAAGTGTGGATATTACCTGAAGACGATGAACCAGACAAACCTAACTGAGTTGTAGTCATAGCAAAGGCCTGGGATGAAAGATTTGGATTGGCCACCATGAAAGACTTGAACTGCTCAAACATAGACTGCATATTGGAAGACAGACCATTCTCAGAAACTGGTGCAGAAAAGGAGGCAGATGAGCGAGATCCCGAAGATGTCGGCTTAGAGGATGGTGGACCAAATGAATGACCCTTAGGCTGCAAAAGTTTAGGACAAGCATGTTTCCAATGGCCTTTCTGATGATAGAAGCTACACTCATCCATGGAAACCCGAGACTTGGGTTTACCAGTAACCTGAAATAAAGAAGAAGATGGGGTGGGCAAGAGTAGAGGAGTGGAAAAAACTAACTGGGAAGCAGGAGCACCATAAGCCACCTTAAACCGAGTTTCTTCCGCAATAAGCTCACGAACAGCACCATCCACAGAAGGCAAGGAAGACTGATGAAGAATAGTCCCCGAAGTGGCTCAAATTGATCACGAAGGGCCATAAGAAATTGAACAAGATGTTGCTTCTCCCGATACTTGGTATAACTGTCAAGTAACTGTAAATCTGACGGTTTCATCAAAGCAAGCTGATCCCAATAAGTAGTCTTCTCATTGTAGAACTCCTGAATGGACTTATCTTTCTGACTAGCACTTCGAATAGACATCTCAAGTTCATATTGTTTTGCAAAGTTAGACTCAAGGTACATAGTTTTCAAATAGTCTCAAACTTGTTTAGAAGTAGAATACTTCGAAAAATTTATACCAATGGTAGTTTGAACTGAATTATGAAACCAAATAAGAATTTGTGCATTTTCCTTATCCCATTTAGCAACATCAGCTTCAGTTTCTTGAGATTCCGTAGGTCTAATAGTCACACTAATCACGTAGTTCCACATGCCTTTACCCATTATAAATTTTTTCATTACATCAGACCAATAAGAGTAATTGGTACCATCTAACTTAGTGGTGATAGCTTGTAATTTATCATCGACCATAGTACTATACTATCATTACACAACCAGTTAGGTCAACCTTATAATAACTTTATCACCACAAATATCAATAGAACCAAGGCATAGCAAAGAGAGAGAGATTGAACCTAAAATCAAAAGTCAATTTTAGAGACAGAGATAGAGAGGCTAATTTCAGACCTTACTTTGATCGTGTGAACTAGAGGAGGAGAGAGAGGTCACCAATACGAGCCACACAAAAGAATTACAGAGCTTCGATCGAACCAGTTCGATGGTTGATGATGACCTAGGGCTCCGACACAACCAGATGAGGGCTCTGACGTAACCAGATGAACACGCAACCAGAACCAGCAAGAACGAAATGCAACGAAGAGAACAGAGACCCCAGCGAAGGCCTTGCAAAGAGAGACAAAGCGTCTGCGATGGTCGATGATGACCTGCGAAGGTATGCTAACATCTAATTTGTGGCTCTGATACCATGATAATAAACTTGTCTATATTATTATTGAATGATCAATCAAAACAAGTACAAATATATAATCTAAAGTTGCGACATTTAATACCATCACCAAGTTGAAGATGTAAAACACTCGTCAGTTTTTTCTTCTACACTCAATTACATGTTTGCATGTTAATGAGATATGACTTGAAGCTACTAAGCATAGCTGTTGAATAAACTTCTTGTTGGTTTGCTAAGCACACTGTTATATTGGCTATTCTGTTGACTTGTAGGAAAAGACGGGATTCGAAACCAATTCTCGATTTTGAATCTAGAACCTAATTTCCGTTTATGCAAACTTGTCCTTAAAAAACTCTTTTTTTTGAACTGGTTGACACAGTAAAATGGTCAAACAGCGTTCGATGTCAACAAAACTTGACACACACAACTAACTCGGCACAAATGACTTGCAGGAAAAGATGGGACTTGAAACCAATTCTCGGTTTTGAATTTGGAGCTTAATTTTCATTTGTGAAAACTTGTCCTTGAGATACTCTTTTTTCGAACCGGTTGACACACTAAAATGGTCAAATGGCGTCGGATGTCAATGAAACTTGACACATACGACTAACTAGGCACAAATGACTTGTCAGAAAAGACAGGACCCTGCCTCTTGACATTGATTATGTGTTCTTTGTTTTGTGTCACTTATATTGCCTATTTGTTGTTGTTAATCTCACATCTGTTTCATGTCTACTAGCATGAACTACTAGGGACTGCTGTGCCTATGTTTAAGCACAATTATTTGGCTAGATTTCTTGTTTTTGTGTTTATTCGATTATTGTTAAATTGTAGCGGAATGTGTTCAATCAATACTTGATTTTAATAGTATTATCATTATTTTATGATGAAATTAAAGTTTATTTGGATAGTTCATGTATACCAACAGTCCAATTGGTGAAGGGACTTCTTATTAGTTACAATCCGTTGTGTGACATTGATGGAGTTCCAATTAGGCCCGAATGTTGCAAAGTCTTTGTCTTAAAAGCGAAAAAGCTGAATGCTAGTTTGAAAACACCATCCCGAGGTCCAAGAGCAATTGGAGAAGCGATTGGAAGATACATTGTGTGGCGCTCGATTCATGTATATGTTACAATGTTATTTATTTTTTTATTTTTTGAAATAATATCAAATATTTAACAGTTTTTGCAAGCTTGGAATTAATTATATTGTAAATAATTTTTATTTATTTTTTATTTTTTATTTTTTTTTTCAGATGCTACCCTTTTGAATACATGATGATATCTTCACATATCAATATTGGAGCTTACTGTTGGTACTAAAACAAGCTATAATATAAATGTTTTTTTTTTTATTTGTACTGTCTATACTTTTGTTTGGTTTTAGATAAAAATTTGAGTTTTTGAATTATCAAAAATTATTAATATTATTGGAGGATGTTTTATATATTTTTGTAAAAAATGTTTGGTTGACACTATATTATTACAAGGTACATATATATTGTTTGTATATATGAATTTTTTTTTTTTTTTTTTTTTTTTTGAGGACTTGTATATATGATTTTGTGAATGTAAATGTGAATGCGAATGCGAATGCGAATGCGAATGATGATGTGTGTGGATGTGGATGTGGATGTGGATGTACTTTATTTTACAAAATATTAATAATTTGTACAGGGAATGAATTAATAAAAAAATATATATATATATATTTTATGAAAATAATTATTTTGCGATAGTAATAAACCGTCGCTAATGTAATCATTATTTACTTACATTTTATTATATGCGACGGGTTAACGTGTTGCATACACATAATAATGCAAGTTTACCGACGATTTAAGTTGTTGCGAATACATTATTGATTTAATTCTATTTTTCGTTGCGACATTTAATACCATCACTAATAATACTTTTCGTGACGTCAACTATTGTCCTTAAAAAAAAAATTGGCAACGGCAACCTGAATCGTCGCTAAAAATGATGTTTTCCCCCCTTTTGTGTCAAATTAAACCGTAACAAATACCACTGACTTACCGTCACTTTAGCAGCCCCCCATTTCTTGTTGCTACTCCGTCGTAAAAAGTCTTTTGCGATGACATGTGGACCTTTTGTGACGTTTGAGCCCGTCACAAAAGGTCCGATTTTTAGTAGTGTTATTATCTAGGGTCACTGTCAATTTGATAGATTTTTTTATTTTATTTTATTTTTTTATGTTAGTGGTGCAAATCAAAAGGATAGTATTTCTGAGGGAAAAAAATTTGGTTATGAATGTTGTTGCCAGTTTGGCAAAATTGTTTAAATGTTGCAAAACGATACTGCAAAACTTGGGTTCAATCTAAGTTATCATTTTGTAATTATACAATGCAGATGATTGAGGGAGTTCATTTAATCTAAAGCATTATGCACAATGTTCTCCAAATAATCTTCTTTATTAGCTTTGGTTGGTCCACCAATTTGAAGGATAATCCACAAGAGGAAATCATTCCCAAAGAAAAAAAATTGTAGTAGCAGGAAATAAAGAGAACTTTAAATACAATGACAGAACCTAAAGGTACCTTACCTGCCAACAAAACCATGATCCTCATGTGCTCGCCAACAACATTTTGGTAAAGAAAAAATAATTAAATTTTGGTAGGAAAACTGATGTGGCAACGGATATCTTTGCCAAACTTTTTTCCACATTTGGTTCAAGATTTGGCTGACATTTTTTGTGAAGGCATTTGACTCACCATTAGAGGAGTGATTTTGTGAACTGAAGCCAATTTTTTGGCTTTGGCAAAGCATCTGACAGAACTATTGGAATTGCTCTAATTCATGTTATATAGGTTTGGCCAGGTGGCCAATCCCAAAGTAATACCCCCTAGGTATCAAAAGCAAAAATGCATTAAGTTCTAAACACACAAAGGAAAAAAAAAAAAGATATAGGGCTAATTTATAGAAACTTAGCTAATAATAGCACTTCTCAATTAAAGGCTATTTGGTGCAATTTATTATTCTTTATTTTCAAATCTGTGTTTCAACTGTTTAGTGCAATTTTACTGCAACTTATTACAGAATAATAAATTCATGAAGTTGGAAATAAATAAATTATCTTCAAAGTGGATAGAAGTATTTTTAGCTTTTATTTATCATTTATTCAACTTACAAAAAGATGCAAAAATCTAACCCAAACCAAACTAATCACATTTTATTATTAACTCTATTGAATTCAAATACTCCCTCAAACTGATCCCAAGCCACAAACCTACTGAATTTAACATCTAAAATTCAATATTGCTTGTTCATTACTAAGATTACAAGTTTTGAGCTCAACATTTGTGGACAATCTACTATGCCACTTGTTAGGTTTTTATTTTGGCAACCCCGTTTGACAAAACTCCTTTGAGTTGTAATTTTTTTCGCATTTTTGTTTCAGTGAGGCTATGAGTTTATTAGATGCGAATCCAAACCCGAATCGAGCCATGCAGAGAAGTTTATGATGTTAATGCTTTCAAGATTGCCACTTCGCTGATTATTACGGGGGTCGAGCTGCCCGGTCAGCTCGCGGCCGAAGCAAAATGCAAAATTGCATTCAAAATTGCATGTCAGCCGTTGCTCGCTCGAGCCAAGGAGTGCTCGCTCGAGCCAAGACTTTCTCGCTCGAGCCAAGGAATGCTCGCTCGAGCGAAGGATTGCGTCCGCACAAAAACCTGAAAGCAGTGATTGGTCGCTCGAGCCAAGGATCCGTCGCTCGAGCGAAGGCACTAGTAGAAATCACGAAATTTACTCTCCTCGCTCGAGCCAGGAAAGCCTCGCTCGAGCGAGCCTCAGAATTCGGATTTTTTTCAAAGAGTAGGTTTTCTTCTGAAACAGGATTTCTTTTGGTGTTCTACAAGAAGTTGGATTTCTTCCTTGGGAAGTTTTGGATCACTTTTGGACTTCTACAAGGAGTTGGCTTTCTTCCAAGACAAGAATTATTTTGGTTCTTTATAAGTAGTTGGTGTTCTCCCAAAACAAGACTACTCATTAATTATTCCTCCAGATCTTCTTTTTGGTTCTTAAAGGTTTATATCTGGGGATATTTGATTTTTCTTTGATGTCTTATTGAGTATTCAACTCATGATCTGAAAAGGGCTACATCAAAGGTTTTGTTTGTTACACAAAAGAGAGAGTTGTTCTTCAGTTGTGGATTCTGAAGAATTCGAGCCTGAAGCTTCAGTTGTGAATTCTGGAGTGGCTTATCAAAGTTGTTCTTCAGTTGTGGATTCTGAAGAATTCGGTCTGAAGCTTCGGTGGTGGAATCCGGAGTGGCTCATCAGAAAGACAATTCCGTGGTGAAGATGGGGTTGGAAGAGGCACATAGAGGTTGGTTCAATTAGGCGTTGTGGATTCGCTAGATAATTGAGAGTGATACCTGTGTAATTCCTTTATATCTTCTTAGTGGATTGTTCTGGTGGCTGTGGCCCGTGGTTTTTTGATCACAATTGGAAGGTGTCCAATTGTGGTTTTTCCACGTAAAATCTTTGTGTCTCTTTCTCTTGATTGTTTGATTGGGATTTTTATATTCTGCTTAAAATTGATACATAATCACAAATCAACATCTAGGAGGTTTCTAGATTTTTCACCACTAATGTTTGTTGTCCACGTGATGTAGTTCATATCAAGACACCACTCGCCATCCAATTATATCAAGACACCACTTGCAACAAAGACCTATGAACTGCAACAAGAGAAAATGACATTAGATACTGATTTATAGAAATCTAGCAATTGAAACAAAGGAAAGAAAATAATCAAAGTGGTTCATTCATACTAATAGAGATCAGAGAAACAGGGAAGGAACAACATGGTTTCTCTCTGACTTGAATGTGTGTTCTCATGCTTGTAGTCTAATTTTTTTCGGTGAAATTAGTCAAGTATGGAAATGGTAAGCCAAGTGTAAAACTTGTTAAAGTTTTAAAAAAATTCATTACCTGAACTAGTTGATGTCAAAAACACATATCGAACAAGACTTCCTTTTTGCTAAACTCATTCCGTTTCTAATTTTGTATTTCTACCTTCCTAAACAAATAAATTAAGCAATAATCTCACCTAGTTAACTATATGAACAATTAAATAAAATTGAATGGATAGGGAAAAGAAGAAATTGTCTCAGCCACTCATTATTCCAACAAAGCAAGCAGTTCATATGTGATATTCATATCAGCAATATGGGCTGCAACATTAGGAACAAACCAACCAATACAAGTATTTTGTTTTCTTTCCAAATAGAAGGCATTAACAGATTAACCTGCAAAAAAAGTTTTTTTAAAAATAAATATACCTTAGAAGCTCCAATCTATAAATTTCTGTCGTTTGTCTTTTAAACACCATCTAACAAACCTTAAAATTCAAACCAAATTTCTATTTCTACAGTTGAAAAGAAAAAAATGCAACACCATGTTCGGAAGCTCCAATCTATAACTGCTTTATTGCTTTAGAATAAACTCATTAGCACCAAGTTCCAGCACCAACTTAGCCTTAAAACCAACCATTATATTTCACAAATTTCTTTGATGATAAATAATTTATCCTCTAGACTAAACAGCATGACTCAACTAAACTGGAGAGGAGACATATCCACATCCGTATGTCATTCAGTTACATAAGTACAAAATTCAATTACCCATGTAAATTTTACACACAAACCAAATTTCAAGTATATATATATATATATATATGTGGAATCAACACAATTAACAAAAAATTTCAAATTAAAACAATAGAGCGTAAAATAAAATTTGGGTCAAGCTACAGGGTTTAAAAGTGTAATTTACCCTTAATTCATATATGAATATTCTTATCTATAACCGTTGCTCTCTCTAATAATTATGGCAACGATATTGTTTCCATTGACAATTACAGTTAACTTGGCTTAATGTTCAACTTAAAAAAATATGGCCATATGTAAATGAGGTGATTTTAATTTTTCTTTTCTTCACCAACTATAGTGCATTTTATTTGCTGGATTCAATGTGATGACAATGAAAGCATTTTATTTTTTTTACTTAAATTACTTCATTTTTGACACATGGTGGCATAGGTAGCATCAGAGCTAATTCGAAGTTCTCTTGAGCCAATTCTCGAACAATATAGATCAGTTATCTTATCATCTCTCAAGTTTTCAAAGTTGACTCTTGGTACTGTGGCTCCACAATTTATAAGTTTGTTTGATTTCTGTTTGATCTTTGATGAGACTAAAAAATCCCAAATCACCATTAATAATATGAAAACTTACTAATATGAATTCGACTTAATTTCAAATTTAGTAATTGTTAAAAGTAATTTATCATCTTTTAAGTTTCTAATTAAGTTGAAAGAAAGAATTCCATAAAATGTAAATAAGGAAGTTTCGTAGATTTTGGAAAGAATTGTACTTCTCAATTTACAATTACATTCTTCTGAGAAAATCAAATGAGAAGAGAATGGCCTATCAGATTGGATTGGTCCAAAGTTATTGCACATTAGCAAGTCGGAATTCACTCCACAACTTCTATTTCTTTAATCTTTAAAAATATATATATTTTTTACTTTTTACTTTATGGAATTATTATGGCCAAAGGTAGAGCCAATCATCTTCAAGAATAGGCACAACAATTGAAGGACATAATTTAAATTTATTTGGACCTCAATTTTATTTTATTTTTAATCCTTTTTAAGGTACTGATAGAAAATTGTTGATCTTTTTAGGGTTTTCAAATATTGAAGGCGATGCTAAGGGAATCACGATGGAATTGGAAATGCAATGGGATGGAAATCCTAGTATCATACTTGATGTTAAAACTAGAGTCGGCATTGGATTACCTATACAGGTGATCTTCAACTTATTTCTCATATTTATAGAGCTTTTCCTAGTAGCAAAACTATTACAAACCTACTCTGAAATTTATCTTATTCTTTTTTTTTTTTCTTTTGGTGTATAGTACTTCTAATACTTATTTTATAGATAATCAATGTGTTCTCTTTCACTCTCTCTGAAGAATAATAGGTGACTGAAAAATTGGATAACATGATATAAAGTAAAGAATGTTTGGTTATTGGAATTTTACCATAAGATGCCACTTTAATATTTTTTTCTTATATATTTTCATCTAGGTCAAAAATATTGGATTCATGGGTGTTTTCAGATTAATTTTCAAACCACTAGTTGACGAGTTTCCATGCTTTGGGGCTATTTGTTCTTCTTTGATGGAAAAGGTGAGTACTTTGTATCTTTGTCACTCTTTTAACTTATTAGTCTAGTTTCCAACATTTTGGAAGTGATCTTCATGATAAATCATGCAAATTTGTGCAAATATTCATATATTTATCATGTCATCATAAAAATAATTATATAAAATTTTGAAAAATTACTATGCACTTGATTTTTGATACTACAATTCCCCCCATGATTCTGCCACAGAAAAACATGGACTTTACACTCAAAGTTGTAGGTGGGGAATTATCAGCAATTCCCGAAATTTGTGATGCTATTGAGGTTTGAGAAATTTTATATTTATATATATATATGGAATCAACACAACTAACAAACATAAAAAACCTAAACCTATTCAAATCATACTTTCCTAATTTTATAAACCAACCCAGTGAGTTCACAAAGGTGAAAGGGGCACTTTCGAAGAAGGGGATTTCGGTCTAGGGTTTCATAGAATGGAGATGGAGAAAGGGAGAGAAACAAGTTGCAGAGCGAGAGAAAGAGACATACATTGAGGCATGTAGCTTGCTAAAACGAGGAGGAAAAGAAAAGGGCAGAGGAACAAACTCACTCTTCAGTGCTTGGCGCAGAGGAGCTATAACGAGATCTTGTAGAGATCTTCGTCAACAGCTTTGAGAGCTTTTCTTCATGGCGGAGGATGCAGCGGTGAAAGATAAACAGGTCTTGGAGGTGGCAAGGGCAGTAACGATGAGAGAGAGAGAGAGAGAGAGAGAGAGAGAGAGAGAGATATTTTTGAAAACGTTTGGGATGAAGAAAGGGTGTAGGGATTTGTCAAAAACAATAAAGGACGATATTTTGATTTTGACCAAATTTGGATGTTTGTTCCAAATTTTTGGGGAAAATTATTTGGGAGGAATTATGTAATAATCATTATAAAAAAATATTAAACATTTAGAGTCTTATAATAAAATAAATTATTAATTTATAATTTTGTCAATTTATATTCAAATTTTTTATTTATTTTTAATATAAATCTTTCTTCTATTTTTATTAAGTAAAATTAATAAAAAAGAGTATTTTGCTCATCAACTACAAAATGTATAATCACACCATTAATTGCGTAATAAAAATATTTAAAATTTTAAAAACTATAAATATCGTAATCAAGTCACAAAATTTTGTAATATAAAACACAAAATACATAACTACATCACTAATTGGCATAAGAAAATTGTTTAAAATTATAGAAAATCACAAATGTCGTAACTAATTCTCAAAATTTCGTAACATTAACCAAAAATTATGTAACTATCCAGTAATTGGTGTAACAAAAACATCTAAAATTTTTGAAAACCACAAATATCATAACCAATTCACAAAATTTAATAATGTCAATTACAAAATGCATAATTGTACCACTAATTGGCATAATAAAAATAATCAAAAAATTTTACAAATCACAAATGTCATAACCAACCCATAAAATTTCATAACATCAATCACAAAATGCGTAACAACACAACTAATTGATGTGGCAAAAATATCCAAATTTTTTACAAAACCACAAATATCATAATCAAGCAACAAAGTTTCATAACAATTATCATAACAAATCACTAAAAATCGTAGAATCACCAATCAGGATCTCTAATGATACAGAGAGAACAAAATGTAATGACAATCATTAAGTAATTTAATCAATGACTTAAAGCCATGAAACAGAAAATGAGAGTTAGAGAAGATTAACCAGTAGAGTCAGAGGAAAGGGAATATGAGAAAGAGAGACTAAACAGACTTATTACCTGTGAAAATGACGTCAAAGGTGGTGTCATTTCCGATAAGGAACATCGGAGATATCTACAGTGACAGTAAGGAATGAGAGAGATGCTTGAGGGATGAAGAGGACTGAGATAGCAGAACAGTACAACAAAATGTGCAATATTCATTTTTTAACAGTTCTATAACACATGTACAAATTGATAATAACAAAACCTTTCAAATCATAACTACAACCAAAGGTTTGTATATGTATGACATATTAATGTGAAAGAGCTAGAGTTTCAAGATAGATGCATTTACTAGATAGAGCAATATCACCAGAATGAATAGTGTTGAAATAGACAGAGAGAGTAGTGACGAGTTCAAGGATTTATTGGAGAGACACAAGAGTAGAGAAAAGAAGAATCTAGTGAGGAAGAACTATGAACGATGGTCGTTCAATGATTTGAGCGAAATAGGGAAGTTTGATTGAGAAATAGAGAGAGCTCAGGCACAACTAGGACAAATCAAGGGAAAGAAAATTGAGTGGAGAAAAAAAAAAGTTGGGAGAAAAATTATTTAGTAGAACAAAATAAATCACGTCACAGATAATTTTTTTAACATATTTTTTTATTAAAATTTAGTTCAATTATATATATATATATATGCCTATAAGTGTATATAGATATTTTAAAAGTATATCGTTTATATATTATTATTTCTATTATATTTAATGAAGGTACTATGACTAAAAATAAATCTAAAATAGAGATAGGTGATCAATTGCAATTGTCACTTAAGAATGACACTTCAAAATTAATTGAGAGAGTTGAGAATTCAGAGAGAATGAGAGTTTGAGAGGCATATTTGTTTGTGAGAAATAAAATGTAAGAGAGGTGGTATTTATAGAACTTGGGAGGGAGGGGTTAATTTATATATATAAATAAAAATAAGTAAAATTGGTTGTTGGTGGAATTAACGGTTATATGACTATTTCAATTTTTTTTTTTTTTAAAATTTTTGACCATTGCACTGACAGGGGGACAAGGAGCCGTTGGGGTTGGGTCAAGCCAGATGGGGAAGAAAATTTCGGCCCTAGCTCACGGAATGGGTCACACTCCATAACACACCAGGGCCGGCCCGGGCTCTAGAACACATAGCCCAGGGTCTTAGGTTGGGCTTAGGCTCGGGCCTGGTTAGGCCTACCTGAGGTGCAAGCGGACTTGGGGTGTGCCGTGAGCTCGTGGGCCAAATTTACACGCCTATATGTGGTAGTGGTTATGAGATATGTGATTAGTGGTTATGAAATATATAGCGATCCCGGTTTTCCCTTCATTGTTTAATTGTATTTCGGACTCGGTTCTGTGGATGTGTTGCTGTCTTATTCCCGTTTCCGTCCTTTACTCTTTGTATATGAGTCTTGGGTTGTGTTGGGCAGGTTTGAAATAGATTGGTTGTGTTTGGAAACCAAGGGTTGATGTCCAGATTTTGGGCTTGACGTTCGAGCGGACCTGTTTGTATATCAGTCTGAAAAACAGCTTTTTGGATCACTTTTTCGGGCCATTCTCTCTCTCTAAATTTTCAAAGCTTATGCATGATTATACTAGATTCATCTCATTAAGTAAGATACATGTACATCAATTAGATGACGACTAATTATTGATGAATGCACCTATATATACAATGTATAGAAAACTAATGCTAATACATTGAACGTGATGGATTCATTATGAATGAATCTTAGAGATGCATTATGTATCTATTATGAATATGTAAGATACATTAATCTATCTAATGAATTCATTAATATAGAAGATGCATTATGTATCATGAATGTATGAGATACATTAATCTATTTAATGAAGTTCATTGAATGAATAACTTGAGAGTTTCTCTCTCTAGACTACATCTTCTCTCTATAAATACATCTAGTTCTAGTGATCTTCTACCCTAGTTCCTTTGTTTTAAGTGTGGAGCTTTCCTTGATCTTCGTTTTGATCCAAAAAATTGTGGGTTTGGAGGACATCCGAGTTTCTTCATGATCTTCTTTGAATCTCTTCATTTGAGGTAGGGATAACTACTCATTTTTATGATCTTTGACATAAACTTTTGGTCATTTTGATTTAATGTTGGAGTTGAGTAATTTTGGGTGTTAGGGTTTCAAGATGTAAAAGAGGGGTTTTGTTATTATGACTCATTCATGTGTATTTTAGGTCTTAAAATGATGGTAATGATGATTAGGAATGACATTTGAGCCTTTGGGTCAATATTGGAAAAGGAGGGAGAAAAGACCTAATTTTTGATAAATTAATTTATATAATAAATTTTGGAAGTTATGGAAATATGAAATTGAGTTGGAAATAATGAAATTGGGTAGTTATGAGATAAAATGGTATAGTTAGATTGATTAATCACTCACCTTTGAAATTGTTGATAAATTATCTGTTTAATGCATTTATTATCTGTTTAGAAATAATTGCTTTGGGCTATCGGTGGAGGATAGTCTTGATTGTTGTAGACATAGCATGATGATTAGGTGAATTAAGAATATGTCATTAAATATGACGGTTGGAATAATACATCGAATTTGTGTATTGATTGATCGTGCATATGATAATTGTTTATATACATTGTATTGTGTGGGAGGAGATAGGGGATGTACTCCACGGTTTGGGAGGAGATAGGGGATGTACTCCTAAACCGGATTTTATTTGGGAGGAGATAGGGATGGACTCCATTGATACAACAAATCTGTGTATCATTTATGAAGTATGAAGTGTTTTAATATGAGTTGTTATCTCATGTGAATTGTGAAGTATGGAAGTGTTTTATTATGAGTTTTAATCTCATTTAAATTGTTGATATTGGAAAGGATCATGGACATACTTGTCATGGATTTGGATTGTGCTGTATGTTGGCTTATATGAGTTAAACATTTATCAAATGCTAATGTTTTAGTTATTGCTCATATTATGTTTAGCATATCTCTACTAGGCGTTGGCTCACCCTATATAGGACATCATTTTCAGGTGCAGGTTATATGCTACCTCCAAGGACGTAGCTTGGGAGGTTGTAGAAGCAGAAGGCTTACTTTTGTGATTATTTTGTGTGTTACATGTATATCAAGCCAGAGGCTTATTTTGTGTAAAGAGTTAGAACTCTATTTTTGTTGAACCCAAGTGTTGACTTGGAAAGTTGTAAGCCTATAGGGCATTTATTTTTGTTATCAACATGTAATATCTCTTGTAAGAATACTCTGATGTTGGGAATATGATATCTCTTTCTTGTATCCTGAATGTATGATTATGGGTTTATTTTGAGGGCGTTACAAAATATGTGATGTTGGTTATGAAACAAAGGATGTTGATTATGAGATGTGGTTATGAGATATATGGGTAAAGGTAATGAGATATATGATTAGTGATTATGAGATATGTGATTTTGGTTATGAGCAGAGTGGTGTAGTTATAAGTCAAAAGGTGTTTGGTTATGAGATATATGATTAGTGGGTATGAGATATGTAATGTTGGTTATGATCAAAGTGGTGTGGCTATGAGATATGTAATTAGTTGTTATTATATATGTGATGTTGGTTATGAGATATGTGGGTAATGGTTATGAGCAAAGTGATGTCAAAGGGTGTTTGGTTATGCTATATGTGTTAGTGGTTATGAGATATGTGGGTAATGGTTATGAGCAAAGTGGTGTCAAAGGGCGTTTGGTTATGCTATATGTGTTACTAGTTATGAGATATGAGATATTGGTTATGTGATTAGTGGTTATGAGATATGTGATGTTGGTTATGACTCAAAGGGGTTGGTTATGAGATGTGGTTATGATTCATGTGGGTAGTAGTTATGAGATATGTGATCATTGGTAATGAGATATGTGACATTAGTTATAATCAAAGTGGTGTGGTTATCAGCAAAAAGGTGTTACTTATGAGATATGTGACTAGTAATTATGAGATATATGATGTTGGTTATGACAAAAATGTGTTCGTTATAAGATATGTGACTAGTGGTTATGAGATATGTGATATTGGTTATGACTCAAAAGGATTGGTTATGAGATGTGGTTATGATTCATGTGGGTAGTAGTTATGAGATATGTGATCAATGATTATGAGATATGTGATATTAGTTATGGACAAAATGTTGTTGGTTATGATATGTGGTTATGAAATATGTGATATTAGTTATGAACAAAATGGTGTTGGTTATGAGATATGGTTATGACTAAGTTATGATCAATTTGATTATAGTTATGAAGAAATATGATTTTCGTTCATAACTATAAAAAGTGACCTATTTAGCAAGTCGCTTTTAATGATTGTAGACACCCCATTTTTGACCGACCTTAAGACTCAGACGTCACCGATTGAGCGCTTGGTGATGTTGCATAGTGTGCTCGTTCAAAAGTATCAGAGTCGCGGCCGTGAGCCCTGCCTCCGGACTTCCGAACCCTCTTTTGTACCTTGTCTCGGTTTGCTAGCCAGACTCGGTTTTCTCTGTTTCTTTTCCTGAGGGGAGGGAGAGGTCCCGTAGACCATCTCTCAGTGGCCGTGGGCTACATTTCGTGGCCGTAGGCCATTTTGCCCATTTCGGAGCCCGGTTCCCGGTTTTCGGAGCCGTCAGGCCGTGTGCCTCGGTTCGGGACCGTCTAACGATCTCCGATTCCTCCGGTTTTTGGCATGCATCTCATTTACTCCCTTTCGAGGGACATTAAGGTCTGCGAGACCCACTTCGTGGCCGAATGCCACTTTCGGTGCTTAACGGCCTATTTTCGGGACCCCGAACTGCGTGTTTTGGCCCCCGAGCATTCGTTTTACATCGGTTTTTGTTAATTTTTGGCAGGTACCTCTGTTTTATCACCGGGAAGGTCACTGAAGGGTGGGAGGCCAGAAATTGTCTCAGCAACCAGTTATGCTTCTCCGGCGCCCTCCGACGCCCGTTTTTCTCACTTCCGAGCCAATGTTGACCACCCTAGGGCCATTTTCTTCAACCCCAAACCACATATTTGTGTTGTACACACATGGGAGGACCCTAATATCACATGGCCGGCCAGTAACTCAACTTGAACCTTTTGAACCCCTCATAAAAGTGACCTATTCTCTCTCCTGTTTCAGAGTTGCCAATTTTGAACCATAGGGTTGTGTTGAGGAGACCTGGGAGGACACCAATATCTGGTGGCCGGCCAGAAATTGTTTTGGACCATTTTGCCCCTTGGCCGGCCGGCCATAGGGGGTAGCAGGCCGGCCACCTGCAACAAAAGTAGCAGGCCGGCCATGATCCTTGGGATGTGTGCTTTACAGCTGTATAGCTGTTTCCCCCAAAAGATCTGATTTCGGGGGACTTTTGGTAGAAGAGGGAACTTAATCCCAAAGCTCTACACACTTTCTCTCCTTTTCTCCTTCATCCTTACATGCATACAGCAGCCCTAGCTCTCCCTCAAGGTTTTGAAGATTGCTCTTAAGCTCATAGATACATATCTCTCTCATTTCCTCTCAAAATCTTGAGTTCCAACCACATTTCTTCATCGCTACCAAGCACCACCACCACCACTCCATTTCCAGCAGCTTGGGGAGCTTTCTAGTAGCTAGGAAGCAACATTTCTCAAGCCAAAAGGAAGCTAAGCATTGGTCTCCAAGGGTAAGTGCCAATCTCCCTCTTTTGTAGCACTTTCTTGCACCATTCCTCTAGCCTATTTGCTTACTATTTTGGGATCCGACCCTAACTGAAAGGGTCATTCTTTTGAGCCATTCTTCATGTTTGTTCAAGGGCTTAATCCTGTTTGAGAGCCCCATCTTACACTTGCTTCAATACCCTCTTGTATGCCATTATTTTGCATAGTATTTCTAGCCTATTTGTGATCTGTTTTTGAGCATGATATAAACTGAGTTTGCCTATTTTGGGCCCCTCTACAACATTGTAGAAGGGATCAACACTGTTGGGGGCCTCCATGTAGCACTTACCATTATACCCCTCTTTGGCCCCCATTTTTGCATGCTTTGTGAGCTTACCTTGCCTTTGTTTTTAGGCCATGATCAGAACTGAAAATGGCCATATTTTGACCTTCTTGGCATATCTTATTAAGGGTCTTTGGATTTTTGGTGATTGCTTTGTATACCTCATGTTATAGCCTCTTGTTGGCCTATTTCTTGCATGGCATTTTTAGCATGTTTGCATACTGATTTGAGGCATGTCATAAATTGTAAATGTTCATATTTTTGGTCCCTCTTCAGTGTTGTAGAAGGATATTTTTCTGTTTGGGCATTGCATGTACCACTTGCTTCATTGCTTCCCTTGCGGAGCCATTTTTGTATGCCATTTTAGCCCTACTTGTGATTGCTGTTTGGCCATGTTTTGTACTGTAAAAATGTGAGTTTTGGGGCTGCCTTGCTTCTTCTTTTTCATGTCATCTTCAAATTATGCATGTATTGTATAGCTACAAGTCATTTTGGATGACTAATTTTGCATTTCGGGAGAGATTCCTTGCATCGGGTATTATTTCGCCTTGTTTCGGGGCTGTTTTCCCCCTCATTTTGCTACTGATTTTTTTTGCATGTTTGCATGTCATATTCCGTGTCTTTGCCATGTCTCATTAGAGTGGCATTTCGGTGCCTGAGGGTCCGTTCTCGGTTTGCGTGCCCGCGGGCACGTACTTCGAGGTGTCTCGTTTTCATCTCATGGCCTCCTATGTGAGTGTGGCTGAGGCTCTCTCATGTTGGTATAAGCCCATTATTGCATTGCGTATGCCATTTCATCCGTAGCATTGTGTATGCCCGGTTATGTATTACCTCGTATAGCGTGTATGCCATTCCATAGCATTGTGTATGTTAGGATTGTGTGTTAGTTGCATTCCATGCATGTCATGCATATTGCATCATGTTCGGGATAGGAGTTAGCCCGGGCACGGGAAACGAGGTGCGTTCTGTACTCCGAGTGACGGAACGTGTCTCAATTCCCAAGTCACCGACACTCCGGATTATCCGTGATGGAGTTAGGTTTTATTGTAGCATTCATATGCATTCATCCTATATTGAGTTGTGCAATTCGGCTCCTCGGCCATCATGCATCGATATGCGTGATTGGTGGCACGAGGATCGAGGCATGCATATATCTGTGAAATACATTGCTATGCCCCTTTCCTGCTCTCTGTTGCAGCATATCAAGAATCAGCGGTCTTCCGAAGCTTGGCGCGCTTTTCGAGAAACATTGCGAAACAGAGGCTAATTGGGGCATTCCAGTGGATTTCCGCGCAAGGCAGCCCAAACATACATCGTTCATCAGAAGCAAGGCAGTCCTTGGCTTGCATGCCAGTTTACAGTTTTTCTTAGTTAATTTGTTAATTAATTAGGAATTTGTACATTGTTTGGACTGTATTATTTGGACTGTAATATTCTTTCATTTGGGACTGTATATTTATTCGGACCCTCTGCGCAGGGGCAATATTGTAATAAGTGTGGGTGAGTGTGATGTATGTCTTCCAACCCCACGTCTTTCTTCCCTTTTATTTATCCGCTTATGATGGTTAGATTAGGGCATATTTCAATTAGCATACAGTATGACAGCATGTTTGCATCATTCATCTGTTTTGCACGCACTGGGCTCGGCGCATCATACAAACTGCATTTGTATTTCAATTCCAAATTGAATATGTGTTAGTTGTAACATTCCATATGCCATGTTTCGAATAGTCGAGCCTGCTATAGTTGCATTTTTGCATGTGTTGCATTAGGCAATTCTGTGTATCTAGGATCATGCATGGATTTCTAATGAGTTTCTGTTTTGGCTTGGAGTACTCGGTGAGTTTTTATGCTTTAGCATCCTTGCATGCGTGTGAGTGTTGCCATGAATAGCATGCTTACCATGAGGCTAACTGCTTATGTGATATAACTCTTTGAATGCCTGTGGGTGGAGGTTGGGTTATTTGGATTGGAATAATTCATCAAATGTTTGTTTTAAGCCCACTAGATAGTGGCAAAATCATTGTTCTCTAAGCCCACCCGAGGGTGGCAAATCCACGTCTTAGCCTACCTGCGGGTAGCACCATCAAACCATTTTCAAACAAACAAACATGAAATGTTTTGTTCCAATTCAGGCGACTCAGTCTATACTTGTATGCTGTGCGCATCACATAGTAACCTAGGCTAAAAACTGGAATAAGAACATACAATGTTTTCAAAATAGGATATCATGGTTAGTAGAGGCCGGTCTTTGACCGGGCGAGCAGGGGTGCTCACGAAGTGACCTTCCCCAATCGTACCTAAGTTCCCGAGCCGAGGCAACTTTGGTGATGACGGACACGTGGCCTTTGGCACCGAGTCAGGGTTTCCTAAATTTCCCAAAAATAAAATATTTAGGTGGCGACTCTGTATCTGGAAAAGCAGTCCATGTTTGGCACTTCTTTCAAAAAATCTGTTTTCAAAACGATTTGCCGGATTTGGACCCTTTGGTTCAAGATTTAGAACCGTGACATTTGAGTCCTTCGAACTGTAGTAGACCCAATATCGAACCAGAACCGCGGAGGGGGGGGGGGACTCGCACTCCTCGCCCCGGGATGCGTTCGGGGACGTCTACAGTTTCTGGCGACTCTGCTGGGGAAGTTAGAGAACTTGACTCGAATTCGTGATATCTTGTTTTGACTACACTTGTGTGTTTCTTTGCATTGCATTTGCATTGGTGCGCCTAGGACACCGTGTTTGCCATCTGCTATTCCTGAGCGGTTTGCCGGAGGCTTGTCTTGTCAAGGCGTGTCCATAAGGCTGACCGGTTACGGGCTCTGCCAGTATGGGAACACAAACCCCGGTTTTACCGGGGCACCATTTTTGACCATTCGACCTAGTGCATATTTGGATCCATAGTGACCATTCCAAGCTAGGACAGGTTGCTTACCCGTTTATAGGTTGTTTGAAACCGCTGCGTGCGTAGTGAAACCCTAGTTCCTGACAAAATAGGACAGGGAAACCCAACCCCAACATAGGGGTGTTTTGGCTCTCACTTATCTGTTATGTGCTTGTTAGAGTGCATCTCTACAGGGAATGCATGTATTAGTTTATGAGTTTGGGCATCAGGCCTGCGGGCATCAGTTTTTGAGATTGGGCATCATGCCTGCGGGCATCAGTCAGTATCTGAGAATCAGTTGTCTGTGGATACCGGATTCAGTTTTGGGAAACAGTGATACAGGAACAGTGATCAGTGATTGAGGACAGTGTATACCTAGCTTATCAACCGTGTGTTGTATGCCCGACTGTGTGTTGTGTATTTAATTTAAGCTGTTATGCTGTCCGTTTATCTGGTTATTTATTTCCTTTTCGCTTTATTTATCTTTTTGCTAGGGCAGGGTTTGTAGCATAATTGCTTCCGAACCAGTAGATATACCCCAAGCACTTTGGACACGAGGTCGCCGACTCATTCGATCCGAGGATCTGGTTGACGGACATCCAGTGTTCCACTCTCTACCCCCGGTTGTTAGAAGAAGGCCGAGGAGGCGTAGTGTGTCAGAGCAGAGATTACCGGGGCAGCAGTCTACTTTAGCAGCAAACAGTCGGACTTGGTTTCTGTTTCTGCTATAGAGATACACTTACCGGTTATTCAGATGGATCCGCCGAATACATCAGGGATGGAGGCGATGATGCGCCAAATGCATGAGAGCATGAAACAAATGCAAGAAGATGCCACCCGCCAAGCGGAGTTCTCCAAGCAGCAGGCCGCTGTCATGGCCCAGCAGGCCGAGCTGATCACTAGGCTGCAACAGCAGAATGCGGCATCTGCTTCACATCAGGCTCCTCCTCCACCCGGAGCTCCATTACCCGAGCAGGCATCCACTGGTCAGAATACCCTGCCAAATCCCCAGAATACCCCCCTGAACACCCAGAACACCCTACCCAATGTCCAGAATATTCAAGAGGACACAGGCCATCCAACGGGGCTGGCTCCGCCCCCGCTTCTGCCTCAACTGTCCAAGACCCATACACCTGCCAACCATCCGGACTCTCCCTTCGAGTTCGAGATAGACCATACAGCTCTGAAATTGAGCAAACTGGAGAAGCTTTTTAAGAAGTCCCAAGGGGTGAAGGCCATCCCAGACATCGAAGATGGGTACACCGATGTGGCCGTAACATTGCCAGACAGATTTAAGATGCCACAGATTGATCGTTTTGATGGGTCCGGGGATCCTATGGTCCATCTTCGGCTATTCTCAGACATCCTGCGGCCAATGGGCCTAACCCGACCACAAAAGCTTTCCCTGTTTGGCCGAACTTTGTCGGGTGTGGCAGCCATTTGGTACGCGAAGTTAGAAGATGAGGTAAAGAGAAGCTGGGATGAGATGGCTGAGGCCTTCGTTGCACAGTACTCGTACAATACACAGATCGAGATTACAACTCGTGATCTCGAAACGACGAGGCAAGAGGCCAAGGAGACTTTCTCAGACTTCGTAACTCGATGGAGGGCAAAGGCATCGATGATGACCTTGAGGCCTACAGACAAAGATCAAATTAGGATGATTGTGCGCAATCTCCAACCAAAACTCATGCAGAAGATGATCGTACTCCCCTTTCCCACCTTCTCAGACTTACACGAGATGGGGGTACAGATCGAGGATGCGATGAAGCAAGGTCTGATTGACCAGGACCGGGAGCAACCCCGGAGGACATTTAACCGCAACAACAACGCAGGCCCGAGCGGCGCTGCAAATACCAGAACTTCGGAGGTCAGTATGGTCACCACCACTCCCCCTCCCCATTCAAGGCCCGCGGCGGCCACACCCTTTTCCAGTACATCCGGGAGCAGTACCCAAGGCCCGAGATATCAGTCCAGAGGCCAAAGAACCTTCACTCCACTATACATGCCTTTGTCCAAGGCTCTCGGGGTTTTAATAAAAAAGGGGCATTTGAAACCCCTAGAGCCGAGGCCATTACCAAATCCACTCCCCCCTTCCCACAACCCGGCCAAGTACTGTGCGTACCACCAGCAGCATGGCCATGATACAGACCAATGTTTCCGGCTACGTCACGAGATTCAGGATCTCGTTGACAAAAATATTATTCTGCCTCCCGAAAGACCCAACGTCACAACCAACCCACTCCCCGCACATAACCAAGATCCACCACCCAAAAGAGTCAATCTTATCCAAACTGGGGTCGTGTCCTACGATCCTAGTATCTATATTACTCCCTCCCACCTACCCAAGCCGGAGGTGATCCTTCCTGACTGCACTGACTTGTGCATGTTGGACACCTTCACAACCCAATCTGAGTCAAAGGTGGTGACCACTGAAGATGGAACAAGGCAGGTTTCAGAGGAGAACAGAGTTGTTGAGTCTGGGATGGAACAACCCGGGAATTATGCTGGGGGAGCCTATGATCCAAGCGAATACATCTTATCATTGGGCCGGTCTGAGCTGAGTGTGGGGCTGCCAGAAAGAGCTGAACTGTGTATGATTCAGGGGGACAGACTTGAACAGGGGCAGATGATCTGACAACAGTGGAAGAGGACTTCGCCAACCTCCAGTTCTTCAACGACCAAGAATCAGGAGATGTAACAATCAACTGGTTTGAATATGAGGAGTCGGCGGAAGCCACCGGCTGGCTAGATGATCAGCCTGATATTGTGGAATTTCAGCCAGAGCAAGGCCCGGCAGGGGCAAAAGTATCAATGGTGGCCGGAAGGGTCGAGAGTCATAATGGATTGCCGGAGAGCGCCGGAACAAAGAATTTCGCTCAGGACTTAAACATTGTGGATGCAGAGAAAGTGAAACAACAAACTGCAGCGACGCAGACAGAACAGGAGAAGTTTTGGGATTCCGAGAGAATCAGAAAGGCAAAAGCCCACGAAGGGGCTGAGAGTGCTGTGGGCACAAGAACGGAAAATGCTATGAGCATATGGGATGAAGGTACTCAGAGTACGCATTTGCCAGAACCAGACAGGTGTCTTTTGGATGCTAACGGGATGTGGTGGGAAGACGATGACTTATGTCTTGCCCACACAGACGAAGATTGGGCAGGAGCTCAGCCGGATGACACCTGGTACCTCGATGAGGTGGACCATATGACCAGGAGTGGGCGGTACTTCAAGCCCCCACACCTAGACCAGCCCGAAGCATCTGGAAAAGACAAAGAAGCTGAGAAACAGAGAGAGAGAGAAAAATTGAAGAAGAAGCTGTGCTGAGACAATTAAAGAAGATACAAGCAGACATCTCCATCTGGGGACTGCTTATGGCTTCGCGGGTGCACAGACAGGCTGTCCTATCTGCTATGGACAGGGCCAAACTCTCTATCGACACTACACCAGAACAGTTGGTTGGGCTGGTTTTTCCGGGAGGAGGTTCCCCGGCTTTAACCTTCTCAGACAAAGAACTGCCGCCTGAGGGCGTGAATCATAACAAACCTCTCTACATCGCTGTGGAATGTAGAGACAAGTGGATACCGGTGGTACTTGTTGATACCGGGTCTGCTATCAATGTCTGCCCAGCCAGAACAGCGTATGCAATCGGGTTGAAGCCCGCGGACTTCATCCCGACAACTCAGGTGATCATAGCGTACGATAATACTAGCAGGGAAGTGATGGGGACCGTCAAGATTCAGACAAAGGTTGGACCTGGACAACACGAAATAGATTTCCATGTCTTGGAGGTTCCCGCAACTTTCAACCTACTTTTGGGGCGACCGTGGTTGCACCAGGTGAAGGCCGTCTGGTCCACTCTGCATCAAATGGTGAAATACCCCTATGGAAAAGGAGTAGCCATTGTGTTTGGGAATTCATCGATCCATCCCCCTCCGGAGGTGTCTACACCAGTCCTAGAAATCGAGCACGGCATGGAGGACGTGTTTATATCAGGATTTACTCTGGCCGAGGCCCGGGTTGTGCAAAACATTATGGCTGTGAATGAAGGTATGTACTTCAGTGCTCAATCCGTCTACCTCATGAACAAGCTACAACACATCCCCGGGATGGGATTAGGAAGGAGCGGCAGGAAAGGCGTCACAACATTGGCCGAAGTGCCACACAACCCGCATACCTTTGGACTGGGTTATCTGCCCACCAAAGAGGACTGGGTGAGGAAAGGGAAAGAAATGGCCGGAAGAGCCAGAGCCAAGCAGGCTGGGAAGCCATTTGACTTGATGCATAGGCCCATCCAAGGTACCCTGAACGGACGCTTCGTCCGGGAGGGGGAGGACTTTCCATTTTGCGGCTTCCCAGAGCCGTGGATAAACGCGGAGAAGAAGTGCGTGATCGGCTTTGAGATCTTCTTCGACCTGCAGTTACCCGGGGAGGATGTTGCCGAAGAGCAGACGGACCCATCAGCTGAGGTTGAGCAGTGCAAGACAGTGGATCCTGAGGGCACAGAATTTGAAACGGGGGTAGCGCTGGCATGTCTACTCTCTGATCCTCCGATCGACTATAAGTGCTTGGGGGATAACTCCGAGGTTTCCATGATTGGGGATGAAACGGCTGCGAGCCAACCAGCAGCTATATTGGATGCATCTATCGCACCCTCTCTCACTTGGCAATACGAGGAGGGATTTTTGTCCAGCAGCACTGGGTCAGGTAGTGAGCCGGAATCTGATTCCACCGAGTCTTGTGAGTCGGAATTAGGTTCCAGCTCGACTGAGTCTGAGTCTGGTACTCCTGGGGATGTTAACTCGGATGCCACAGTCCTGTCTAGGTCGTCTTTTTCCTTTTCATTTGAGTCTGTTGTAAATGAATCGGACGATTTGGATGTGACTAATGAGAATCAAGCAACTGTGGTTTCTGAGTACATTTCTGTGCCTTTAATTTATTGCATTAATTCAGACTTTCAAAATTTTGAAAACGACGAGGACGAAGTTCCTCTGGTTTTGCAACGATTAATTGAGCAAGAGCAGGATAGATTTGTTAAACCCCTAGTGGACGAAATCACTACCGTGAACATTGGTACTAAGGAGGACCTGCGGCTGGTCCAGATCGGGTCCATGTTGTCTTCGGAGGAACGCGAGCGCTTAGTCGCTTTATTAAAAGATTTCAAAGATGTTTTCGCGTGGTCCTACGAAGACATGCCTGGAATCGATCCTGAGATTGTACAGCATCGGATCCCCCTTGACCCCGAGGCCCGACCAGTCAAACAGAAACTCAGGAGGATCCGCCCGGACTGGGCTCTCAAGATTAAGGAAGAGGTCACCAAGCAAATTGATGCAGGCTTCCTGCTGGTGTCTGAATATCCGACTTGGTTGGCCAACATCGTTCCGGTGCCGAAGAAAGATGGCAGGATCCGAGTATGCGTGGACTTCAGGGATTTGAACAGAGCTAGTCCGAAGGACGACTTTCCCTTGCCGCATATTGATGAGTTGGTGGATTTCATAGTAGGGCACGCTTTGCTCTCATTCATGGATGGCTTCTCAGGCTACAACCAGATAGTAATGGCACCAGAAGACAGGGAAAAGACTGCATTCACCACCCCGTGGGGGACATACTGCTATAGAGTCATGCCATTTGGATTGAAGAATGCTGGAGCTACTTATCAACGGGCCGCGACCACAATATTACATGATATGATCCACAAGGAGGTTGAGGTGTACGTGGACGACATGATTGTCAAGTCCAAAGAAAGAGAGGGCCACTACACCGCCTTGCATAAGTTTTTTCAAAGGATCAGGGAATTCCGGTTGCGGCTGAACCCTCAAAAGTGTACATTTGGTGTTACAGCGGGAAAAATGCTGGGGTTTCTGATTACACAAAGGGGCATCGAAGTCGATCCTTCTAAAATCAAGGCCATCCTAGAAATGCCCCCACCAAGGACTGAAAAGGAGGTGAGAGGCTTTCTGGGTAAAGTGCAATTCATAAGACGGTTTATCTCAAAATTAACCTTGACTTGTGAACCACTTTTTGGTCTCCTGAAGAAAGGCAAGAAATTTCAATGGGACGGCCGATGTCAAGCAGCGTTTGAGCAAATCAAAGAATATCTACAGAACCCGCCCGTTTTATCACCACCAGAACCAGGGAAACCGTTGATTTTGTACCTATCAGTGACTGAGACCACAATGGGCTGTATGCTCGCACAAGAGTCTGAAGACAGGGTGGAGAGAGCCATCTACTATCTGAGCAAGAAGATGCTAGAGTATGAGACTCGGTACACACCGCTGGAGAAGGCTTGCTTAGCTTTGGTATGGGCTACCAGGAAGCTGCGGCACTACTTGTTAGCTCACTCCGTAATGTTGGTTTCACGTCTCGATCCCATCAAATATCTTTTCGAGAAACCAGCGCTTACGGGTAGGCTAGCTCGTTGGTTGCTGTTGCTCTCCGAATTTGATTTGAAGTATGTCACACGCAAGTCAGTCAAAGGAAGAGCAGTAGCAGAGTTCCTTGCCGACCATCCGGTTGAGGGGGATGAAGCAGTTGAATACTTGTTCCCAGATGAAGCCATTTTGCATATCGACGACGAAGCTTGGACGATGTACTTTGACGGAGCATCAAATCAACATGGGTATGGGATAGGAGTGTTGCTGATAGCACCCGATAATTCCCGTATTCCTCTAGCCTTCAAACTCCGATTCAAAGTCTCGAACAACGAAGCAGAATATGAGGCATGCATTGCTGGCCTAGAAGCAGCCCTAGAACTAGGGGCAAGACGATTGGACGTCATTGGGGATTCGAACCTTGTTGTGTCTCAAGCGAAAGGACACTGGAAAGTAAAAGAGGAAAAGATGATGATGTATCACCAGACCTTGGATTTGCTGATTCCTCGGTTTGAGAAGCTAAGTTTTACTCATCTACTAAGAGAGAACAACAGGTTCGCAGATTCTTTAGCAACTCTATCTTCTATGATAGACATCCCGTGTGGAGTCCGGATGCGTCCAGTCATCATTGACCAGAAGTTTGCACCAGCCTATGAGTCGATTGCTGCTATAGATGAGGTTCAGGACGAACACCCCTGGTATTACGACATTTGGAATTTCTTGGAGAAAGAAGCATATCCGCCGGGGACAAATGCCAAGGACAAAAGGGCAATAAGAAGATTGGCCGTTCAGTTCATCATCTGTGGGGGTAAGCTGTATAGAAGAGGTCATCTGGGAATGCATAAACTGTGCGTTGATGCCGAAGAATCGAAGCGACTAATGGAAGCCATCCATGGAGGAGAATGTGGAGCACATATGAATGGGGTAATGTTGGCACAGAAGATCCTCAGACAGGGTTATTACTGGTCCACCATGGAGGAGGATTGTATCAGTTTCGTCCGGCGATGCCACAAGTGTCAAATTCATGCAAATCGCATGAACATCCCGCCGACAAAGTTGTACAATATGACTTCACCATGGCCATTTTCAGTATGGGGAATTGATGTGATCGGGGCTGTTACGCCAAAGGGGTCGAATGGGCATGAGTTCATCCTGGTCGCGATAGATTATTTTACAAAGTGGGTTGAGGCCCAATCTTACGCAGTGTTGAAGGCTTCACACGTTGCAAAGTTTATCAGAAACAACATCATCTGTCGCTACGGGGTCCCAAATGAGATAATTTCGGATAACGGTTCCCACTTCAAGAAGGAAGTGATAGACTTGTTGGAGAAATATAACGTGGCTTTTCATAAGTCATCTACATACCGGCCGCAGACCAATGGAGCGGTCGAGGCCGCCAACAAGAATGTCAAGCACATATTGCAGAAGATGGTGGAAACCTACCGGGACTGGCCAGATAAGCTGCCATTTGCTCTGTGGGCCTACCGGACTTCAATCAGAACTTCTACTGGGGCGACTCCGTATTCATTGGTTTATGGGATGGAGGCCGTTCTACCTATTGAGATTGAGGTTCCGTCATTGCGAGTATTGGCTGAGTGCCAGATAGCCGAAGCGGATTGGCAGCAGAGCAGATTTGAGGAACTCATGCTCTTCGATGAGAGAAGACTGAAAGCACTATACCACATTCAAGGTTATCAACGCAGAATCGCTCGGGCTTTTAACAAGAAGGTTAAGTCCAGGAATTTAAATGAAGGAGATTTGGTACTCAAGGACAACCGAGCTCCCATCCACGACCCTAGGGGCAAGTTCAGACCTAATTGGACTGGTCCCTACATCATTAAGTCTATCTGGTCAGGTGGAGCTGTGGTTCTGATGGATCTGGATGGCTTAGAGTTTTCACAACCGATTAATATGGACAAGTTGAAGAAATACTACCCTTGAGAGGCTCGCTAGGCCGAAAACCCGAAAGGGCGACCTAGGCAAAACTCATAGCACAAAAAAATTGAAAAATATAAAAACTGAGCTCGCAAGGTTGAAAACCCGCAAAGGGCGGCCTTGGCAAAAGTTAGAGTGCAAAAGGAGAGTAAAAATACCCGAGCGAACCTAAGCCTGAACTACGTAAGGCTTGATTCCCATCTTTGGGATACGTAGGCAGCTTCATCCTGAAGTTCAGCCATAACATTTTCCCCGATCAACTTTGTCCATTTTGATCATCTCAGGCATCCTTGTCCATCAGCATTCATCGTAATCTCCGATGCAGTGCTATTCAGACTAGGGGCAACTTTCCATTGCCAGGAGGTGCTGTGGTATCGTTCAGACTAGGGGCAACTTTCCAGTTGCTAGGATCCGGGGTTGTGCATCTCAGTAACAGATCTCAGGCGTGTCCAGTTCTGATCCATATCGAAAATAGTTTTGAAAAGTTTTAATAAAAGTTGACTTTACTCAAATTAATCTTTTCACAACTAAGACCATTTTTGGACCAAAGCGGAAAATTTTCAGTACCACAACCTTCAATTTCATTGATTTCAAAACAGAGTTCTCTTGCTCTTGCATACAATTGAAGTTGCTTTTTATTACACTCATAATGAAAACTTGAAAGTACTAATAAAGCAATAAATCTGGGGCATAGTCAAGTCAGGTGTCCCTGCGCCCCCTCCCAGAGCTAGTCGAAGTCTCCGATGCCGACCTAGGCCCAATCTGTGCCTCCTCATTGAGCCAATCCCAGCACTCATCAGACAAAGTGCAACTGAAAATAGGGGCGGGGGGCAGGAGCTCTCTAGTCCTCCAAGCCGTAGTATGTCGGGCAAGGTGTGCACCACGGGTCGGGAAGGCGACCGGATACTCTATCCCCTCCGGAGGGCAAGTCTGATCATGGCCGAATTGGTGCAGAATGCGGAATGGGAAATAGAATACACAATGGGTCAGGCCAATCAACCGAATCCCAGTATCCTGGAACATGCTATAGCTCATCGCCGGAAGGTTAAGCCAAGGACAGCGCCAAGCAATGCGTTCAGCTGACAAATTGCACATCCATTCAAACCACCATCCCTCATCAAGGGCGTCGACTAGGCGTCGTCGAAAGAAGTAGCCGTGGTCTGAGTAAGTAGGGCAAGAGTCCACAACTTGCAATTTATCCATCAACCATATCTGGGGAGGGATGAAAAATGAGAGAATAAAGAATAGAGAGATGTGCGATGAGAGAAAAGTAAGATGAGGGTTTTGTGAGAAAAAACGAGCCTGAGGGCTGAGCGATGTGAGCAAATACATATGCGAGCTTGGGTGGGAAACATTACCTGCAGCAGTAGTGGACTCCCCGCAAACCTGGTTGTCTCCTGGCGGTAGAAGGCATCCAAACCCAGCAGTGTCTCAGCCAATGTCATGGCGATACAGCTCTTTCCTTCCCTCAAGCCTTGAGCGACTTCAATCAAACGGATGTTAGCTCCCCCGGAGCCCGAGACAAACAGAAAATGAGATAGCATGCACAAGCAGAGGGCATGTTGTCGGAAACCTTGCCGATAATGGTCACCGCGGTCATCGGCATCGGAGAATCGGTAAATCAGGCTCCGGATATCCAACATCCCGTTACAAATCAGGGATCGAGCATCATGCGCGTTGAGACCGCACATCCACCCTAAAGCTTGGGCGTGGCCGAAACGAGACTGAGGCAAGATCTCTTCTGAATGTTCAGACTCCATCAAGACTTGAAAATCTTCAAAAGTGGGACATACCTCTTGCCGTCCGAAGCTGAAAACGTGCATCACCGGGTTCCAAAATCTCGCCGCCGCATGGAGAAAAGGAAGGTGCAGTGGAGTCCGGCCCAGCGTGAATAGTGCATTCAAGCCGAAACCCCGGAAGTTTAACTTTTCCGAGCCATCTAAAGAAGAGATCCAAGATGTGAGATTTTCTGCGAGAAATGCCTCCATTTTTGTGCAAAGCAGTGACGAAATGAATGAGTTCCAAAGTTAGAGCTTTATAGGGGGTAAAACACTATTCGAGGACAAGTGTCAGAATTCTAGGAGTTGCAGGAAAGGTGGCCGGCTGGCCATCTATTCAAGCAGGCCGGCCATCTTTGTTTCAAAAACTAGCCGGCCGGCCACCTTCTAGTCCCCAGATGCAAAATGTAGCCGGCCATGCATCGGTCCTGTTTTGCTCTCCGGAAGGAAGTTTGAGGCACTTTCACGCATCGGGAATGTTGGAGGCCTTCATTTTTCTCAGTTTCGGATGCGTCCCAGCACCCAGATCGTCCGTTCGAAGTACGCTGTGTTGTATTTTGCTTATCGAGTTGTCGTTTTGTTTATCGAGTTATAAGTTTTGTCGAGCTGTCGCATTTTGTTTTTTGAGTCGTTACTCTTTGTTTACGCAATTTTGTTAAGTCTTGTTTATCGAGTCATTAACATTGTTGTACTTTGCTTATCGAGTTGTAAACTTGCTAAGATTCTGTTATTTCTTAGTGAGTCGATTTGTTTAGTTTGTTGCGTCGGTTCATTACCTGACCCGGTAAATACATAAGGCACATTTCCATTCAATTCCATTTTTGTGCAAAATGATGCGATGCGATGCTGAGAATTTCAAATACAAACACATTTTCAAAAGCTGTTTCATTCCGTCATGTTTTACAACAAAACAAAGGTACAAGTTTTACAGAAAATAAAACTGCCTAACAAAATGCAAAGTGCTACAAACTACTAGCCAAAAAGTAAAATAAAGCAGGAAACAACATCAATGTCCTCGAGAGCGGGAATGAGGAGGCCCCCTCATCCTCTTCTGCGGGACAACCTCTGCACCATCATCACCATCCGGGTCGGAGCTGTCATCCCCAAGATCCCCCTCAGCCTCGCCTCCACTCCCGGAACCATGGCAGGAGCCCCCTTCCTCAGCAGATGTCTCTGACTCACGATCTGCCTCCTCCTCCTCCTCCTCCTCATCAGGCTCTGCCTCTATAACATGTGCCCTACGTCTGCGAGACGACCCCGCTCCCCGAGCCCCTCGGAAAGGCCTAGATGGCCCTGCTCCCTGAGAAGGCCTGGATGGCCCAGCTCCTCGGGAGGGCCCAGATGGCCCAGCACCTCGAAAAGATCTAGACGATCGACCTCTCTGAGAAGGCCCGGGTGGCCCGGCCTGTGGTGGAGCATATACAGGAGGCATCTGAAAGTGAAGAGTTCAATACATCAGTTCAAATATGAGAATCAGATGCAAGTACAGTATGAGAATGAGGTGTGTGTCAGATGTGCTCTACACAAACAACCTATCAATGCAGTAGAATGTTCAAAACCAGCGTGTCATCAAAAGTATGATAAATGCAGAAAGATGAACAGTACCTGTACACCCATAATGGCCAGTTGTGCCTCCCTCCGTAGGATCATGCCCTCGAATGTGGCCAGCATCCCAAGCATCTCATCCATGTACTCAACTGGAGGCTACAGATACAAATGCAAAACCATCAGTAAAGGAATGGATGTCCAAATATCTGACTGATAAATCAAAGCTATAAAACATACCGGTGGTGAATCAGGGTCTCTGACATATCTATGGTCAGGGAGAGGAGGCTCTAGCGAGACCTGGTAAGGAGTCCCAAATCGCCAACTCGTCAACTCGGTCGGCATGTCTGGCCATCCAGGATGATGAAGAGTCGGAGGGATCGGGGGAATGAATCCACCCCCACCTCTGGACGTACCAGCCCTGCTGGAGGAGGGGATATCCGTAGCACGAGCTCGACTCGAAGATGGTACATCAGTAGACCTCAGTGGCGGAGCGCGCACTCTCGTCAAGGGGGGCATCAGATATGTGTGACGATAGGTGGCGTAGTCTCCCTCTGTAAGATGTAGCAAAGCATCAGTGCCCTGCATAGCGCTAATGACCTCCTGGGTAGAGAGTCTATCAGCGGTCCGCATAGTGGCTGGAGGTGCTGCAGGAGGGTCCTGAGAAAGGTATCCCCACACTTGACGCAGAAAGCGTTCCCCCAGGAACCATGCTCTACCAACCGGTCCCTCGAGCAGGATCCTGTACTGGGAGGTGCCTGATCCTCCGGCATACTGGAATCGAAGACCATCACCCAAGATCGCCCAGGGCTGCCACGTAATCTGCGGATAACCAGTGCATAAACCAATCAGAAATCGGGAATATACAAGGCAAATCAAAGATGAAAATGGAAAGGAACTAAGAGTTCTGAAATACCTCTATCGTCCGCACAGTGTCAAAGTACTGTCGCAGGTAGAAGAGAGTCTCGCGAGGTCTCGGTCGGTGCTGGCCCTCGAATACCAAGGAATACGGGGTCATAAGGGGCCCTGCCACCTCCATCTCCGGGGCTAATGTCGGAAAATATACATAGACCCATAACTGTGGAAAACAGTGCAGAATGTGAATACAAAATGCTGAGTGCAAAATACAGGATGTAAAGTGCGCCGTGTGTGCAATGAACAAGTAATGAGGAGCAGAAATGTAAATTAAGAGGACAGAATGTACCTCCCAGGCTCTCCAATAGCCGCCGAGTAAGTCTCCCTGCTCGCGGGAGGTAGCGCTCATATAGCAATAGAGGGTAGCCAGACCGGCACCACCCCAGTCGTACCGACTGACCTGTGATAGGTCCACTAAGGCACTCAAAAGATACAACCCAACAGTGTTCCCCCTATCAGAAAACAGAGTGGTGCCAAAGAGGAACATAAGGAAACCGCGGGCATACTGCTCAGCCTCCTCAGGAGACTCCGGCTCCATCTCCGGCCTCCGAAAACGGGAAGAGAACCAGGTGTACCGGACTCTCCCAGAAGCTCTGTCCACAGGCGCGCGGGCCCCCAACAGATGTACCCAAGCGGCCTCCTACTCGCCCATATCCTCGTCGTAAGAGATGGGCCAACCTCCTATGTCTAGGCCGGTAAGTACAACAAAATCTAGCGGGGTCATGGTCAGATCCCCGGTGGCAGAAAAGTGGAAGGAATTGGTGGTGTCCCACCATCTCTCCACCAAAGCGGCTAACAGTGTCCTACTAGCAGGACAATGTGATAACCCTACGCAGAAGGCCCCAAACCTTGCTAGATCAACTAAATCCCGGACAGCCTCCGGAAGCTCAGTGTACCACTCTCTCGCAGCAGTGGAGTCATATCCTCGCACGGTACGAGAGCCAACCTGCATTCAGAATGAATGCATGTGTCAGAATCAGAATGAATGAGCTGTGTGCAAATCAAAGGAATGAGCTGTGTGCAAATCAAAGGAATGAGCTGTGTGCAAATGAAATGAATGAGCTGTGTGCAAATGAAATGAATGAGCTGTGTGCAAATGAAATGAATGAGCTGTGTGCAAATGAAATGAATGAGTTGTGTTCAGTGGGCTGCGTGTTCACTTCAATCGGCGCTGCGTGTTCAGAAATTCATTATTTGGACTATGTGTTCAGAAAATCGGAGTCAGGGCTGCGTGTTCTACTCTTAATCAGTGTGGGCTGTGTGTTCACCATCAACTTGGACTGTGCGTTCAGAAAATTTGAGTTAGGGCTGCGTGTTCTACTCTTAATCAATCTGGGCTGCGTGTTCAGAAATTCATTATTTGGACTATGTGTTCAGAAAATCGGAGTCAGGGCTACGTGTTCTGCTCTTAATCAGTGTGGGCTGTGTGTTCACCATCAACTTGGACTGTGTGTTCAGAAAATTTGAGTTAGGGCTGCGTGTTCTACTCTTAATCAGTGTGGGCTGTGTGTTCACCATCAACTTGGACTGTGTGTTCAGAAAATTTGAGTTAGGGCTGCGTGTTCTACTCTTAATCAGTGTGGGCTGTGTGTTCACCATCAACTTGGACTGCGTGTTCAGAAAATCAGAGTTTAGGGCTGCGTGTTCTACTCTCAATCAGTGTGGGCTGTGTGTTCACCATCAACTTGGACTGCGTGTTCAGAAAATCGGAGTCAGGGCTGCGTGTTCTACTCTTAATCAGTGTGGGCTGTGTGTTCACCATCAACTTGGACTGCGTGTTCAGAAAATTTGAGTTAGGGCTGCGTGTTCTACTCTTAATCAGTGTGGGCTGTGTGTTCACCATCAACTTGGGACTGCGTGTTCTACTCTTAATCAGTGTGGGCTGTGTGTTCACCATCAACTTGGGACTGCGTGTTCTACTCTCAGTCAGTGTGGGCTGTGTGTTCACCATCAACTTGGACTGTGTGTTCAGAAAATCAGAGTTTGGGACTGTGTGTTCTACTCTTAGTCAGTGTGTGCTGTGTGTTCACCTTCAAATTCGGGCTGTGTGTTCGACAAATCAGTGTTTGAGCCGTGTGTTCAATTTTTAACTAATGTGTGCCGTGCGTTCACAATCAATCAATGAGCCTAGTGTTCAGAAGTTCAGGTGTTTAAGCCACATGTTCAGAATGCAAGCAAAGTACTATGTCATAAGCTAAACTGTGTGTTCAAGCATGGCGAAGGTATGAAATGCACGAAAAATACAGAAAATGACGTAAAATACCTCTCGTGCCTCGTAAGAAAGGTGATGCTCTGGCTCTCGCAGAAGTAGATCCCCGGGTACCCGATCATTGAAGTCAGTAAAATGACGAAAAATAGCCCGCGGAAGAATGTGTACCGATGGGGCATATCTCTCGGGAATAAAAGGTCGGACCCTCGGGTGTAGCGTCATGGCATCAAAATCATCCCCGGCGCCTGGAGGACCTCCACCATGAGGGAAATTACATGCCATTCAGAAAAATCTGCAAAAGGAGCAAAAAATGAGCAAAATGAGCCAAAATTGGAAAAAGTCAACAAAAGTCAACTCTCGGAAAATGAAAAAGTCAACAAAAGTCAACTCCCGAGAAAATCTTCCAAATATTGAGACAAACTTACCTCAAGTGGTGAAAATGAGAAAAGAAGCCCCGAAATCAAAATTTAATCGGTCCAAAGTGCTTAAAATCGAATGTTTTCGCGAAAACAACTTGCGTGGGAGGCTGAAAAGCGCGTATAAAGTGCAGATCTGAAGGAAAAAATGGTTTGGGAGGCAAGAGGAGAAGTTTTCGTAGCTGTGGGTGTGAGCTCAAAGTGAATGGATGAGAGAATATAAAGAAAATGAGGCGAAAAGACCAAAGTGCCCCCTGTTTTGGGCAGGTGGCCGGCCGGCCACCTTTCCCAGCTGGCCGGCCATTTGCTTTATGATATCTGGCCGGTGGCCTCCCCTTGGGCAACCAGCTGGCCGGCCATGTCCCCCACATGCTCCCCTAGGTCTCTGCAAATTTTGAGGAAGATCGGAGTTCCCGGGACCTGAAAAAGTTTAAGAAAAGTGCACTTTCTAGCGCGAAATTGCTCCGCCGGAACTTCAGCTGCAACTTCTGACATGTGTCTCATCATCATTCACCGGAATCAAGGTGTATCCTTTTTGAACATATTGTAACCTCTCCGGGAAGTGAACCGGAGGCTGCGATCGACTCGCCTTCGCCGAAAACGCGCGTTTCCTTGCTTGTTGTTTCGTAACAAACGTGCACCCTGATTTGTGCTCGTTTTGTATTGTTGTGCACTTAACTTGCATTCTCATGAGCATTTTGCATTGTTATGCACATTTCTTGATATTACCATGCCTCTGTGCTTGAGCATGCGTTGTCACGCACGTTCCCTTTCTTGCATTGTGATGCATTCACTCGCCGACACTGCGCGTGTCAAACTTTCGGAATCACAGGAATCCCATTGAATATATGTTGTTAGCATATTGTTCTTGTTGAATTTCTCTTTTTTGCAGGCACGATATTGTATGTACGGTTCATTTGAGGCTGGTGCGACCAGACGAATCGCGCAGGTATCGTATCTTCTCCGTGTGAGACGCGATGAGAATTGAATAATTCTCCGCATTCCCAACTGCATGAAATGGAGTTGTTGCTTTGCATTCTTGCTTAAAACTGTTGCATCTATTTGCAAATACTTGCTTCATTACAGCTTGCTGCATTTGCATGATCATTGAGTTACATCTGGCTCTGTGCATATCGCTTTGCATTTTGTCCCCTTGCCTGCGGGCACATCTCTGTTTATCTTGTATGATTGTCTAAGTCTTCGGCCTTGTCAAAAATGGGTCGTCTCTGGGCTTTAACATTCACTCCCGTCATTCTTCTGACTTTCGAGTTCTGTCAAAGAGGGGCAACTGTAGACACCCCATTTTTGACCGACCTTAAGACTCAGACGTCACCGATTGAGCGCTTGGTGATGTTGCATAATGTGCTCGTTCAGAAGTATCAGAGTCGCGGCCGTGAGCCCTGCCTCCGGACTTCCGAACCCTCTTTTGTACCTTGTCTCGGTTTGCGAGCCAGACTCGGTTTTCTCTGTTTCTTTTCCTGAGGGGAGGGAGAGGTCCCGTAGACCATCTCTCAGTGGCCGTGGGCTACATTTCGTGGCCGTAGGCCATTTTGCCCATTTCGGAGCCCGATTCCCAGTTTTCGGAGCCGTCAGGCCGTGTGCCTCGGTTCGGGACCGTCTAACCATCTCCGATTCCTCCGATTTTTGGCATGCATCTCATTTACTCCCTTTCGAGGGACACTGAGGTCTGTGAGACCCACTTCCTGGCCGAATGCCACTTTCGGTGCTTAACGGCCTATTTTCGGGATCCCGAACTGCGTGTTTTGGCCCCCGAGCATTCGTTTTGCATCGGTTTTTGTTCATTTTTGGCAGGTACCTCTGTTTTATCACCGGGAAGGTCACTGAAGGGTGGGAGGCCAGCAATTGTCTCAGCAACCAGTTATGCTTCTCCGGCGCCCTCCAACGCCCGTTTTTCTCACTTCCGAGCCAATGTTGACCACCCTAGGGCCATTTTCTTCAACCCCAAACCACATATTTGTGTTGTACACACATGGGAGGACCCTAATATCACATGGTCGGCCAGTAACTCAACTTGAACCTTTTGAACCCCTCCTAAAAGTGGCCTATTCTCTCTCCTGTTTCAGAGTTGCCAATTTTGAACCATAGGGTTGTGTTGAGGAGACCTGGGAGGACACCAATATCTGGTGGCCGGCCAGAAATTGTTTTGGACCATTTTGCCGCTTGGCCGGCCGGCCATAGGGGGTAGCAGGCCGGCCACCTGCAACAAAAGTAGCAGGCCGGCCATGATCCTTGGGATGTGTGCTTTACAGCTGTATAGCTGTTTCCCCCAAAAGATCTGATTTCGGGGGACTTTTGGTAGAAGAGGGAACTTAATCCCAAAGCTCTACACACTTTCTCTCCTTTTCTCCTTCATCCTTGCATGCATACAGCAGCCCTAGCTCTCCCTCAAGGTTTTGAAGATTGCTCTTAAGCTCATAGATACATATCTCTCTCATTTCCTCTCAAAATCTTAAGTTCCAACCACATTTCTTCATCGCTACCAAGCACCACCACCACCACTCCATTTCCAGCAGCTTGGGGAGCTTTCTAGCAGCTAGGAAGCAACATTTCTCAAGCCAAAAGGAAGCTAAGCATTGGTCTCCAAGGGTAAGTGCCAATCTCCCTCTTTTGTAGCACTTTCTTGCACCATTCCTCTAGCCTATTTTCTTACTGTTTTGGGCTCCGACCCTAACTGAAAGGGTCATTCTTTTGAGCCATTCTTCATGTTTGTTCAAGGGCTCAACCCTGTTTGAGAGCCCCATCTTACACTTGCTTCAATACCCTCTTGTATGCCATTATTTTGCATAGTATTTCTAGCCTATTTGTGATCTGTTTTTGAGCATGATATAAACTGTGAGTTGGCCTATTTTGGGCCCCTCTACAACATTGTAGAAGGGATCAACACTGTTGGGGGTTTCCATGTAGCACTTACCATTATACCCCTCTTTGGCCCCCATTTTTGCATGCTTTGTGAGCTTACCTTGCCTTTGTTTTTAGGCCATGATCAGAACTGAAAATGGCCATATTTTGACCTTCTTGGCATATCTTATTAAGGGTCTTTGGCTGTTTGGTGATTGCTTTGTATACCTCATGTTATAGCCTCTTGTTGGCCTATTTCTTGCATGGCATTTTTAGCATGTTTGCATACTGATTTGAGGCATGTCATAAACTGTAAATGTTCATATTTTTGGTCCCTCTTCAGTGTTGTAGAAGGATATTTTTCTGTTTGGGCATTGCATGTACCACTTGCTTCATTGCTTCCCTTGCGGAGCCATTTTTGTATGCCATTTTAGCCCTACTTGTGATTGCTGTTTGGCCATGTTTTGTACTGTAAAAATGTGAGTTTTGGGGCTGCCTTGCTTCTTCTTTTTCATGTCATCTTCAAATTATGCATGTATTGTATAGCTACAAGTCATTTTGGATGACTAATTTTGCATTTCGGGAGAGATTCCTTGCATCGGGTATTATTTCGCCTTGTTTCGGGGCTGTTTTCCCCCTCATTTTGCTACTGATTTTTTTTTTCATGTTTGCATGTCATATTCCGTGTCTTTTCCATGTCTCATTAGAGTGGCATTTCGGTGCCTGAGGGTCCGTTCTCGGTTTGCGTGCCCGCAGGCACGTACTTCGAGGTGTCTCGTTTTCATCTCATGGCCTCCTATGTGAGTGTGGCTGAGGCTCTCTCATGTTGGTATAAGCCCATTATTGCATTGCGTATGCCATTTCATCCGTAGCATTGTGTATGCCCGGTTATGTATTACCTCGTATAGCGTGTATGCCATTCCATAGCATTGTGTATGTTAGGATTGTGTGTTAGTTGCATTCCATGCATGTCATGCATATTGCATCATGTTCGGGATAGGAGTTAGCCCGGGCACGGGAAACGAGGTGCGTTCTGTACTCCGAGTGACGGAACGTGTCTCAATTCCCAAGTCACCGACACTCCGGATTATCCGTGATGGAGTTAGGTTTTATTGTAGCATTCATATGCATTCATCCTATATTGAGTTGTGCAATTCGGCTCCTCGGCCATCATGCATCGATATGCGTGATTGGTGGCACGAGGATCGAGGCATGCATATATCTGTGAAATACATTGCTATGCCCCTTTCCTGCTCTCTGTTGCAGCATATCAAGAATCAGCGGTCTTCCGAAGCTTGGCGCGCTTTTCGAGAAACATTGCGAAACAGAGGCTAATTGGGGCATTCCAGTGGATTTCCGCGCAAGGCAGCCCAAACATACATCGTTCATCAGAAGCAAGGCAGTCCCTGGCTTGCATGCCAGTTTACAGTTTTTCTTAGTTAATTTGTTAATTAATTAGGAATTTGTACATTGTTTGGACTGTATTATTTGGACTGTAATATTCTTTCATTTGGGACTGTATATTTATTCGGGACCCTTTGCGCGGGGGCAATATTGTAATAAGTGTGGGTGTGTGTGATGTATGTCTTCCAACCCCACGTCTTTCTTCCCTTTTATTTATCCGCTTATGATGGTTAGATTAGGGCATATTTCACTTAGCATACAGTATGACAGCATGTTTGCATCATTCATCTGTTTTGCACGCACCGGGCTCGGCGCATCATACAAACTGCATTTGTATTTCAATTCCAAATTGAATATGTGTTAGTTGTAACATTCCATATGCCATGTTTAGAATAGCCAAGCCTGCGATAGTTGCATTTTTGCATGTGTTGCATTAGGCAATTCTGTGTATCTAGGATCATGCATGGATTTCTAATGAGTTTCTGTGTTGGCTTGGAGTACTCGGTGAGTTTTTATGCTTTAGCATCCTTGCATGCGTGTGAGTGTTGCCATGAATAGCATGCTTACCATGAGGCTAACTGCTTATGTGATATAACTCCTTGAATGCCTGTGGGTGGAGGTTGGGTTATTTGGATTGGAATAATTCATCAAATGTTTGTTTTAAGCCCACTAGATAGTGGCAAAATCATTGTTCTCTAAGCCCACCCGAGGGTGGCAAATCCACATCTTAGCCTACCTGCGGGTAGCACCATCAAACCATTTTCAAACAAACAAACATGAAATGTTTTGTTCCAATTCAGGCGACTCAGTCTATACTTGTATGCTGTGCGCATCACATAGTAACCTAGGCTAAAAACCGGAATAAGAACATACAATGTTTTCAAAATAGGATATCATGGTTAGTAGAGGCCGGTCTTTGACCGGGCGAGCGGGGGGTGCTCACGAAGTGACCTTCCCCAATCGTACCCAAGTTCCCGAGCCGAGGCAACTTTGGTGATGACGGACACGTGGCCTTTGGCACCGAGTCAGGGTTTCCTAAATTTCCCAAAAATAAAATATTTAGGTGGCGACTCTGTATCTGGCAAAGCAGTCCATGTTTGGCATTTCTTTCAAAAAATCTGTTTTCAAAACGATTTGCCGGATTTGGACTCTTTAGTTCAAGGTTTAGAACCGTGACATTTGAGTCCTTCGAACTGTAGTAGACCCAATATCGAACCAGAACCGGGGGGGGGGGGGGGACTCGCACTCCTCGCCCCGGGATGCGTTCGGGGACGTCTACAATGATGTGGCTCAATCTTAGCCATTGATTCTCTAAGTATAGTATATTTTTTGAACAAACTGTACTATAGACTCTATGGTTTAGCATCCCAAACTATAGATCACTTACCAAAAACAATAGACAATCGTACGCACTAAACACTCATCATACCTCACAATCACCACAACTCCAAACACTATCTATACTGATTCGACCTTTTGGAAAACAATTTGATTTGCAGGATAAAAATAAATAAAAAAAACATACCCTTAGCTTTTCTTTACTTTTGGCAAAGTAGTGATTGAACAAGGACAAAAATTTATCCCCTCAGCTTTTCTTTGCTTTTGGCAGAGTAGTGATTGAAACGGGACATAAACTTTAACAAAACAAAAACTGTGCAAACACCGGATCCAACACAAAATTAGAACGTAAAGAAATGGACCACTAAGGTGTAACATTTCGGTACCGATCACCCATATCCCACTTCTTAATTGTCCGTGTGTCCTATACTCCGATGTTTCAAATTTTTTTAAAGAAAACCATTTGATGTAGGACAAGATTTTAAGAATTTTATAATTTTAGTTTTAATATTTTTGATATATTATTTCTTAATTTTATTATTTTGGAATTAGATTTTGATTAGGATTTTAAATACTTTAAAATTTTAGTTTCCTATTCTCTTAAATTTCCTAATTTGTGTTGATTTAAATCTCCTAGTTTATTTTAGAATTACTTTTCCTACAAGTATTAGGTTTAGTTTATTATAACTAAGCCTACAAGCATATGTAATGGAGGTGATTCAATCAATAATATTAAGATATTTTCTCTTCCTTGTGGATTCAATGTTCTATTTTTCTCGTGGATTCGAGAGCCCCTTTTGTCTATTAGAACGATATCTAGTCCCCATGTATTTCGCTGTGTCAAGTGGTATCAGAGCATGGATTCGCCTAGCTCAATGACACAAGACAATGGAGAACACACAATCCCCATTGACATTGATCATAGGGTGAAAGCAATATGGGATGCGATTGAGGAACATCGACTAGAGATGCATGAACTTTGCAATGAGATTTGTAATCTACCTGCCGATCTGGGACTAATCATCAACCAGAGGCAACCAATAGTTGACAGCAATTGCACCGAAGGATTCACTTGAGGCCAACCTATTAACTTACGTTATTTTGAAAAAATTTCATATTTTAACTGCTCAAGTAAGTTTCAAAAAGAAGATTTTCTTGATTGGTTGCTTGATCTTGAAAATTTCTTTGAATTCATGATGATTCCTCATGAAAAGAAGGTTATATTTGCATCCTACAAACTTGATAAAATTGCATTGAAGTGGTGGAATAGATTACAAGATTATCGAGTTTGCAAAGGTAAAGACAATTTATTCATGATTAACAATGAAAAAGTTTTTAGCAACAAAATTTTACTTTCATGATCATAAAGATATATTGTCATATACAAATCACGATACTTCCATGGAGTTGGTAAAAATTTGCAATGAAATTGTAGTTGCAAAAGAAAAGAATTCACATCCAAATATTATTTGTGGTGAGATTGTTTGTAAAGCTAATGAAGAAGATACAAAGTCTTGTTCAAGTGTTGATAATGCCAATAAAAATATTGGGGAGAAAGTTTTACAAGCAAATCATAAAAATATTGAAGAATAAGGAGATCTGATTGAGCCCGATAACAAAGAGAAAATAGAAGAAGAGATAATACAACCGCTACGTGCAACAAATAAATTGATTGATACTACACTTGATATTCCAAGGTTGATAATTAAAGGATCAATTGAATCTAAGATGGTGCAACATCAAGAGAGGATGCAAGTTCTACATAAAGTAAATTTGGTTGATTTTCTTAGTGTAGAGCAATTTAATTTGATTTTCAATGTTTGTCTAATTAATCTTGTCAACCAGTTGAAACATATAGAGAATAACTTTCAGAAAGTAGACTTCTCTGCATATAATTTTTGGAAGAGGGACAAACAACTAAACTATTCCAAGTATCTTTTTATTTGGCATGGATGATGACAAATCTCTAATATGAACTCAAGGACGAGTTCTTTCAAAGAAAAGGAGCCTGATGTAGGACAATATTTTAAGAATTCTTATATTTTTAGTTTTAATATTTTTGATATATTATTTCTTAATTTTATTATTTTGGAATTAGATTTTGATTAGGATTTTAAATAGTTTAGAATTTTAGTTTCCTATTCTCTTAGGTTTCCTAATTTGTGTTTATTTAAGTTTCCTAATTTATTTTAGAATTACTTTTTCTGCAAGTATTAGGTTTAGTTTATTATAAATAAGCCTACAAGCATATGTAATGAAGGGGATTCAATCAATAATATTAAGATATTTTCTCTTCCTTGTGGATTCAAGGTTCTATTTTTCTCGTGGATTCGAGAGCCCCTTTCATCTACTAAAACAATATCTAGTCTCCGTGTATTCTGCTGCATCACCATTGCTTTGATACCACTTTTGTCATGACCCAAACTTGGTACCCGGAGGTTCAACGTCGCAACAAGCCAATAACCAAGGTCTTACTAAATTAATAATGTAGCGGAATAGAATAAAAGGGTACCAAATATTCATTTTATTGAAAATACACATTGAAGCTTTTATTTAATTACATTGCCAGAGCTAGACTATAATTAAAAAGTGTCTTGTACCTACCCCATGCACTGGTCCTGCTATTTCCAACTTAGATCTCAATACCTGAAAGTGTTTAACAACTATAAGGACATGCCAAAGTGAGAAATATTATATTGAGAGGATAAGAGTATAAAATCGCCATGGATAATCATTTTGGCTAAACAGAGAATAGTTTGATATAAATCATTTTACAAAAACATATTTACAGTACAAAATTTGTATAAGCAAAATAATCATAATCACGGTATATCACAGGGTCACAAAGTGACTATTAGGGTCACAACAGTGATTTCACACAAGGCCGATGGTTATTTAAGTCCCCCAAAACATGGGACCATCACAGTATATCACAGGGTCACAATAATGACTTCACACAGGGCCAATGGTTATTTAAGTCCCCAAATGCATGAGACCTCCATGATAGTACTTTCAAAATAGTTGCTCAAAAACACATTTAATAATAGTTGTATCCATAGGTGTCACGCCCCACTTTTTATTACTCGTAGTATTACCAAATTCATTAACTTAATTCAATTTCAGAGATAACATGCGAAAATAAACTCAAATATTCAACTAGTAGAAATGAATAACAGTTCTCTCATCCGAATGCAACTTAAATACGACATGAGCATTCTAAATAAACTGCCCAAGGGCTTACATCATTAAAGGATCAAGAAGAAGGGTGTAACCCTTTTACATAAATGGCATTCTGCCAATACAAGAGAAAGGCCCCGTGGCCAACAAATAAGAAAATCCAAAATCTTGTAGCACATCTTGCTTATTACCTGAAAAAGATTCAACAACGTGGGATGGACATATAGTCCAGTAAGGATCTCAACATGATCCTCAACAATAACAACTTACAGATAGCTATGATCATGGATGCCCAATCTCATACTAGAATAGTAATGTGACAGTTTATACAAAATATACATATGTATGAACCTTTCTCAAAATCAGCCATTTCATTCAACACTGAAAGCGATTCACCTTTCTTTTCCTTTTATTACCCCTTTTTCCCAAACTTTCATGACAATAACAGTTCTAGAAAACAATTTCACCAAGCCCATTACTTTCCTCCCATTTTCCGTATTTACAACAGATTTGCCTTTTTCAAAACATGTTCACAAATATCCAATTTCCTTCACACCTTCCAAAATCTCAAAATAGCATTTAGGTTTGTTTCCAACACATTCATATCTATACATGCATGCCTTAAATAAAAAAGGGAGATAATAAATCATCAACAAAAAGTATATAATTAACAAATGAGGCAACTCGGCCTTTCAATATTGCAACCATCGTAACCCATAACATACTCAGATACACTGAGATAATGATGATAAATGAATTCTGCTCAACCTGCCTTAAGCCAGGTAAGCCAAAAATACACCTCTCACAACAATAGGCCATTTTACCAGGCGCTAGCTAGAAGGGTGTGGTACCTCAGATTCTCAGCGCAACCAGTTCTCCAGGCGCTAGCTGGAAGGTAATGGTACCTCTGATTCTAAGCGCGGTATATAACACCAACCATCTCACTAAAACAAAGCACAACCAACAAGTGTAATACATACACATAAACTATTCAACAATGTCTAATCAACACACGCATAATGCATACACAATGATTCAACACAACAATGTCATCCTCCACTAATGTCCAAGGACAAAACCTCTAGATGCATGTGTTCAATACACCTATTAAAAGAGACTCAACTCTCTAGCAATCTTAAACCCAACAACGACACTAGTACGATAGTTAAAGATAAAACCGCCAAATGTGTGTATACAACACTCATGATACAATAGGTCAATTCTCATATTTATTTTCTGAGACTCACATAGAGTTAACATTTCATTTCCCATTTTCAAGATCAACTTTTATAACTTTCCAAGTCAACATGTTCCACCACTTATTTCAAAAACACTTTTCCCATTTCACAAAACCTATTCCATTCATTTCATTTCAAAATACCCCCAATACCATAGTTAATCCCTTAACTGTTAACACCTTTTACACAACTCATATTAACAGTAGAAATTTACCAACATTGTTCAACCATACCCTCTTTTAATTTATCAAATCAAAATATAATTTAGGGCTTTCTCTCCTCCTTTTCTCAACGTTGACCCAAAGGCTCAAATATTTTCATTAAACATCAATAACCTCATTTTAAGACCCAAAATATACATGTATGAGTCAAAAGAACAAAACCCCTCTTTATATATATTTTGAAACCCTAAACCCCAAAATTACCCAACTTCAAACATTACATCAAAATGACTATAAGTTTATGTCAAAGACCATAAATATGAGTAGTTATCCCTACCTCAAATTGAGAGACCCAAAGGTGATGAAGAAGAAATTCGAAATGCTCCAAAACCAAAGATTTTCGGATTGAAATGTAGCCAAAGCCAAGCTCTACACTTTTTGCAAAGGAGCTAAGGGAGAAGATCACTCAAGCTAGATGATTTCTTAGAGAGAAGTTGTATTCTAGAGAGAGGAGCTCTCAAATGAGGGTTTTGAAAAGGTAGAGAGAGAGAGAATGTCGAAAAAGTGATCCAAAAAGCTGTTTTTCAGACTGATATACAAACAGGTCCGCTCGAGCGTGGAACTCCCCACTCGAGCGTAAGAAATAGACTCACGCTCGAGCGTCAAAAGCGCTGCTCGAGCGTCGGATGCACACTTCCAGAAGTTTTGCAGTCGATGGTCCTCGCTCGAGCATGAAAGTGGACGCTCGAGCGTCCGATGACCTACAGAACAAAATACTGGAAGATGAATAATCACGCTCGAGCGTCAAAATTTCCACTCGAGCGGAGAAGCAAAAATGAAGGGCCCGCTCAAGCGTCAAAAGCCTCGCTCGAACGTGAAGGCCAGAATCTGGGCATCAACATTTGGTTTCTAAACACAACCAACCTGTTCCCAACACAACCCAAGACTCAAATATAAAGAGTAAATGATAGAAATGAGAATAAGACAACGACCAACATCCACGGAACCGAGTCCGGAATACAATTAAATAATGAAGGGAAAATCGGGATCGCTATAATAGGTTTTTCTTTTTAAGCAAATAGGGCTTATTTAACAAATAACGTAATTTTAAAACTAATATAATTTGCAAGACTGATTTTACATAAAACAATTTATGGTGACTCAAAATATAATAAAACTCACCTCAATATTAATCCGTAACTTTCGACTCTCTCCTTCCTCCTGTTGCTTCTTGTTTGTTTTTCCCATATTTCCTTTACTTCAAACTCACCTATTTATAGGTGAGTTCAAGTCCAACACATGGCTTCTAAACCATGCCAACTACATGGCTCTAAACCATACCAAACACATGGCTCCTAAAGAATTCACACATTTCCAATTTTTTGGTAAAACACAATAATCCCTAATTAAATTATATTTTAGCACACACAATTATAAATTAAGTATTCTTTTTCAAGTATCAATTTAACTATTTTATACTATAAAGTAACTAATTTATCTTTAGGTATTAAATATAGATTGTCGTATAATTTCCGTAAATGGTATTATTCGGGGTGTCACATTTGCAACTTTAATTACTTAAGGAAGGACCTTGGAATCCGATTCTGTCAATTCTGCCATTATTGTATCAGCATATATTAGTAGTTTCTTTGTTTTATTGTAATATTTTTATTTTTCGTAATTTTCATTGTATTTTCTTATTTTTGTTTTGCTCAATACAAAACTGCTAATTTTGATTGTTTCTTACTCGGTTAGGCTGGCTTTTACTTATAAATATTAGATGTAAGCTTTAGAGTTCTTCATGTTTTTTTTTTATACTCTTTGTTCTAACTTTAAGTACTTTTTTGAAAATCAATCATTGTTAAGATTTTATTCTCGATATTCTTCATGAATCAACGAGTTTAGAGAAGAACCTTAGTTTCAGTATTCTTGATTGAATCAACGACTTTTAATATTATTATTATTTCGCGTTTCTCGCTGCATTATTACTACAAATAAATGTTTTGATGGAACTATTAACCAAATAGTAATGTTATGAAAAATACAATTATGTGTTATATCCTTTCTTGTGTCACTCTATATTATTTTATTTATTCTTATTTTTATTTTTATTTTTGGCTACCCACTCTACTGATTTAATGAGTACTATTACTCAAAATAAAACAAAGATGCGTGTTTGAAAAAAGTGTATTATCTTTAGGAAAATGATATACAAGTTGCTTTTTATACTAACTTTCTAGACTCAGTGATATGTCAAAAAGCTAATTAGTCAATACTTAAATATTTTTTTAATTATCAATCAATCTCATTTTTAGACCTAAACAGCAATACTCTTATCTTTATGTGAATTTTTTTTAATGCTTTCATCAATTTTTTTTATTTTTAGTAAACTTTTTTCAAATGCGGAATACACACGTACATATACATCTTCTTAGACATGCATCTATATGCATGTACACATATTCAAACATATATACACTGAATTTAAAATCAAATAAAATAAATGACCGACATAATTTTAAACATATATATATTTTGAAGATAGATATAATTAAATCTAATTAGCTATAATTATTGCATCAATCTAATTCTTTCCCCCCTATAGTCTATGCGCGAACTAGACAGAAGCTGATTTTCTTTTTCTTTTCTTTTTCTTTTTCTTTTCTAATCAGCTTCTATCTTGCCCCTTATCTTAAATTTATTATAATTACATTCAGGATTCCTTTCAGTCTAAAATTTGCATTGAAGGGACAGTTTGGGGTTGTGAAGCCTACCACAGATCCACATTTTAATGATCTGAACAGTTCATTTTGTCAGACTTCGTGTATTTCATCCATAAAAAAAAAAAAAAAAAATTGGGTCCATCTAATAACTGCAACTTATTCAATTTATTATTTTTATCATCAAAAAAATGTATTGTTCATTTTTTAAAAACACAATTTTCATCCATTTTTTTAGTGAAAAACACGTTAAATTGAGTAAGTTACAGTTATCGGATCTCCCTAATTTTTTTTTAGAATGAAATATACGAAATGCCCAACAAAATGAACAGTTCAAATCATGGAAACAAGATCCATGGTGAGCCCTATAGGCCCAAATAACCCTCGTAGTCTAAATTTTGGATGGGAGGGAATCCTCCTCCTTTTTATTTGCATGCGATTGTCAGAGCCTTAATTTTTGCTCTCATATACAACATTGTAACTCAAAAATTTAAGGCTTCTTTTGGTTTAGTTTTGAAATTATGATTTGAGTGTGGAATTGTAATTTAAGTGTGGAATTATGAGTTGAGTTTTGAAAAGAGAAAATTTGTTTGGTTATAAATTTTGAAAAGTGCTTTGAAAAGAGTTTTTGAGTTGTATTTTGAGTTTTGAGTTTTTGAATTTTAAGTTATATTTTGAAATTTTTTGAATTTATTTTTTTTAAATATTAATTAAAAATATTTTAATAAAATTTTATTTTATTATTTTAAATATATAATTTTAATTTAAATATTTTTAATTTTTCTATTTTAAATATTTTATTTAATTTTATAAATATTTAAATTTTTATAATTTTAATATTTTAAACTCAAAACACAATTTCACACTCAATCGCAACCAAACACATAACTCAAAACTTAATTTAAAAACTATTTTTGAAATTCATAACCAAACACATAACTTGAAATCTACACTACTTAACTTCACACTCAAATCGTAACCAAACATGTAACAAAAAATTAAAATATTTAAAAATATATTTATAAAATAAAATAAAATATTTAAAATAAAAATTATATATTTAAAATATTAAAAAAATATAGCACACAAATGTATGAAATATAGTGCACATTAAAATAAATAAATAAATAAATATTTAAAATATAAAATATTTACCCCAAAAAAAATATAATTAAGAAATCTTTTAAATATTTAAAAATAAATAAATTCAAAAAATTTTAAAATAGAAGTCAAAACTCAAAACTCTTTTCAAAACTCATAACCAAACAATTTTTTTCTTTTCAAAACTCAAAACTCAAAACACGACTCTGCACTCAAATCATGATTTTAAAAAATAATTTTAAAAAACAAAATAAAAAATTATTTTTTTGAATTTCTGTTTTTTTTTTTTTTTAAATAGAGTTTTGAGTTGTGTGTTTGGTTATGAGTTTTGAAAATAATTTTTGAATTGAGTTTTGAGTAGTTTTGAATTGTGTGTTTGGTTATGAGTTTTGAAAATAATTTTTGAATTGAGTTTTGGGTAGTTTTGAATTGCGTGTTTGATTATGAGTTTCGAAATTTTTTTTATTGGAATCATAATTCCAAAAGAGAGCCAAATGCCGCCGATATGTTTAGAAAGATTATGCTATTACTTTGTTATGAATGAACATCATATGTTTTTGTATAATGTGTTAAGATGACATCTTGAAAACTAAGGTCTTGCCACTGGTTGTGGCCTCTTGACTCTTGACTCGAAGTGGCTTGAGAATGTTCATCGCCATGTATATGTTGCAGGATAAGCAAAGCATGTTTGTTGAGAAGTTATATTATATTCAAAATGATTGTGTGCTTGGTTTTAATAAAGTTTATCTGTGTTGATTTATTATCACTTTACTATATAGTTCATTGGACTTTGGCTCACCCCTATCCCCTATATGTATGTAGGTGATAGAGAAGATCAGATTGAGGAAGACAGAACAAGTTGGAAGCCTTTTCTTTTTGTTTTTATACTTTTGGAAGCACCAACCTAGAGATGTTGTTACTATATATGAATCGTTGGTTTTTGTTTAACTGGATGTTTGTAAACAGTGTCTTTTCTTTTGTTGTAGACTTGTAAATGTCAAAGATAAATAAATTAAGTTGTTAGCTTGTATCATATGACTTATGCACATGCTCTAGATAGACTTCTAGTAATTAATGGATAAATGTTTTTCCGCATAAGCCCCAAAGTTTTAGTCCAGCCTTGTCTTGTCTTGCCAGGCCTTTGCTAGTCAGACACTATTGGCCAGTTATAACTACTATCCTGTTTGGGGCGAGATGGGGTCGTGACAGAGGTAGAGCCCTAATCTGGGCGAGAGGAGGCTATTGCTGGTGGTGTTGTTGCAGATGGTAGAGTTCTGCTTCTAGATGGGACGTTAGGCAAAGGTGACTTGTATGTTGGGATGTAGTTGAGTAGGATGGGGGCCTTGCAATCCTTGATGGGAAGCTCGAGAAGTCGGACAAGATCTTTCCTCTTGACGTAGGGCCTACGGAAAGATTTGTTTGGCTAGGGTAAGTCTACAAAGATAAGAGAACATACATAAGAATTCGACTAAGTATGAGAAGATTAATTTTGAAAGTGCATGATTTACGGAAACTAAGCGCTTACCCTTATCTTCCCTAAAGATCCCCCTGTGCAAGGGAAGGAGGTGCAAATCATCGTTTGGAGCAAATTCCCAGTTGCTCGAGACAATCAGATAGTCTTTCCCAGCACCCTTGTTGGAGTTTGGAAGGTCGGCCATGATTTTGTAGGCGATGGATCTGGGTTTGAGGTAATAGGAGATACTGTAACGCCCTCAAAATAAACCCATAATATCATACATTCAAGATACTGAAAAGAGATATTATATTATAAACATCAGAGTATTCTTACAAAATGTATTACATGTTGACATCAAAAGTAAATGCCCTATGAGCTTACAACTTTCCAAGCCAACACTTGGTTACAACAAGAGAGTACTAACTCTACACAAAAATAAGCCCTTGGCTTGATATACATGTAATACAACCAAAAACACAAAATAGTCCAACAGTCTCAAGCCTCCCAAGCTACGTCCTTGAAGGTGGCATGCTACCTGTACCTGAAAATGACACCCCATATAGGGTGAGCCACAACCCAGTAGAAATATACTAAACCAAGCATAAACAATGACTAAAATAATAGCTTTCGATAGATGGTCCACACCTATATTCCAACTTATATCATATTACGGTTTCATGACAATCATGTCCATGTTATATTTCAGTTTCCATTTCTTATTCAACTTTAAGTTTGAAAACAAGGCTCAGAACCTGGCCAAATAGTTTAATGAGATTATAGCTCATTACCACAATACTTTCGAAATTCATGATGGATACACATTTTGGTGCTGTATCAATAATACATAAAATCACTTCCATACTTCACAAATGATACACATTTTGGTGCTGTATCAATAAAACATAAACACTTCCATACTTCACAAATGATACACATTGTAGTGCTATATCAATATAACAAAACACTTCCATACTTCACAAATGATACACATTTTAGTGCTGTATCAATGTCAAACAATTTCCGGTTTAGAGGTTCATCCCCTATCTTCCCCTAAACCGTGGAGTACATCCCCTATCTCCTCCCACACAACACAGTGTATATAAACACAGATCATATACATAATCAATCAATACATAAGGTTAATGTATTATTCCACAGTCATATTCGATGACACATTCAATTGATTAGTTTTAGTTTGCCTAATCATCATGCATTGTCTACAACAATCAAGGCTATCCTCCACCGATAGCCCAAAGCAGTTATTTCTAAATAGAAAATAAATGCACCAAATAGATAAAATATCAACATTTTGCCTAGGTGAGCGATAAATTAATCCAACTACACCCTTTAATCCCATACCTTTCCAGTTTGAATATTTCCTATTCAATTTCTCATTTCCCAAAATTAATTATACGAATTAATTTATCATAACAATTAGGGCTTTTTCCCATATTTACAATACCAACCCTAAGGTTCCATTTTCCATCAATAATCCAACACCAAGTCCATCTTCCAATGTATTACATACATAAAGGTTTATATGTTTGAAATCCCATCTTTTGAAAATTACACAAAGACCCCAAAACCTTCTCAAAATTACCCAACAACCCCCAACATATCAAAATGCCAAAATTTAAAGACAAAGCTCATAAAATGGAGTAGGATATCCCTACCTCGAAGTTAGAGCTCAAACGGAGAAGATGAAGAAATCGAAAATGCTCCAAACTCCAAACTTTTCGGATCAAAGCGAAGCCCTTGACGATCAACACACTTTTTACAAAGGCACTAAGAGAGTAGGTCACTCTAGCTAGATCAATCCCTAGAGAGAAGGTATTTTCTAGAGAGAGGAGCTCTCAAAATCGGTTTTTGGGAAAGTAAGAGAGAGAATGAAAAGTGAAAAGTGATTAAAAAATGTCCAGCTGCCAACTGATATACGCATGACCCGCTCGAGCGGAGAATAGGACGCTCGAGTGTCAAGCACAAAAACTAGACCTGCTCGAGCGCAAGAAGGCCCGCTCGAGCGCGAAAACCAGTCCACTCGAGTGTGGATTCTCCCCTCCCAGTATTTTCTCAGACAGTGAACACCCGCTCGAGCGCCAAAAGGCCCGCTCGAGCGCGACCCGCTCGAGTGTAGGGAAACCCGCTCGAGCGTGAAAAACAAGCCTGCAGTACTTTTGCAAAAGCACAAAATGCTAGAAGTATGGAATCTCCGCTTGAGCGCACAAGGACCCGCTCGAGCGAACCACTCAAAAACTAGGCAACAAGAATTTGAACTAAGGCTCAACCCACCTGTTCGAAACACGCCCAACACATCCTAAAACTCGAACATAGGGAATTGAAGGGTGACAACAAGACATACAACCATCAACTCCACGGAACCTAAGTCCGGAATACAATAAATAAAGAAAGGGAAAACCAGGGTCGCTATAACTGTTGGTGAACTTGAGGCTACACATAGTATGGCAGTACTGGCATTGGACATTGTGAGTCTTGCGTTATGCCAATGACATAGCTCAACTATTCCGTTGATTATCCTAAAAGTGTTTATCGTTAGTTGCATAGGGTTAAGGCGGTAGTAGTGCATCTTCTCTCTAAAAAGAATATTAAGGGGGAATTTGATTCCACCCTCAATGATCAACACTACGGAAAGGGCATGTAGTTGTCCCCAAGCATGATGGAATCATTCTTACTAGCTAGCCTAATTTGGACATCGGTTGGGATGTTAAATTCTTGTCGGAAATATTCTATTTTTGTCGGGTTATCCACTATCCATTTGTGCATACCCATGGTGTCGGGAAAGCATTTTCTGTCTAACTGAGGTGGTTTTGGTGGCCAAGATGTCAAAAACCTAGGTTTTATAGGTGTCTTTTCAAGATGCCTTAGCCTGTAGATTTTGGAGATTCCTAAGGGTGTTCTAAGTTTTGTTTTCTTACTGTCTTAGCAAATCCGAGCTCCTAATCAATAATGTACAAGAACAAAGGGCAAGAATGCAATAAACTGATGGAAGAATCTTGAAACAATGAAAAAATGCAAAGACAAGTCCAGAATATGAAGGCAGTGAAAAATGCAAAAGTTCAAGAACATGGATAAAGTACAACAGGTATATGAAATTCAAAGAAAATGTGCATAATCAATTGTAAAATCCATGAGGACAGAGTGCAATGTGACTATCAGATATGAAGGAAAATAGGGTACCAAATGCAGAAACTTAATGGCATGAAGAATGTACAAAACTGAAACTGATATTGAGAAGTGAAGGGACTTACAAGTCAGAAACAAGGAAATGGACTATGGATTCAGAGTCATTGGGATGAAGTGGAGCTTTCGATCGAAGCAGAACGATTGTTCAATTGCTAGAGACAGTTGAACGGAGCAGTTGAAGAAATCTTCGAAGGTTCGTTAATGGTGGATTGTAGAGAGAGAGGCTCTGAGAGAAGAGAGAGTTAGAATGTGAAGTGAAGAAATGAATAGAGAAGAGAAGGAGTTTTGTTGAAAACCGAAAGTACGGCAACACAATCATTCCAAATGCCTTGGGAGACGTGCCCACACTGGCATCAGATGACATCAAGCAGTGGGGACAGAGTTGAAACGACGCCCTTGATTGATGGGACGTGACGAGTATGCACCAACGAGGTGGTTGCCACATGTCTTGACGATTTTGAAGTTTGTTATAGAAATGGAGTTGGAATCTTGAACTAACAGGTTGTGACCTCAGCTAGTAGTGTGATCTCAGTTGAAATGATGATCTTGTATAACGATGAAGCATTAGAATTGAGTCATTGTTTCTTGATGCCGACAAGTCATGATCTCAGTTGGAGGAATTACTTTCATCATGTTGTTTAGCCGACATGTTGGGAGGTCAGACGATGTAGGTTTTATTACCTCAGGTTACCGAGGTAATAGAACCTAAAAAGCAGTTGTGGGGACATATTTTTTGCATTGTCCATGTAGCCGAGGTGACACGTGGATGGACTAAGATGTTAGATTCAAATTACATACAAATTACATAGCCAACCAAAAACCATTGCAAGCATAAACTAAAGAATAATGTTATATGCATCAATTGGTATACTAGTTAGTGTATTAACGGATGATGTGACATAATTTTAGAGGCTTTGTATTTTTGAAGTTTGTATAATGAGTGGGGTCGTAGTGTTGAAGTGGCAATGTCATAGTATATGATATACTAATTGGTATACTAATTAGTGCATGTAGCACCACCATAAACTAAAACGAGGAAGTTAAATTACAACCAAGAAAGATTGTAAAATCTCAATAATGGACACCAACCTGATTTCACAGTTATTTAGGAATAGGAAGTATATGTTGCGTGTGAATATTTGTATTATATAGCTCAGTCAAGTCAAGTCAGTCAACTGTTGTCCTATCCTATGACTACATTACCAATTCTATAAAGTGAATATTAATAACAATAGTAACCACAACAACCTTCTAATTTTTTTATTTTTTATTTTTAGCTTTCTATCTAAAACTCAAACCAGTTATGGAAGGGCATAACCCTATCTCTCTCTTTAGATTGCTGTTAATTCAATCATTCATGGTTTGGTTGGCCATGTCTTCTTCCAACATCACTGATCATTCAGCTTTACTTGCCTTCAAGTTTGATCCCACAAATGTCTTGGCCCACAATTGGACCACTTCAACCAGTTTTTGTAATTGGATTGGGGTCACCTATAGTACCCGTAGACAAAGGGTTACTGTTTTGGACCTTGGACACATGGGTCTTCAAGGCACCATCTCCCCACACCTCTCTAACTTCTCATTTCTCGTGGTGTTAGACCTACAAAACAACAGTTTCCCTGGCATCCTGGCACATGAGTTTGGCCATTTACATCGCCTTAAAGGACTATGGTTGCAATACAACTACTTGGAAGGAACAATCCCAACAAGTTTACACTAGTGCCGAAGATTACAAGTGATATATCTGGCAGATAACAACTTCACTGGTGGAATACCAGAAGAATTGGGCATGTTATAATTACTTGAGCTTCGTTATCTATTCTTAGGCGAAAACTACAACCTTCTGAGTACTATTCCATTAGCACTTGGCAACATCACAAAATTGGAGTACTTGGCAGTGAAGAGAAGCGGGTTGGCAGGTTCAATTCCTTTTGCTATCTTTAATCTCTCTCACTGTTGTACATTTTTCTTCCACAAAACGCCATCTCTGGCACTCTGTAGGATGACCTTTGCCTCAATTGTCCAAATCTTGAAGAGTTAGCTCTTGCTTACAACCAGATAAGTGGCCCACTCCCTTCTATGCTACACTTGTGTCAAAAGCTTACACAATTAGTTCTATATAATAATAGTTTAAATGGAAGTATCATAGAAGGAATAGGGAGTCTTTCTAAGCTTGAGACGTTTTATATTGGAAATAACAAGATTGCTGGAACCATCCCACCTTCTCTGGGCAGCATTTCAAGTTTGGTGCAACTGTATTTAGGGGATGGCCATATTCATGGAAACATTCCTAATGATTTGGGTCGCCTTTCAAAACTAATTGAATTTAATATTGAAGTGAATTACCTCACTGGGGCAATACCACAAGAAATATTTAACATCTCCTCCCTACAATCCATTTGCCTTGATTTTAATGATCTCTCTGGAAACCCCCCGGAAACTATTGGGCTTCGGCTTCCAAATCTTATGTTGCTTCAACTGCAAAACAACCAACTTGGTGGAAACATTCCTGCATATTTGTCTAATTCTTCCAGGCTAACAAGGTTGAATCTAGAAGACAACTTAATTACTGGACCGATGCTGACAAATTTTGGAAATTTGCAGCTACTCCAGGAGATCAATGTCCAACAATCAGCTAACAAGAGATCCTGGAAGTCCGGAACTTCATTTTCTCACTGCTTTGACAAATTGTAGAAGCTTGGAAAATTTGGTTGTTGAAGACAACCAATTCAATGGTATCTTACCAAATTCTATAGGAAATCGCACAAGTCCCCTTCTACTTTTTGCCGCATCTAATTTCCAAATAATGGGTCACATTCCTAGGGGAATCGGTTATTTTGAAAACTTGAATACACTTTTTCTGGCCAACAGTGGTCTGACAAGAACCATCCCATCAACAATCGGGAAATTACAGAGCCTACAAAGATTGCATCTTGATGGAAACAAGATAGAGGGCATCATTCCAAATGAGCTTTGTCTTTTGAAAAAGTTAGGAGAGCTGTCACTCCAAAACAATGGCCTCTCTGGACCAATCCCACCTTGCATAGGAAATATTAGTCTTCTACAGAAGGTGCTACTAGGTTCTAATGCCCTCAACTCATCAATACCTATAAACCTTTGGAGCCTTGAAAATCTAATAGCCCTGAATTTATCTTCTAACAATTGTGGAGGAAGCTTACCACTGAATATAGGAAAGTTGGAAGTCATAGAAAACATGGATTTATCTTGGAACAAAATCTTGGGAAACATATCGCCATTCATTGCGGCCTTTCAACACCTTAGCTCTCTAAACCTGTCAAGAAACTCATTTGAAGGTATCATTCCACAATCTTTTGGTGATTTGATAGCATTGGAATCTATAGATCTCTCTTACAATAATCTTTCTGGCAGCATACCCAAATCTCTTGAGAAACTTAGGTATCTCAGTTATTTGAACTTGTCATTCAATAAGTTGTCTGGAGAGATTCCAAGTGGAGGACCTTTTGCAAATTTCACTGCAAAATCTTCCTTGCATAATGAAGCACTTTGTGGAAGCCCATATTTACAAGTCCCACCGTGAAACCATGGTACCAAAAAATCGAATATGAAAAAACTTGTGCTCACATGTGTCATAGCAGCCACTGTTTTGGTGGCAGTTATTGGATTCTTATATATGCTAAGAAAATATCAACAAAGTAAAGTGCGGACTCCTGATTCTGTTGAATTGTTATCGACCGTGGAGCATAGATTGATTTCATATCAGGAGCTTTGTGTTGCTACAAGTAATTTTAGCGAAGCAAACTTGCTTGGAGTAGGAAGTTTTGGTTCTGTTTACAGAGGAATGCTTTCAGATGGGACAGATGTAGCATTAAAAATTCTAAATTTGCAAGTTGACGTAGCTTTTAGAAGTTTTGATGCAGAATGTCAAGTGTTACGAATAGTCCGTCATAGAAATCTTGTTAAAGTCATAAGTTCATGATCTAACCCTAAGGTAAGAGCATTGGTTTTGAAGTACATGCCCAATGAAAGCCTTGAGAAGTGGTTATATTCTCACAACTACTGCTTGAATTTCTTTCAAAGAGTAAGCATCATGCTTGATGTAGCACTAGCTTTGGAATATCTCCATCATGGCCAGTCCGAGCCTATTATTCACTATGATTTGAAGCCAAGCAATGTTCTGTTAGATGAAGACATGGTTGCTCATTTGGGTGACTTCGGCATTTCCAAAATTTTAGTTGAAAATAGGATTGCAACACAAACCCAGACTTTGGGTACCCATGGCTATGTTGCTCCACGTAAATTTTCTTTTCCCTTTCTATATTTTTATGATCCCTAGTATTATTCGCAATTGATTAATATATTACACATACAAGAAAACACTACGCACTAATCAAATGATAAAAAATCTTCATGAAGCATTTCATGATTTTTTTTCATGATCACCAGTATTAATTCTTTGCAACTTTTCTTTTTAATTTTTCATGACCATTCATTCAAATATGTGAAAGGTATATTATATTTAAGGAGACATGCGTGTAGGTCCTAATAAATAAACTTATTGTCCAATAGGTCTTGTGATAATTAATGGTATTTTTCATCAAACACTATTAAAAAAATATTACTAATTATCAATTTTCAGCGATAGTTTGAAAAATTTGTCACAAAAAAATCACTAATTATAAGTTTTAGCGATAGTTTAAAAAAATTGTCACCAAAAAAAAAAAAAAGTCACTAATTTTTAACTTTTAGTGACAATTCAAAAAATTTATCACATAAAAACTTCACTAATTATAAGTTTTAAAGGCAATTTATAATAATCATGACAAAAAGTCATTAATTGTAAATTTTTAGCAACATATGCAAAAAAGTGTCACAAAAAATTATTTTTAGCAACGATTTTATTAAGACTAACTTTCAATAGAATTTAATGGGAATGAAATCTAACTATTAAGATCTATTAGTAGTTTACCCATATATTATTTAAACAACTTGCAGAGGACTTAGAAGGATCATGTAGATGGGGAGGAAAAACAATTTCAGTTTTTCTCCTTTTGGTAACATGGTATAGCATATGGATGCAAACAATAATAAAAATACATATTGATGTTCGTTGCCTAACCTGAGAACGCTGTAAATTTTTTGATAAAAAAATAATTTTGTATTAAATAATTTTGGATACTAATATATCTCATGCCAGAAATTAATCACTTCATTTCGTAGGTTCCTTCCAGGTTGGACTACTGAATTTCAAGAAAATGAAATTTGTAGACTGCACTCATTTAGGATATAGTCCACATCACAATAAATTTGAACTTACATTTTAGGATAAATTACAATAATAGTCCCTACAATTTAATATTTTTTTTCGTTTAAGTCCCTAAAGTTTAAATTTTGCCAATTTAATCCTTAAATTATTAAATTCAAATCAATTTAGTCCTAAAGACAATATAAAAATAAAACATAAGTCCAAAGATTATATAAAATTGTTATAAGCCCCGAATTTTAATTTATTGTTAACTTGATTATCCTCCATGCATGTGTTTTAGAATTAATATCAAAGTTTGATTTATCAGTTTTGTCAATATTAATATATGAGTATTAGATACTGAAGAAGTCAAATAAAATAATTTAAATAGTAGTACTGTACTACAAATAATTATCGAACAAAATAATAATCAAGTTATTAAAAGAACTTAACGAAAATCTTGAGGAAAGTCAATTAGAAATTATACATGATAAAGGTAAACAGTTAACTTTTGTAGAAAATAATACAGATAATTGTCCTTGTCCTTATTTTTACCGGGTAACCCTGCAAGAGAATCTTTTGAATTAATACCACCAGAAAAACAAAGAAATAGATCTAAGCAATTATAATCTAGACGAATTATAAATAATGACGGAAAAAATAAGATAAATAATAATGAAATAAAATAATATTAGAAATATCTGAAAAATAAGATAACATGGATTATTGCATATTATAAGAAATAAATAACAGTAGAATAGAAATAAAAGTAGAAGATGACCTATATAAGTAATTAGAATTAATTAGTTTGAGAGAAATATACCAATTATAAAAACGCCTGTGTAGAGGATAACAAACTTAACAATAAATTAAAATTTGGGTATGATCGCAATTTTATATAACCTTTAGGCCCATATTCTATTTTTATATTGTCTTTAGGACTAAATTGATTCAAATTTAATACTTTAGGGACTTAATTGACAAAATTAAAACTTTAGAGACTTAAATGAAAAAAGGTGATAAACTTTAGGGACTACTATTATAATTTATCCTACACTTTATTTTGGGCATTTTTTTGGGTATTTGTATCCTTTTCATGAGAAAAAATAACCCTTCTGCACTACTACAACCAAACATAGTACATTTATTAAGGACACTAAGCATTTTGAAATTTAGAGCTATGGCACTGATATGATGATATAACCAATCTCGTTTGCTTGGCGGAAACTATGATGTTTGGCAGAGTATGGTTTGGGAGTTTTAATGAAATGCGACATATATAGCTATGGAATAATGTTGCTAGAGATACTTACAAGAAAGAGACCCACCGATGAAATGTTTGCTGGGGAACTGAGTTTGAGACAATTGGGGAAAGGATCACTTCCAAACTCAATAGTGGAAGCGGTGGATGGCAACTTGTTAAGATTAATAGAAGGCAGCGAAAACATGATCGCTTATCTTTTACTAATCTTGGAAGTAGGTTTGGAGTGTTGTGCAGAATTGCTTGAAGAGAGAATTAACATAAAAGATGTGGTAACCAAGCTTAACAAGATTAAATTGCAACTCCTTGAAATGTCTGCGAGTCTACTGTGTTCCTGTATTCGTGTATTTCTATAATTCTGTAATTCTACATTTTTTTTGCTCTTTGTATTTCTGTAATTCTAAAATTGTGTATTTGTTTTTCTGTAATTCTGCACTGCGAATAATCATAGTTTTGTTATGCATGTGTACCACCCAATATTGTTTTGAAGATCTCTTGGCAATATTATTATGGGCGCAGCTTGTCTCTGGACTAGACCGTTTCGTTTGGGCCCGTATGGCCTATCACAAAGTCCCACTTTGATAATCTGAACTATTTATTTTTAGATCACTATTGTGTAGATTATTCATGAAAAAATATAAGTCCATCCAATAATTATAGCACATTAGTGAATATTTTTAGACCCCTAGTAAATATATAATATTTATTACATTCCAATACAAACATAGCATATTTTAGTTTTGAATTATTGGTTATATTGTTGAACTAGCCTGCTGATGTACGAAAATTAGCTAACCCCCCAAGAATTGCCGCTGATAGTGAGGGCTCCTATTGTGCCTAGTAGGGAGTGCTCTGCCTCTCCATAGACTCCACCTTGGACCTATTTTAATAATTTAAATTGTTCATTTTATAAGATCATGTTGAGTAACCACAAAATCAGATATTTTTGTTTCAAAAAATATGGATAATTCATTCTCAAAATCACATATATCGTCCAGACAAATACGATTTGATCATGTGCCTATTGATATCCGATCAAGCTAATCTTTTACGTAGATGATAATCTCGATAGAATAAACAAAATAAATGGTTTGAATCATTGCATTACCCGAAGTAGAGCCCTCTAAGGGGCACGAGATGGACCCTTATCCAACCTAATTAGACTTTATAAGTAGTGCAAGCAACTAAATGAAACAAAATAAAAGATTTGAGCCCTTCCAATGCCACTCCATGAATTATTTAAGTCAGATATCAACAATTTAATTTACTAAATATCCATACGTGGCATATGAGGAACAATATTCAAAGTCTTTAAATTATTTGAGGATCTTAAAGTACGAGAAGTTGGAAGCATAATCAACGATTGTAAATGTTTTGCAACAAAGCAAACAGAGGATCTCGTGGCCAAACTGACAAAACCATTTTCAGAGTTGCACATGACAACAAGACACAACTCAAGCATATCCACTCGGTCCGGAAGTGAAGCATTCACCCGTTGTTTCAAACTCTCTGCTTCAGAAAACATTTAATTTGTTGGTTTCTTTCTTGTGAATGTTTCTAGCAACATTATTCCATAGTTGTATATGTCACCTTTGGTCGAGACTTTCCTTCAGAACTATACTCCGACAAGAAGAATGACAACAAAAATAAAAATAAAAAAGTTCTTAGAGCGTCTTTGATGTCTATAGTAGTTGTCATTGCTATAAGTAGAGAAAAAAAAAAGTAGAGTTTAACTGCAGTTGCCTAAAAAAAGAAATTACACTTCTCCTATTGAAACATGGTTGCCAAATTTTAACATTTTGAATACTATAGCACACCAAATATCAGTTTGGTATGTGATTTTGGCAATTCAACATGAGAGATGGTCTTATAATTTGAATATATATATTCTGTTAGGACTTGTTTTAGATTTGAAAGTATTATCATTTTTTTTTTCTAGGGAGGTAATTTGAATAAAGTCAGAAAAATTCAAAAGAGCAACACATATTTACACAAAACTGTTTCGGGGTAAATTTTTATTTTTTGTTTTTTTGGGTGGATATTTGGTACTAGTATAGAGTTATATTTACACAACTAAGCCCATAATTTTTCCTATTTGGGTAAATTACACTTATCTCTCCTGAGGTTTCTGACAAATATAGGGACCTCCCTTATAACTTCAATAATTACAGTAATCTCCCTTAATTTACCTGACAATGTCAAGATTCTCCCATTTTTTGACTACCGTTACACACTTCACAGAACCTGCTGATGCCATCAAAGTTAAACACTAAAATGCCCCTAATGCCCTAACCCATCTATATATACCAATACCAAATGTTGGTTGGTCGTCCACTCGGACGTCCAGAACAGTGCTCTCTTTTTTTTTTTTTTCTTTTTTGCAATTGCAACCTTTTATTTAAAAACACAATAACAAGTAGGTTATCCATAAACATTAAAATTTATTCTTATTTACTTATTTTATTGTATTACTCCAATCAAAATTTCAGTTTACAGTGAGGTGAACACTAGAAGCATAAACAATTAATTAGCCAAACAATAACAAAGAAACATATTTGGTTCTCTTTTAGAATCACAATTCTAATTAAAAATTTTCAAAAATCTTTTCAAAACTCATAACCAAATACACAACTCAAAACTACTCAAAACTTAATTCAAAAATTATTTTCAAACGTATAACCAAACACACAACTCAAAACTCAATTTAAAACTTTTTTCAAAACTTAAAACCAAACTTTTTTCAAAACCTTATTTTTAAAGAAAAAAAAAATTCAAAATTTTTTTTTTTATATATTTTAAAATTATTTTTAGAATTATGATTTAAGCGTGTAGTTGTATTTTGAGTTATGAGTTTTGAATTGAGAATTTGTTTGGTTATAAGTTTTGAAAAGAGTTTTGAGTTGTATTTTAAAATTTTTTGGATTTATTTTTTTAGGGTAAATATTTTATATTTTAAATATTTATTTATTTATTTTAATGTGCACTATATTTCATACATTTAAGTGCTGTATTTTTTAAAATATTTTAAATATTAAAAAAATTTAAAATTTTATTTTTTTATTTTAAATATATAATTTTTATTTTAAATATTTTTTATTTTTTATTTTAAATATTTTATTTTATTTTATAAATATATTTTTAAATATTTTAATTTTTTTTGTTATGTGTTTAATTACGATTTGAGTGTAGAATTTTAAAAATAGTGTGGAGTTTCGAATTATGTGTTTGGTTATGATGTTTGAAATAATTTTTGAATGAGTTTTGAGTTATATGTTTAGTTACAATTTGAGTGTGAAGTTGTGTTTTGAGTTTAGAATATTGAAATTAAAAAAATTAAAATATTTACAAAATAAACTAAAATATTGAAAATAAAAAAATAAAAATATTTAAATAAAAATTATATATTTAAAATAAAAATAAAAAAATTTCTTAAACATTTTTTAATATTTTAAAAAATTAAATCCGAAAAAGCAAGGGTAATAATAGTAATAAATTCTAAAAAAAATTCATAATTTAATTAATGTATAACGTAAATAGATGAGAAAAGGGTATTATCGTCTTTTTGTGCTCAAAAGGAAGGGTAAGAAGGTCAATTACTATATGCAAGTAACACCGTTTGTTTCAATTTGATGGAATGAGAGAATCTGGACAACGTCAGTTAAAATAAAGGAGATTTGTGTAATTATTCAAACCATAAAAAAAGTCTCTGTATTTATCAGAAATCTCAAGAGAGGTGAATGTAATTTACCCTTCCTATTTCTACACTGACGGACAAGAACATGGGATATTTGTAATGGAAAAGTTAAGCTTACACTTACCAATCAAAGCCAACTAGATGTGATCTAAGTTAAGCTCACATAAAATATATATATATATATATGTATATATTGACAAATTAACCACTTTTAAGTTATACAAAGACTAACAAAAGACTTTAGCAATTAATCATACATATGCTTCTGAAAGTACATGGGAGAAAAAATAGGGAAAAGGGAATGGATAGTGGTGGCAACTTGGAGTTAGGATCCTCTCCTTACTCTCTCTCTTTCTGTCTTCCTACTTGTAATGGTTATGATGCATCCAAAGATGATCCAATGGTCCACATCTGACTTGTTTAATATTTTTATTTTTTAAAATAGCTAGATATGGACCGTTAAATTATCTTAGGATGCATCTCCACCGTTGCAAATAGGAAGATAAGGAGAGAATTTGCACTCAGCAACTTGATCTTATTATTTTTCTTTTATTTCAGCATCATAAATAGCTCCCTCTTGACCCCGAGGCCCAACCCATCAAACAGAAGTTGTGGAGAATCCGTTCGGATTGGGCATTGAAAATCAAAGAGCAGGTCACCAAGCAGATCGACACAGGGTTCTTGCTAGTATTTGAATATCCAACTTGGTTGGCCAACATCGTCCCAGTGCCAAAAAGGATGGTAGAATTCAGGTGTGTGTGGACTTCAGAGATTGGAACAAAGCCAGTCTAAAGGACGACTTCCCTCTACCGCTCATCGATGAATTAGTGGACTTCACCATCAGTCATGCATTGCTCTCCTTCATGGATTGATTTTTCAGGTATAACCAGATTCTGATGGCACCTGAAGACAGAGAGAAAACTGCCTTCACTACGCCGTGGAGAACCTACTACTACAAGGTGATGCCGTTTGGGTTAAAGAATGCCGGGGCTACTTATCAAAGGGCTGCAACCACTATTCTGCATGATATGATCCATAAAGAGGTCGAGGTGTACGTGGACGACATGATTGTCAAGTCCAAAGAAAAAGAGGGCCACTACACCGCCTTGAAGAAATTCTTCCAACGCATCAGAGAATACAGACTAAGGTTCAATCCACAAAAGTGTACTTTCAGCATGACAGCAGGGAAAATGCTAGGTTTCTTGATCACACAAAGGGGCATCGAGGTAGATCCATCTAGAATCAAGGCCATCCTAGAAATGCCACCACCAAAGACTGAAAAGGAGGTGCGAGGCTTTCTAGGTAAAGTGCAATTCATAAAATGGTTTATCTCTAAATGAACCTTGACTTGTGAACCACTTTGTGGTCTCTTGAAGAAAGGAAACAAGTTCCGCTGGGATGATCGATGTCAATCTGCTTTTGAGTAAATCAAGCAGTACGTTCAGAATCTGCCCGTGTTATTGCCGCCAGAGCCAGGGAAACCTTTGATTTTGTATTTGTCAGTAACGGACACAATGATGAGATGCATCCTTGCTCAGAAATCTGAGGACAGGGTGGAGAAAGCCATCTATTACTTGAGCTACACCCCGTTGGAGAAAGCTTGCTTAGCCTTGGTATGGGCTACCAAGAAATAGAGGCACTACTTGTTAGCTCACTCCGTAATTCTGGTTTCGAGATTGGATCCCATCAAATATCTCTTTGAGAAACCAGCGTTTACAGGTAGGCTAGCTCGTTGGTTGCTTATTCTCTCTGAATTTGATCTGAAGTATGTTACTCGCAAGTCGGTTAAGGGGAGAGTTGTGGCAGAATTCCTGGCAGATCACCCATAGAAGGGGATGAAGAGGTAGAATACCTGTTCCCAGATGAAGCCATTCTGTAAGTCAAGGAGGAGACTTGGACAATGTACTTTGACAGAGCGTCTAATCAATACGGTTATGGGATAGGTGTGTTGCTGATAGCACCCTACGATTCCCATATACCTTTAACCTTTAAACTCCGGTTCAAGGTATCCAATAACGAAGCAGAGTATAAGGTGTGTATTGTTGGTTTGAAAGTAGCCCTGGAACTAGGGACAAAAAGGTTGGACGTTATCGGGGACTCGAACCTAGTTGTTTCTCAAGCCAATGGAGATTGGAAGGTCAAAGAAGATTCGGACATCTATAGGGGTGACTCCTTACTCTCTTATTTATGGAATGGAAGTGGTTCTACCAATTAAAATAGAAGTCCCGTCGTTGTGAGTTATGGCTGAATGTCAAATAACAGAGGCAAACTGGCAACAGAGCAAGTTTAAGGAGCTGATGTTGTTTGATGAGAGAAGGCTGAAAGCATTGTACCATGTTCAGGACTATCAACGCAGGATTGCTAGGGCTTTCAACAAGAAGGTTAAGTCCCGAAATTTCAAAGAAGGGAATTTGGTGCTGAAAGACAACCGAGCTCCCATCCATGACCCTAGGGGCAAGTTCAGACCCAATTGGACTGGTCCTTACATCATCAAAACTATCTGGTCGGATGGAGCTGTTATTATCATGGACCTGGATGGCCTAGAATTTTCCCAACCAATCAACGTGGACAAGTTGAAGAAATACTATCCCTGAGAGGCTCGCTAGGCCGAAAACCTGAAAGGGTGACCTAGGCAAAAGTTAGAACACAAAAAATTGGAAATAAAGAAAAACTAAGCTTGTAAGGTTGAAAGCCCTAAAGGGCGGCCTTCGCAAAAGTTAGAGCTCAAAAGAAGAGAGTTAATACTCGAGTGAACCCAAGCCGAACTACGTAAGACCTGATTCCCAACTTCGGGATATGTAGGCAACTTCATTCTGAAGTCCGGCCGAAACACCTCCAACTCAACTGTCCTATCCATGTGTTTGATCAGGTCATCTTTGTTCGTTCGGTTGTGATCTGTATTCTAAGAGCTGGTTACTGTGCAAAGCAGTGTTATTCCGTCAAGGGGCAATTTATCATCTTTAGATTCGGAGTTGTACATCTCGAGGATTGATTCTATGTGTGTCAAGTGGTGATCCTTTTCGAAAATGGTTCTGAAAAGTCTTAATAAAAGTTGATTTTTTTTGTTCAAATTTTATCTTGCACAACTTAGACCATTTTTGGACCAAAAGGAAAATTTTCAGTGCTCATAACTTTAATTTCATTGATTTCAATACAAAGTTCTCCAACTCTCGATACAAATCAAAATTTCTTTTTATTACATCTTAAAAACTTGAAAAGAAAGATCAAAGCAATAAACTAGGGACATATATGAGTCAGGTGCTCCTGCGTCCCCCGCTCGTGCTTGTGGAAGCTTTTGTTAGCAAAGTGGGCCTGGTTTGTGCCTCATCCTCAAGCCAAGCCAAGCACTTGCCAGAAAGGGCGCAACTGAAACTAAGGGGCAAGAGCTAGAAGTTCTCTCATCCTCTAAGCAATGATGTATCTAGCCAAGTGTGAACCTCGAGTAGGGAATGAAACCGAGTACTCTACCCCGCCTTCTGGGCAAATCTGATCGTGCCCAAACTGACGTCTGAACTAGAACGGGAAGTAGAATACAAAGTGAGTCAGGCTAATCAGCTGGATCCCAGGCTACTAAGCCATGCTGTAACTCATCTTGGTTAGATTAAGCCAAGAGCAACACCATTCTATGTCAGTAGCAGACCTATTGCACATCCATTCGCACCACCACCCCTCGTTCGGGAAATCCACTAGTTGGTGGTAGAAGAAATATCCACAAGCCGAATACTCAGGGCAAGAGTCTACTACCTTCAGCTTATCTATAAGCCACACCTGGGCAGGGATGAAAGAAAAAAGAGATTAAAGAATAAAGATATGAACATTGAGAGAAAAAGAAAAGGGCTTTTAGAGAAAAATAGAGCATAAGGGCTGAGAGATGTGAGAAACACATATTAGAAAGGGTAGGGAACATTACCTAAAGAAGTAGTGGACTTCCAGCAAATCTGGTAGTCTCCCACCGATGGAAGGCATCTAAGGCCATCAAAGTTTCGACCAGTGCCAGCCAATGCAACTCTTGCCTTCTTTCAGGCCTTTTGCTACTTTGATCAAGCAAATGCTAGATCCGCCAAAACTAGGGGCAAGAAGGAAATGAGCCAGCATACATAAGCAAAGGGCATGCTATCGAAAACCCTGCCAAAGACGATCGCTACGGTCACTGGAGTCGGAAAATTGACGAATCAAATTGGGAATGTCTAGCTGTGGGCCAGAGATCTAACCTCATGTATAGTAAGTCCACACATCCGTCCCAGAGCTTGAGTGTGCCCGAAACGGGACAGAGGCATGATTTCCTCATCGCGCCGGGATTCCATTAGTGCCTTAAACTCTTCAATTGTCGGGCACATTTCCTATCACCCGAAGCTAAAGACGTGTGTAATCAAGTTCTAGCATCTAGCTGCGGCATGGGGGAATGGAAAACAAAGTGGAGTTTGACTTAACAGAAAAAGTGCATTTATGTCAAAACTTCAGAAATTCACCTTTTCCGAGCCATCTAAAGTCGCAATCCAATCCGCGAGGTTTTGGGAAAGAAATGGCTCCATTTGTGAAGAATTTACAGTTGAAATGAAGAAATCACGAAGCCTAAGCCGTTTGTAGAAGATAAGGTAGTGAGTGGAGGCCAGGTGTCATCAATCTGGAGGTCCTTTACACTGATGGCCAGCAGGTAGCCAGCAAGCTGCATTGGTGGCTGGCAAGGGACATTGGCCACCTCTCATGGTCGGCATGTGGCCGGCAACTCCTATTTGTGGTCGACAGTGTCTCACTCTGACCTGTTGTCCATCTGTGTGCTGAGAAGTGTTGAAAGAATGTGTTTTTTTTTTTGGTCTTCGAGTATTTTAAGGTCATGTTTTGAGTCTTTTCGGCTTTAGCAAATTTGTTATTTTGTATTTAAGTTGTTGTTGCATTGTTTTTGTTTATCGAGTTGTATATTGCATTTTGTATTTTAGTTATTGGTCAATTCGTTACCCGTTTTTCAATCAAGAGTGTTTTTTTTCTTGGCCAATTCGATTCCATGTCCATTCCATGCTATATGGTGCTCATGATGCAAAATACAACACTTTTTATAAAATTGCAAGGTTTTTATTCCGATTATGGTTGTCTTTACAAAAAAGGAGTACAAGTTTTTAAAGTATAAAAACCTACCTGAAGCTTTACAATGTGCTAATGCTGCCAACAAAAGAAACTAAGCAAAAATACAAAAAAAATCAGCACCAGTAGCCTCATGCTCTAGAGGCCCTCTTCGTCCTCTTCCTCGGAGGAGAGGACTTTAGGGCACTAGCTCCATCAGCACCGTTGTTTGAATCTATCTCAAAACCAGAGTCGGCATCGTCTCCACTCTCTACCCCGGAACGCTCCTCAGTATCGATCACCTCCACTCTCGGAACCCGAGTCGGCATTGTCCCCACTCTCAGATGACTCCGAATACTGACTTGCTGCCTCCTCAGAGTCGCTCGTCTCAGTATCATCATCACTCAAAATGGGCTCTGAAGGACCGCTCTCGTCTCAGGTGCCCCTAACTCCACCTCGGCCGCGAGCTAGAGCCAGTCTCTCTCCCCTCCCTACTGCTGGAGGAGGTACTGGTGGTGTAGGTGCTACAGCTGCCGCTGGTGCCATTGGTACGGGTGGGATCTGAAAAAACAATTGTCACATATCAGTTACAGCATATGTATGAGATGCAAGCATGATGTGCAAAATGAATGTATGTAGAAATTAGATACATTATGAGTACAGTATGAGTTATGAATGCAGTGTATCAGATGCAGGGTATCAGATTAATATAGTTTGGAATAGACCACAGTTGAGATGCTAATGTATTGGAAAATTGATAGCATAAAGAGTAAACTGAAGAAATTACCAAAATACTATAGAGACTGAGCAATGCCTCTCTCCTCTGTACCATGCCCATTAGGGAGGCTTTCAGCTCAAGAGCTCTCCCCGTGTACTCTATGGAGGCCTACACATGCATTAGGTTATCAGTATCTGCAATGAACATATTTGAAATGAAATGTGGGATGCAAACAGAAAGAATGGTCCATACCTAAGCCAGGCCTCGAGCCTCGACAAGCTCATGCCAACGGCAGCGGGCTCAATCAAGACTTGGTAAGGATCCTAAGTATGCCACCAACATATCAACATGGTTGGAAGCTCTGGCTAACCGGTCTTCTTCCTCGCCTGGGAAGCCCCTCTACCACGAGCCCTAGTCGCCTTGTCACCTCCACAAGCACCGGTCAAAGGTGGCATTAGATGGGTCTGAATAAAGGCTGCATAGTCTCCCTCAGCTCGAAAGTAGTCGGCATCCAGGCCCACCATAAACTAAATAACCTCCTCAATAGATAGGCTATATGCTGATCGCATGGACTCGAGGAGTGCCATCAAAATGATCGAATCAGGCAGTCCCACAGTCTGGCGCACAAATCGCTCGATCAAGAACCAAGCCCGGCAGATTGGGCCCTCAAGTAGAATGTAGAAACAAGAAATGGCCCATGCCCTGGCATACTGGTCCCAAATCCCTGCTAGCATCACAGCCCATGGCTACCACATGGGCTGCAAATAGAAATTGTATAAATAATTTATAATGTGAATCAGAGCAGTGTTAAAGTGAAAATGATTGTGCTTTGGGTTACCTCATAGGCAGCTAGGGTGACAAAGTAGTGGCGGAAAAAGGTAAAGAGCTCGCAAGTCCTACGCTGGAGCCGGCCATCGTACCTCCGTGAATAAGGGACTGCCAATGGAAGCTCTTCCACGGGCTTTGGGGCTAGAGTCGGAAAATATGCATAGATCCACAGCTGCGGAGAAAATGCAGTGCTATGTGATCAATACAGGGTTTCAACAGATGCAGAATGTAGAATACAGAAAGCAGAGTGCATAGTATAGTGTATAGCAAGTATAGATGCAGAATACAGAAATTCGACGTATGAACAGATATAGAAAGTGCAAAGCAAAAAGCACAAGTGTTGAACAGATGTAAAACAGAAAACGTAAAGCAAGAAATGTAAAGTGCTAAGAAGGAATCGATATACATACCTCCCAGGCTCGCCAATAGCCTCCGATCAAGTCTCTTCTCAGGCAGGAGGTCGAGCTCATGTATCCGTATAGCGTGGCGAGGCAGCTCCACCCCAATTGTAGAATCGGATCCGACGAAGGGTCACGAGGGCGCTCAACAGATGTAAGCTGATGGTGTTCCACCTGTTCGAAAACAAGGTGGTACCAAAGACAAACATTAGAAAGCCCCTGGCGTATTGCCCCGTTTCCTCTATCGTCTCGGGCTCGGTCCCTCTAAATCGCTTGGCAAACCAGGTGTATCTCACCATGCCTATCCGATATATGGGTGGATGCGCTCCCAGCAGCTCAAACCAAGTAGCCTCCCACTCCTTCATGTCTGTATCGAGAGGGATCGGATCGCCCCTACGTCTAAGCCGGTGATCATGGCGAAGTCATAGGGAGTCATCGTCATCTCCCCTCTAGTAGAAAAGTGGAAGGGGTTGGTGGTGTCCCACCACCTCTCCACAAGCACTCTTAGAAGAGGACGGCTCTCAATGACCCTCGTCAGGCAGGAGCAAAGTAGACCGAAGCCTGCCTCATCTGTAATAACCCAGACTCTAGCAGGGAGCTCGTCGTACTAGTCTCGGGCGGTAGTAGCTCCGTACCCTCGAAAGGCATGTGACTCGCCCTGTGGCAAAGAACAGATGAATCAGATCAAGCAGTGATGAAAGTACAATCAGATTAGATAGTGATGAAAGTACAGTCAAATATAAGGTAGTGCATGAAATGCAGTCAGATAAATACAGTGCAAGAAATGCAAGTAAGGAATGGCAGAAATGCATGAAACAGAGTTCATACCTCAACGATGATGGCTAACAGATGAAGCCGGCTCCCTCAGCGGGAGGTCCTCTGGTGCACTGCGAGCAAACTTTGTGAAGCGTCTGATGCCTCCAGCTGGCAAGATATGTGTCTGAGGATGGTACCTCTCTGGATCAAATGGTCGAACCCTCAACGGTAGTGGCTCTGGCTCAGGCTCAAGCTCAAACTCTGCCTTAAGGTCGACCTCAAGGTTAGCCACCGACTCTACTACCTCGAGAACGGGGTGGAAGTATGGGGGGAACCTTTGGCAGAGCCCCGTCGTGTGGTGAATCATCCGCCATCTAGAGGAGAATGGGTGAAAGTAGGTTTAAAAGTGAAGAAAAAGGGTAAACTTGGAAAAACCAAAACCCTAGAAGAAAGAAAATAGAAGAAAAAGTCAAGCCCGGGAAAAGTGCACAGAACTCAAGAGAAACTCATGGAGAACAAGCCTCAAGTGATGAAACTCCAAGAAAAAGCACTGAAATCAAATTTCAATCGATTCAAAACAAAGGAAGCAAAGAGGGTTTAGCGAATAAAGTTTGTGTGGGGCGTTAAAAAATGTGTAGAAAGTGCAAATCTAGTGAGAAGGAGTGCCTAGAGAGAGAGGGAGAAGAATTTCAGCGCTAGGAAAGTAAGGAAATGAGCCCTTGTCACTTATATTTAAAGACCCGTGGTAAAAAGACCAACAAGGGGCCGAACTGCCATTAGTGGCTGGCATGGGGTCGACAAAGTTTACTGGTGGCCGGCAAGGCCTATCTGTGGCCGGCACGTGGCCAGCACATGGCCGGCTGGTGGCTGGTGGCCTCCCATGGGGTCCTGATGTTGTTTTGTGCCCTTGATTTCCAAGAAATGTAGGGATAGTTCACTGTTGGGTTTAGATTGTCTCTACGAAAGCTCAGAATTGTGTTTTCGGTGCGCAATGTTCTTCATTCGTTAACATGAACGAGGTGTATCCTTTAAACATATTGTAATTCTTTCGAAAGGTAAATCGAAAGTTGCCATTGAATTTGCTTTTTTCAAATTACGCTTTTGTAGAATGTACATTTTGCATGGAATATGCATTTCGCAAGCTACAAGCGCATCTTGCATCCGTTATGAATCATGCATAGAATATGCTTTCGCACGTAAATCATGCATAGAATATGCTTTTGTGTCTCACATGGAACATGCCTTCAACTAACATTGTATCTCGATTGTTTGTCTTGCATAGAATGTGCATTCTTACTGTATCACACTTGTTAGGTTTCTTTCTTACACATGCATGATATTGTATGTACGGTTCATTCAGAGGAGTTCTGAATAAGTCATTCGTGTCTCGGTAGGAGAACCTGCGTAGCTTTATAGCTAGCATCATTAGTGCATCTATCGCACACATTCACTTGCCTTTGTGCATCTATCGCACTTGTTTACTTCATGTATCTATCGCACTTGTTTGTTTTCATGCATCTATCACACACCTCTCTCTTTCACCTCGGGACATACGAAGTACACGCCCGAGTGGTTGTTTCTCAGGACGCATGAAACGCGGCCTTGGGCGGGTTTTACCTCGGGACGTACGAAGCATGCACCCGAGTGGTTGTTTCTCTAGATGTGTGAAACGCGGCCCTAGGCGGGTTTTACCTCAGGACGTACGAAGTACATACCTAAGTGGTTGTTTCCCACACGTCCCTGGGCGGGTTTTACCTCAGGATCTACAAAGTACGCACCCGAGTGGTTGTTTCTCAGGACACGTGAAACGCAGCCCTAGGCGGTTTTTACCTCGGGACGTACAAAGTACGCGCCCGAGTGGCTTTTGTTTCTTAGGACGTGTAAAACGCGGCCATGGGTGGGTTTTACCTCGGGACGTATGAAGCACGTGCCCGAGTGGTTGTTTCTCAGGACGCGTGAAACACGGCCCCGGACGGATTTTACCTCAGGATGTACGAAGTACGCACCTGAGTGATTGTTTCTCAGAACGCGTGAAACATGGCCCTGGGTGGGTTTTACCTCGAGACGTACAAAGTACGTACCCAAGTGGTTGTTTCTTAAGACACGTGAAACGTGACCCTAGGCGGGTTTTACCTGGGACATACGAAGTACGCACCCGAGTGGTTGTTTCTTAGGACGTGTGAACCTTGGGTGCATTTTACCTCGGGACGTACAAAGTACGCGCCCTAGTGGTTGTTTCTCAGGACGCGTGAAACACGGCCTTTGGGGGGGTTTTACCTCGGGATGTATAAAGTACGCGCCCAAGTGGCTTTGTTTCTTAGGACATGTGACGCGTGGCCCTGGGTGGGTTTCATCTCAGGACGCGTGAAACGCGAACCCCAGTGGTTGTTCTTATTTCTCAGGATGCATGAAACGTGACCCCAAGTGGTTTTCTTGTTTCTCAAGTTGCGTGTGACGCGACTTTGAGCGTTTCTTATTTTCTCAAGATGGGTGAAACACAACCCCGAGCGGTGTTTTCTTCCCTCGTCCTGTGTCTTGGCGTGGTTAGAGTGTGTTTTGAATTTTTTGCTTTTGAGCTTGAAATTATTCATTCATGTGTTGTTATCTTGCTTATTAGATTCATTCTTGCTTATCGTATTTGTTATTGCTTATTGCATCTTTTCACATGATCATAAGTTTTCAAAATAGCCTACTTCACGTGGCGTATGAGTCCAGCTTTCAAAGTTTTTCATGCATATCGTTTGCACCTTGCCCTAGAACTACACTGGTTTGATTCCTTGCAAAGGGATGAGTAGGCAACCTGCAGACGCAACCATTTATTTCTGTCTTGATTGTTTGTCAAAGTCTTACGGCCTTGTCAAAATGGGTCGTCTTCCGGCTTTGACATTCACTCGCGTCATTTCATGACTCTGAGTTCTGTCAAAGAGGGGAAACTGTAGACATCCCATTTTTTACGACCCTTACAACTTGGACTTCCTTGCAGGTACATCCGATGATGAGTTTGTTTGCTCGCCAATTGCTCGAAGCCCTCAGTGGAACGCCACAACTTTGAGCCTTTTTAACCCTTCATCCTTGTTGCCTCATTTTTGGACCATGCCTTGGTCTGTCCAGCCTACAGCTTTTGGTGGCCTACCGGCCATCCCTAGAGGCTATCGACCATCACTTTTGGCCTGTCGGGCACTAATGACAGCCGGGCGGCCACCAGTTGCTTTTGTAGATATTTTATACGAGTTGTGCCAACTATAAGCATAGATGCACCCATCTTCACACACGTGTAGGGCTGGATCTCCTTGTATTGATTTTATGTTTTCTATAAAAAGGAGCCTCTCCCTTCATGTATGAAGGTTAGAAAATTTTGAACTCACAAATTTTCCTCTCCCTCTCTCTACAAATTCTCTACATATTTGCCTACAATTCCTACACTTTTGCCTGCACCTTCTTAACCAAAGTTGATCATCTTTGAGTTGAGGTTCCTTGAAGCCTTCTTGGAGCTCTCGAAGGTGGTTTTAGCTTGGAATATTGCCTAGAGTTACTCTTTGCTCCAAAAGGTATAATACTTGCCTTCTTTAGTTTCTTTGCATACTTGTTTTTCTATCATTTTCCCCTGTTTTTGGACTCTAAAAACTCTGTTTTTGGACTCTAAAAACTCTGTTTTTGTGGGCTGAAATTGGTGGTTTTAGGCCATTAAAGGTTAGGGGGTGTTTCACCCTTCTTTATTCATTGATCTAAAGGCCTTTCCACCTTTGTTTCCCACTTTCAAACTTTTTTTGGGCTTTTAAACACTGAATTTCAGAGTATTTTCAGTCGTGAAAATCATGTTTTGAAGTCCAAATTTTAAGGGGTTAGCCTCCCCTCTTTGTGTCTTGTTTGCTAGCCTAGTTAGCTCTATGTGTTAGCTTAATTTTCTAGCCATTTGTAGCTTTATGCCAGCATATTTTAGTCTCTATTTTAGATTGTTTTAACTCTGTTTTGGGCTGTTTAAATCATTTGGGTCTTGTTTTGCATGGTTGTAGTGTAAGTGTCCTCACAAGCTTGTTGTTTAGGCCTTTAGACACCACTTGTTTGAGTTGATTGCATCTTTTTAGTGTTTTTTCCCACTTAATTTCAACACTCTTAATCTCTGCAACCTCCCTCATTTCTTCACTTTTTCATTTGGTTTAAGGGTCGTTTCAACCTTGGGATTATGTAAGCTTGAGATTGAGGCTCATGCTTAATGGTTTAATCCTCTTTTGAGGGTTCATTATCAAGGGCATGGTACCTCTCTCATGTCTTACACTACCCTTTGTTTGACACTTCCTTCTAATTTACAAGACGAATCACCAATGGACTTAATTGGTTAAGGAATGGTTGGTAACTTAAAATGAGTAACTAAAATTTCGGACTAAAATTGTGCAAATATAAGAATTTGATTCTGTCTTGGCGTGTTCAATCGGACGTTAATTGAACACATGGAACTTGGACCATTTCATACTTACTAGTGATAAAATAATCCAAGTCTCCAAAGTCAACTTCTTTCCATGATCCTTCATGAAAGAGAGGAGGGTTGTGTCTTGTTTTGCATTTATTGAACTTGCACACTTGGTTTCACAAGCTATCATGCAATGAAATTGCATCCATTGATGGTTTGTGAACCAAAGCTTGCTACTCCTTTGATTTTCCCATGAAAATGAGAGGTAAGTTGTGCAGACAAACCCTTGAAATACCCTATATATGCTATGTTTGTCCTCTGTTGTAGCAGGATGAACCTTTACATCAGTGGCTGGCAGGCCACTTTCCATGGCCAGTAGACCACCATCCATAGCCGGCATCCTTCAACCATGGCCGACTGGTGGCAGGCAACCTTTACCAGTGGCTGGTCAGCCACTGATGCAGAACTCAGCATAGTGCTAGTAAGGCAGAGCAAAGTGAGAAGTAGTGTTGGTGTTCAACTGTGCAAACAAAGGCCTACGGGGGCAAAACGGTGGTCTTTTCGGGTGGAAACCGAGCATGCGCATGCACAGCTATCATTTCCTGAGGCGGAATAGTTAATAGCTTAGTTTAATTATTAATTGCAATTGTCTTGTAATTCTTTAATTAGTAAAGTAGTTAACTAGTTTGTGTTGTAATTATTTTAATTAGCTTAGGGTATTTAATTTATTCGGTTTGTAATATTTAATTAGCTTAGCTTAGTTAGTTAATTAGTTAGTTAGTTCATTCGGACTGTCCTTCGTGAGAGTGCAAAGTTGTAATAATGTGTATGCCTTCCAACTCCACGTCTTTCTCCCTTTTATTTATCTGTTTATGATGGTTAGATTAGAGACATCACGTTTCAATTAGCATATCGCATGTTTACATATATTCATTTGTATTGCATGTACCAAGGCCCGGCGCATCATCCAAACTGTATTGTTGTTTCAGTACTTCTTTGAATATGTGCTTAGACTGCATGCTATTTCATTGACTCATATGCCATCTTAGTAGCTGAGCCTATTTAGATTCCATTATTGCATGTGTTGCATTAGTCATATCGCATAATTAGGAATCATGCATATTTTTCTAACTCTTTTGTTTACTTTGGCTTGAAGTACTAGGTGAGTTTGTAGTGTTTTAGCATACTTACATGAGTGTAAGTGATTGCCATGACTAGTATGCTTGCCATGAGACTAAGTGCTTACTTGTCAAACTGCTTGAGTGCCTGTAGATGAAGGCTTGTTGCTTGAATTGGAATGACTTAATGAATGTACGTTTTAAGCCCACTTTGTCAAGTGGCAAATTCAAACCCTTTTCGAAACGTGAAATTGAATTGTTCCGATTCGAGCAAACTAGTCTATACTTGCTTGTGCACATAACATAGTAATGCTAGCTTAATAACTGGAACAAGAATATATAATGTTGATAAAAATCATATCATGATTAGGAGAGGCCGATCTTTGATTGGGCGAGCGGGGGTGCTCAATTCATGACCTTCCCCTCTCGTACCTAAGTTCTCGAGCCGAGGCAACTTTAGTGATGACGGACACATGGCCTTTGGCATGAGTCATGGGTTTCCTAAATTTTCCCAAAATAAAATATATAGGTGGCAACTCTGTATCTAGAAAACCAATCTAATTTTGGCATTTTGATTCAAAATCAATTTTCCAAATGATTTGCCGGATTTGGACTCTTTGGTGTTTATCAATTTCACATTGCACTTGTGAGATTAGATTTAGAACTACGGGAGTCTAAACTGTAGGGCTTCTTTCAAGCTTCCGAAAGGGGGCATGAAAAAGTCAAGCTATAGCACCCATGTATAATTTCGGGACTTTCACCCAGGACACTCAGACCAACTTAATTATAATGGAGTCCATCCTTTTTCTCCTCTCACACAATCATACATATGCAATGTATATAAACACATAATCACACATGGAGTACATCCCCTTTCTTCTTCCAAATAATCATACATATATAATGTACATCAACACAGTCATATTCAATGACAACCAACAAGAGATTAGTTTCAATTTACCTAATCCACATGCAATTTCTACAACAATCAAAGCTATCCTCCACCGATAGCCGAATACATATATTTTTAAACTGATATACAGTCTCAAAACAGGTAAATTATCCAAAGATGTGAAGTATTACATTTTCAATTTCACCATCCATTCCAATACTCATTCAATTCCATGTTTATAACACTGATTTCAACTATTTATACAAAATAGATATGATAGTCATTTTCGGGAAAAAATCCCCTTTTCAAAATATCAACCCAAGTACTAAAATCACCCATTTTGACACCACAAGACTTCATTTTCAAACCCCATGTTCATTTCTACCAAAAATTGCTCTTTTACATTACACCCAAACCCTAGGTTTGGCTCTAAATGCTTCTACATCCCTCCATTGATACACAACCACAAATAGCTAAGTTAAAAATCATATTAAAGCGTAGAAAATCCCTACCTCAAGAAGAGAAGATGAGCAAAGCAAAGGTGGAACTCCAAAGACGCTATAACCCAACTTTATTCGATTCAAAATGTAGATCTTGAGATGGCCTATCTTTTTAACAAAAAGATTAGGGTGAGGAAATCACTAGAACTAAATGAAAATGTAGAGAGAGGGAGTATTCTAGAGACAGAAGGTCTCACTTTAGGGTTTTGGAGCAAATAGATCTAAAAAGTGATGTAAAAAGTGGTTTTCGCGATCTGATATACGCGCAGTCCTCTCGAGTGGAAGAGTTTACGCTTGAGTGTCAGACACAAAGTTTTGTTCCGCTCAAGCGCAAAAATGGCCCGCTCGAGCATGGAGTACACACATCCAATATTCATGCTGACAACAGACAACCAGCTCGAGCGTAATGAAGGTCGCTCGAGCGTACACCCGCTCGAGCATAGGAAACACCGCTCGAGCGTGAAAAGCATCCCTCCAGTACTTTTGCAGACATGCAAAGTACTGAGAGTTTGCACATCCCGCTTGAGCACAAGAAAGGCCGCTCGAGCGGAGGACCAAAATACACACAGCCCGCTCGAGCACAAGAATGGCCGCTCGAGTGAAGGGGCAAAAATCTGGTCAACAAGGTTTGGGAAAAACAATTAACTAACTTGTTCCAAACACAACTACAACAACCCAAAGGCCAATTTCAAAGTGATACAAGGAAAGGAAGAGGTAAACAACAACATGAAAGAATTAAACTCGAGTCCAAATTACCACAAGAGTCGGGTCAAAACTAGAATCGCTATAACCTCCCCCCTTAAAGAATTTCATCCCCAAAATTTCAAATCAAGCTCAAAAACATAATTAAACCACTCACAATAATTTTATTCTCACAAATTCAACACCATGACCCATTCCCCGGTCATCCATTCTCATCGACTCAATACACAAGTCCCATATTAAGATGAAATTTACAATTTCCCAAAACATTTACAATGCTTAACCAAAATCCAAGTTTTCAAAACATTTACACCGCATATACAATGCTTCCAAAAATAACACAACATCCTCAATATTTCATATTCTCAAAACATGTGCAATGTTTATATAAAATCCATGTGTCCAAAATATCCATAACATATACAATGTTCTCATAATTTAAAACATATACAATGCTTATATTTCTCATTAACATAATCAAAGTCTCAATACATGTTCAAACACCAACAAACATGTCAGGATACTTTTCTCAAACTTCCAACTCATGCTCCTAAGTCGCTTCCTTGACCCCGTGATGCTTCCACAATACTTTTACTAAGGGATTGTCTTGCCTCGCAAGACTTGGTCCTGTTTATCCAAGACCCTCACCGGTCTCTCCTCATACGAGGCATCCTCATCTACCTCTAAGTCAATCCAATCCAACACGTGCGACGGATCCGGCTCATACTTCCAAAGCATACTAATATGAAACACATTATGCACTCTGAAAAGTTCTGGCGACAATGCCAACCGATAAGCTACCTCTCCAACCCGTTCAAGGATCTCAAAAGGCCAATAAACTGAGGGGACAACTTTCCACTCTTCCCGAACCTCATCAAACCCCGCCTAGGTGATATTTTCAAGAACACATGATCTCCCACCTCAAAAGACAATGGTCTCCTCCTACAGTCGGCATAACTTTTCTAGCAGCTCTGAGCCGTAACCAATCTCTTACAAATAAGTGCTACCTTCTCTGTCGTTTCCCAAACCAACTCTGGGCCCAACAAAGGTGCATCACCCACGTCAGCTCAACACACCGGAGATCTACACGGTCAGCCATACAAGGCCTCAAATGGTGCCATGCCAATACTCAATTGGAAATTGTTATTATAGGAAAACTCCACTAATTGCAAGTGCCTTTCCCACGAACCCTTGAAGTCAAGGACACAACCTCGAAATATATCTTCAAGGATCTGAACAGTACGCTCGAACTGTGTGTAAGTCTGAGCATGATACGCAGTACTAAAGGTCAATCTAGTGCCCAAGGCACTCTGCAAGCTCTGCCACAACCGAGCTATAAAATGCGGATTTATATCCGAAACTATCGTCACAAGGACTCCGTGCAACCTCACTATGTCCCTGATGTACAAGTCGGCAAGATAATCTACCAAATCACTCATGCGCATAGGTATGAAATGCGCAGACTTTGTTAACCAATCAACTGCCACCCAAATGGCATCACTACCCCATTGAGTCATCGGAAGGCCCACAACAAAATCCATCGTGACATGCTCCCATTTCCACTCGGCCATAGGCAAGGGTTGTAATAAACCCCCTGGCCTCTGATGCTCGGTCTTCACTTGCTGACAAGTAAGGCACTTCGATACAAACATGGCTATATCCTTCTTCATACCCCTCCACTGAAATTGGCGACTCAAATCATGAAACATCTTTGTGCCTCCCGGAGGCACCGTAAGGCGTGAATGGTGAAACTCTCGGAGTACCTCCTCTCGGCAAGACTCCGGCAAGAACAAACGGTCACAATATCTCACACTCTGGTCAAGATACACACTTAAGCCCCTCTCCACTTTCCCTCTGGAGATCTTCTCCCTTATGGTTTCTACCTCGAGATCACCCCTCTACGCTTCTAACACTCGGTTCACAAGTGTAGGTTGTGCAACTACTGAAAACAAAGTCGTAGATTCAACGAACTCGCCAAGATGCAAGTCAAACTCCCAAGAGTACCCAATATCCCCCATTCCCAAATGGCGATACAAGCCACACTGCTAATAGATTTCCTACTCAAGGTATCGGCCATAACATTCGCCTTCCCCGGATGATAATGCAACTCAAAATCATAATCCTCTAGGAACTCCATCCACCTTCTCTACCTTAAATTCAAGTCTTTCTAAGTAAACAGATACTTCAAACTCTTGCGATCGAAGAACACTTCAAATCTCTCACCATACAGATAATGCTTCCAAATTTTCAAGGCAAATATCACCGCTGGTAGTTCTAGATAATGAGTAGGGTAGTTCCTTTCATGTGTTTTCAACTGCCGCGAGCCATAGGCTACTACATTTCCCTCTTGCATCAAAACACAACCCAAACCTTCCTCGTAAGGCATCACAATATACTGAATAACCCAAACCCCTCTCTGGAATAATCAAAACTGGAGTCGTGGTAAGTCTAACCTTAAATTCTTGGAATGACTTCTCACAAGTCTCGTTTCACACAAATTTAAGTCCCTTCCTCGTCAGTCTAGTTAAAGGAGAAGCTAGTCTAGAAAAATCCTTCACAAATCTCCGATAATACCCGGCCAACCCCAGAAAACTACAGATCTCAAAGGCATTCTAAGGTTGTGCCCAATCTTGCACTGCCTCTATCTTGGATGAATCTACAATCACCCCTTCCCCGAATACCACATAGCCTAAGAACTTAACCTCTTTCAACCAGAATTTACACTTCCCAAACTTGGCATATAGCTTATGGGTTCTAATCAACTCAAGCACTACTCGCAAGTGTTCTTCTTGTTCCGCCTTAGAAGGTGAGTAAATCAAAATGTCATCCACAAAGACGACCACGAAACAATCAAGGAACTCACGGAAGATTCGGTTAATCAAATCCATAAATACAACCGGTGCATTGGTTAGCCCAAAAGGCATCACTAGGAACTCATAATAGCCATACCGCGTACGGAATGTCGTCTTCTTGATATCCTCCTCACTTACCCTCAACTGATGATGACCCGATCTCAGGTCTATCTTAGAAAAACAACAAGACCCCTTCAACTGATCAAACAGATCATCTATACGAGACATTGGGTACTTATTCTTAACAGTAACCCAGTTTAACTTCTTATAATCAATACAAAGTCGCAAGGCTCCATCTTTCTTTTTAGCAAAGAGAGTCGGCACTCCTCAAGGGGACGCACTAGGGTGAATAAAACCCTTATCTAACAACTCCTAGAGTTGAATCTTCAACTCACTCAACTCAGCAAGTGCAAACTGATACGGTGCCATAGAAATCGGTGTCCTACCAGGCACTAAATCAATAGAGAACTCGATCTATCAGTGAGGTGGCAAACTAGTAAGGTCCTCGAGAAAGACATCAGGGTATTCACAAACCACCCTCAGCAACTCAACCTAGACTTCATCACACTCACTACTCAAGAAGCTAGCAAAAAGACAACTAAGTTCGCTCCGCCCACGCAGATCATACATCGGTGATAGGACTCTATCCAAGCGGTCCCCCAAGAAATAAAAGCAGTCACCGCTCAAGATACATACAGTAACCCTTTGACGGTAGCAATCTATAACAGCCTGATATGACGATAACTAGTCCATACCCAAGATAACATCAAAACTAGACATGTCAAGCAATACAAATGCAAATGGAAGTCGACGACCGGCAACCTCAATGTCACAACTCCGACACCCCTATTTCAAGATGACCTCACAACCAATAGGTGACTCTACACAAATAGGAGATGCTAACTGTGCCAACTCCAACCCCAAAATTGATGCAAATATAGACGAGATAAAAGAATGGGATGCACCAGTATCAATCAACACATTAGGAACTGAATTGCAAAACAAAACGGTACCTCTCACTATTGATGGAGCTGGTACAAGATCTGGCACGGTAACAGCATACACATGACCTGTTGGCCTCTGATGTACCTACTCACCCTTCGGAGCATAAGCTTGCTGCACGGATTGAGCTGAAGAGGCTCCCTGATTGGCCCTCAAGGCCTGTGCTGACTGTGCTGGCTAGTGACTCTATGTTTGTCTCGAACCAAATGCACCAGATGTGCCACCCAACTGAGGGCAAAACCTCTTCAGGTGCCCTGCTTGACCACACTAATAACAAGTAGATAGCTACCCTCTGCCCTGACTCTGGCCCTAAGAACGAGCCGAAAACGAAGCTGGTCGCTGCCCTCCTCCTCTCTACGGGCAGGCTGGAGACTTGTGGCCCAACTGACCACACTTGAAACAAGTCACATCCCCCTGACCACCTCTCCCAGAACCCGAACCCGAACTCGGCACAAGAAAGGTAGACCTCGATTGTACTCCCTAGGACTGCTGAGAGTTAGAACCCCTCTACCTCTTACCGTCCCCCTAACTATCCAAACTCCTCCTGGAGCCCCTCATCCTCTCCTTCTCAGCCTGCATGATATTCTTGAGATGAACTGTCAGCTCCATAAGGTGCCCATAGTCTCTAATCATGGACCCAGCCACTTGGAAAATGAGACCGGTCCTTAACCTCTTCTCAAACTCCAAAACACGGGCGCTCCTCTGTCACCACCAACTCAAGTGCAAACCTAGACAAGCTAATGAATGTGGCCTCAAACTCAGCCATTGGTGTGTTCAGCTACACCATCTTGGAAACTAGTCCCTCAACTTCTCTCCAACTGTAGGAGGCAAAAACTTGTCCTGGAAGGCGCTGACAAAAGCCTCCCAAGTCCCTCTAATGCGCCTATGCGCATACTTCCACCACTGACCCGCATCCTTCTTCAGTTGGAAAGACATCAAGGTCACCCTCAACTGGTCGTCCTCAATGCTAAGCATCTCGAACGTCTTCACTATCTATTCAAGCCACTCATCTGCCTTCAATGGCTCCTTTAGGTCACCCAAAAACTCTTCCTGATTAGACCGAAAAAACTCTCTTCAGAAAAGAACGCCCTGTCTCAGCAACCTGGGCCTGGACTTGATTTTCAGCTCTAAGAATGTCCATGGATTCTCGTAACACTCCAGCCATCTGACGGGCTAAGGCGCCCATGGCTTGCTAACCAACCGGTTCGGCCACATTGGCCTAACCAACTCCCTCCTCCTGTACTGGAATTTCATCCAATAAAGGCATTTCGTACCTCCTAGGCCTACCACGCCTACCACCACTACGTCCACATCCTGACATCCTAATAAAGGTAACACAAAAGATTAGCACATTCACAAATGTGCCAAAGCTAACTCACTCGCATCCTAATACATTGGACAATAGTAATTCACTCCACATAAGCACATAATCACATAAACACATACAAATTTCATCTTCGGACAATGACCATCCGGCGACATTGCTAAGGTTCTAATTAAAAACGGCAATGATCAAGTGTCTTTCCAATAAGACTTCTAGAAACCCGTAGATCCAATTGACATCCTAGAAATTCAATCCTATACCTAAATAATCGCATAAGCATGTTATCACATAAGCATACAATACATACAAATGTCTCAGCCAAGCAAGACAAACCCATTGTGGTACTAAGCACGTACCCAAAGTATTCAAACCCAGTACCCTCTGATACCAAGCTGTCACGCCCCCAAAATATTACAATAAATACAACCCAAAGCATCTATAGATGACAGCATAATTCAAAGTGTTAAGTCCTTTCATTTCATAACATTTATAGTATAAAAGAGTTCAACAAAAGTGAATGCCCTATAGGCTTACGTCTTTCCAAGTCCTGACTTGGTTACAACAAAAATGAGACCAGTTCCTACAAATAAAGCCCTTGGCTATACAAAAATACATAATCAAAATAAAGAAGCTCTTGCTTTCCAAAAGTCCCTCCAGTGCTATTGCCTTGGTGGAGGCATGCCATCAATCCCTAAAAATGTTTTTCTCAAATAGGGTGAGCCACAGCCCAGTAAGAATATTCTAACACAATATATGAGATTTAACAAAGGTACGAGTGTAATGTACAAATACAATGCTAAAAACAAAACATTTACATTTCGTATAGCTATCAAATATCAAGTTCATGTTTCATTTCATTCCTTTCCTTCAGTTCATTTCCATGCATGAGCCAACTTTATTATTTTTCAATAACCCGAATGAGACTACAACTCAATGGTTCAACAACTTCATAATCAATACATAAACAGTTCCAATTGTCATTTTACGGATATTTTATCTGCGGGATCGGCACCTATGTATAATTTCAACTTGCCATTTACGGATATTTCGACCATGGGATTGGCACCCATGTATAATTTCGGGACTTTCACCCAGGACACTCTGGCCAACTTAATTATAATGGAGTCCATCCCCTTTCTCCTCCCACACAATCATACATATGCAATGTATATAAACACATAATCACACATGGAGTACATCCCCTTTCTTCTCCCAAATAATCATACATATACAATGTACATCAACACAGTCATATTCAATGACAACTAACAACAGATTAGTTTCAATTTACCTAATCCTTAAGCAATTTCTACAACAATCAAAGTTATCCTCCACCGATAGCCCAATACAGATATTTCTAAACAGATATACAATCTCAAAACAGGTAAATTATCCAAAAATGTGAAGTATTACATTTTCAATTTCACCATCCATTCGAATACTCGTTCAATTCCATGTTTACAACACTGATTTCAATTATTTATACAAAATAGATATGATAGTCATTTTAGGGCAAAAATCCCCTTTTTCAAAATATCAACCCAAGTAACAAAATCACCCATTTGGGCACCACAAGACTTCATTTTCAAACCCCGTGTTCATTTCTACCAAAAGCCCCTCTTTTACATTACACCCAAACCCTAGGTTTGGCTCTAAATACTCCCAAATCCCTCCATTGACACACAACCACAAATAACTAAGTTAAAAATCATATTAAAGTGTAGAAAATCCCTACCTCAAGAAAAGAAGACGAGCAAAGCAAAGGTGGAACTCCAAAGACGCTATAACCCAACTTTATTCGGTTCAAAATGTAGATCTTGAGATGGCCTATCTTTTTAACAAAGAGATTAGGGTGAGGAAATCACTAGAACTAGATGAAAATGCAGAGAGAGGGAGTATTCTAGGGAGAGAAGGTCTCACTTTAGGGTTTTGGAGCAAATAGATCTTAAAAAGTGATGTAAAAAGTGCTTTCCGCGATCTGATATACGCGCAGTCCGCTCGAGCGGAAGAGCTGACGCTCGAGTGTCAGACACAAAGTTTTGTTCCGCTCAAGCGCAAAAGTGGCTTGCTCGAGCGTGGAATACACACATCCAATATTCATGCAGACAACAGACAACCCACTCGAGCGCAATGAAGGCTGCTCGAGCGTGAAAAGCATCCCTCCAGTACTTTTGCAGATGTGCAAAGTATTGAGAGTTTGCACATCCCACTTGAGTGCAAGAAAGGACGCTCGAGCGGAGGACCAAAATATACACAGCCCGTTCAAGCGCAAGAATGGCCGCTTGAGCGGTGGAGCAAAAATCTAGACAACAAGGTTTGGGAAAAACAATCAACCAACCTGTTCCAAACGCAACTACAACAACCCAAAGGCCAATTTCAAAGAGATACAAGGGAAGGAAGAGTTAAACAACGACATGAAAGCATTAAACCTGAGTCTGGAATACCACAAGAGTCAGGTAAAAACTGGAATTGCTATATTCCTTTTAAATAGTTCACAAAATTCCATCACATACATTCACATCCCTTATAGACTTCTAGTTACCTTGAAAGGCCTCATTATTTCTTTTGCACAAACGAACAGAAAATTGAATTTTACATCTAAAATTTTCCATTTTATAATATTTGTTAGTATTAATTTGTCAAACATAATAGAAACGTTAATATGTAAAGTAATTGAGTTATTGAAGTTAATGTAAGAAAGTTAAAGAAATGTAATAAATTATATATTTAGTAAAAAATTTAAATTTAAAGAAAAAAAAAAAGAGAAAAAAAAAACTCTCATTTAAAATCAAGAGTTCTTCAAAAGCTGATAAAGTGTTCTTCATTGTAGCTGAATAACGTTTGAAGCATTGGCCGACTAGTAGTATTTTCCTACAAAAAGAAAGTTATACGAGAAAATTAGTAAGATGGGAAACTTGTGATAGAACATGAAAAGACCTTCCAAGCAATCAAACCTTTTTTTTGGTTATAAAATAAAACAAAAAAAATATATACAGGATTACAAGGGGAATATCTCCCAGGCCCTAGAACAAAGCAACCAAAGAAGCTAACACTAAAAAAGAAAAACAAACACCAACAAATAAAATAACTATACAAAATCAACACTAACAACACGAAGCACTCTAGCTCTAGGCCAATACACAACCAAACAACAGCCACAACAACCTGTTTGGGAAGAACAGTAGCAACAGCCACCAACAACTAGATAAAGACCTAGCTTAGACAAATCAAAACACAAAAGCAGGCACCAGAACTTCGGCTACCGGAAAAGAAGATAACCCATGCACAGCCCACAATGGAAAAGCAAAAAAACGGCAACTACAAAGCTAAGACAAAGACAAGGAGCTTGCCCAAATGGAAGCCTAAAAGGGAAATTCTAATAAGCAAAAGCAAGGAACCAAGTAGAAAATACACCTACTCTAACTAAGAAAGAACACTCCATCCTCTTATTCAGAACCATATAGTAGGGGATAACAGGACAAAACAAAGAAGGATAACCCCATGCACAGCCAGCAATGGGTTAGTAAAGAAATCACCAAAAAGGTAAGAAAAATAAGTCCCTTGCACAACCCGTAAGGGTAGGACATCAAAACATCTCTGACAATAGCAACTAGCAACAGCCGAAAGCATCAAAAGCAGGAAACAGCAAAAGCAGCAAACAATAGCATAGACACAGATGCAAGAACCCACCAATGGCAGCAAGAGAATCCAATGCAGATAAACACCCAAAATAATCAACAAAACATGAGCTAAAGACAGAACACAACAAAAACCATCTGAGAGAGAGAACAAGCAAGTAACCAAACACACAACTCAATACATATAAGGCTTACATCACTCAACCCACACACAAGGCTAGGAAAACAAGAACTCGCATAGGAAAGAAATCAAGCTTTCCCAAAAGCCTACAACAAACACTAGAAAAAGAAAAAAAAACAAAAAAAAACAAAAAACAATGGCCAAATAGTACACATTAATGTGTGTTTAGGAGGTGAAAGATTAGGTACACACATAATCTTTGGCATAGTATACAAAGTGATTGTCCCAAGACTTGAACCCATAACCTCAAGCTTATTAGGCCAAGGTTTTACCATTGAACCAATGGTCACCCCCTCAACAACAACCACTCAAATGAAGAAAAATGGGACTAAGGTCACTCAACCCTCATCAATAAAAATCCCTGACATATGTACCAGCTTAACAACCTGCTGCATAACAAACAATTAGAAAGCTGGCTCACCATAACTCAACCCAAATATGAACACTTCACATCACTCAATCCTTAATAGAATCTAAGTAACTAAAGAAACTAACATATGAAACTCACAACACTCAACCCTTAACATCTCTATTAATGTACCAGTATAGCCTGCATAGCACACAGATGGGGGAAATAAAAATAAAGATATCAAAAGAGCTCACTGTTTACAAAATAAATGACACAAAACACATGACACAAAATATATAGGTCTTACATCACTCAACCCACACACAAGGCTAGGGAAGCAAAATCTCATAGGAAAGAGATCAAGTGCCCCCAAAGCCTAAAACAAGCACTCAAGGAAAGAAATATAGGGCTAAGATCACTCAACCCTCAACAAAAAATCTCACTCACATGCAGGCAATCAAACCTTGTGCAACTAATTTCAACACAGGCGTAAAAGCCATGCTGAATCGAGTGGATCGAATCATTTTCAAACGAAAAAGGAGATAACTCTCTATCGTGAATGCGAAATTTCTTTGCTTGCAAACTCTTTGTCAAAGGCAGTAGAGACAAACTCATTTTATGTGTAAATAACAAGGAGAGACATCCATGCTCTGTACATTTTACCAACTTAAGAAATCTCAACCTTAAAGACAATACAAGACAAAAATTTAGTAATATGAAGGCTTTTTCATTTTTTTTTTCATGTGACCCTGCGATTGAACTCTTCAACCATAACCATAGGAAAGATCAATTAATTATTGTGGATCAGAGTCATTCATTCAAAATTTAATTTGGTAAATTACAATAAACCTCACAAGTTTGGCATAATTACACTAGCTTCCCTTTTAGTAAGACTAAAGCGTCCAGAAGTAATGCAAATACATTGATCTTACACAAAAAGTTATATACAATCTTGAAATGGAATTGGAGTTGTGAAAGGGCAGATCAAAAAAATTCAATTTGAGTAGTAGTTCATAAAATTTGTTTCTAACTTTCAATTTCTGTTAGGCTACTTGTTTCCAAGGTAATACTTTTAGTAAATAAACATAATTTCCCTAATCAAGTTTCCTCATTGAATCTTCAGAGGACATTTTTTTTTCCCCTATTAATAGTCATTTGACTTGGCAAAAAGCAAGAGTACTTTGGCAATAAGAGAGAAATCTCAAATCAAAAACCCACCTAACCTTGTACTTGGCCTTACCAGTATGTGTGCACACATACAAGATAGAATAACCATAGAACACTTGAACAAAAACAAAACCATAATAGACTATCCATTTGCAAAATCGTAAAAATAAGCATGAACCAAAAAGATTGGAAACATTACGATGAAGTTGAGGTTTGGATTTCTAGAAAATAAACTTGAAACATATAATTTAGGAACGGTTCCAAAAAAAGATAACGATGGTGAGAGTGGAAAAATCAATGCAGGTTTAAGGGAAAAAAAAAAACATATGATATCGTCTTGAAGTACATCAAAATATTCTATCAATCGCCCAAAATTTATAGACACTACAAGTTGATAAAAACACAAAACCACATGTACTATTCTCAAGAGTAAAAACTTGCCATAAAATTCCACCAACAATTAGCAGTTGAATAAAAATCAAAACCAAAATCTCTCTGTCTTATATGATCATCTATTTTATATAGTCAATGTTCTATATGTAATTATGTGGCCACTATGTTACTTGGGATGACACTTTGGAAAATTTAAAATCTACCCAAAATAGTAAAGGGTGCCGACTATTGTTATTCCCAATTTGGGTAATGGTGTTTATGATGGGTTCAACAAGAGAAAGAAACAAAAACAATGGGGATGGTGTGTGTTTGTTTATGTTAGGGGGTACTGCGACATTCTTATCTCTAGCATCAACATAGAAATATGGAACAATGGAAAACTTAAAAGCACCCATACAAATATTAAGGCGAATATAAGCTTAGAAAGCCATCTACTAAAAAATAAATAAATTAAAATTAGCTCCCATGGCACACTTTCATATGGCAAGCCATGATCAGCAACCTTCAATTGATATTGGAAGGTCCAGATCCCATTGTAACGTAAAATAAAATAAGAAACATAATGCAATTGGGAGGAAGAAAGAACAATTTTAACATTCCATTGATCAATCCAATTTAAGCAATTTAAGGAAAAAGCATAGACCAGTTTTAAATGAAAGAATATTTCATTAAAACCCTTCTGAACAAGCTAATAGAGAAGTTGCTTGAGTCAGCCCAACAACCTATCGTTCTTAATCAAATCTTCTATAATGCTATGATATATTCTTGATAACAAAAAATGATAAAGCAAGATGCCTGGCAATATTCTAGAGCCCAAAATCCCTCTTACAACATTTTTCTTCAATGGAGTAAAACCAAACGTTTCAGTTCAAGCATATAAACAAATAAAATAAAACAAATAAATAAATAACAAACAAACAAGATGGTAGCCTTGCAAAATATGGAGTTCAAACCACATTGGTGTTAGTTCAAGCAATGACAATGAAGCCACAAGGACCAAATCCAAATAGATTTTTTCAATTTAACTATGATTGACACCTATATGAACATTATCATGTCCAACATTGTATCATGATAATCCATGACAATGCAACCAATGCAGCTTCCTACAAATGGAAACTAACAACTAAGGATATTACAAATTGCATAAGAATGAAACTACTTATATTTCAAAACTCAAACCAAAAATGTAAACAAATACAAAAACACAATTGGGCCATAAAGATCAAAATATAACATTTATATTGGGCACTGCAAACCTAACTAAAGTTTTTAAATGTAAAATCCAATTTAGCACAATCCCAAAACAAAAATAAATAAATCTCAAACAAAATGGTAAACACTACAGAGAATAGTATAAAATCGTTATTAGTCCCTAAAAGTAAAAAATATGGTTCCTAAATACTGCATTAATTGATTAATGTTAACCCTACAGACAAAAATAGTATAAAATCATTATCAAGTTTAGCAAAAACCCTAGAGTGCCTCGCCAAAAACTAAGTCGTAGTTTCACTAACCCTCGTTCAAAATTCTGAGATAATCAGGAGAATGAGAGAAAAAAAAATAGGATAAAAATGAAAGTGAATAGATTTTTTAGTGGAAGGGTAAGGACTTAAGAAATAACCACCAGACCAGAGATATACATACCCTCATATTTCAACAAAAGTAGAGCAAATGAAGGAGAGTACCGCCGGGAAGGGAGGGGAGAGGCCTAGGTATCAGAGAGAGAGATGTGCGATGCGATAGAGCGAGGGAAATAGACGAATGATTTCGTGTGATCTCCTCATCACCCAACCCAATGATAGAGTGAGAGCAACAACAAAAGAGACGACGGAGTGAAAGCAAAGACAAAGGAGATAGAGCATAGAAAAAGACGATAGAGTAGGGTTAACTAGTTACCCCAGTTGCCTATATTTAACCATTAAACATTTTAATGGCTAAGATGATATTTGAGTAATCTAACAGTTTAGAATCAACATGCAAAAACTACCCTAGATGAATAAGAAAACAAGAAACCCACAATCTTAAATCAAAACAATTGTTGAAAATCTACCCACAACCCAAAATCTATATAGATGAATAAGAAAATATGAAACCCATAAATTTTGAAACTAAGAGAGAGGGGGAGATAGATGATGATGGATGATTGTGGAGAAGTTTTACTAAGTTGTTTTTAGGGATTGGAGCGAAAAGTGTGCGGAATTGGGGTTGTAATTATAGGTGTGGTGGTGGGTGGGGTTGGAAAGTAGGTTACCACAAAGGAAAAGGAATTCGGATCCAAATTTTTCGTAAGATGATCATTTTTGAACGGTTAATATTTAATAGTACAAAAGTTGAGAGTACAATAGTGTAGACACCCCATTTTTGACCGACCTTAAGACTCAGACGTCATCGATTGAGTGCTCGTGATTGCGCATGTTGTGCTCGTTTCGGGTTTCGGAGTTCTTCGCTGAGAGCCTCGCCTCCAGACCTCAGGACCCTTTGTACTTTGACTCGGTCCGCAGACCAAGTCTTGTTTTCTCTTCCCGGAGGGAGGGAGAGGTCTTGTAGACCATCTCTCAGTGGTCGTAGGCTACTTTTTGTGGTCATAGGCCATTGTTCCCATTTGGAGGCTAGTTTCCGATTTTCAGAGCCGTCGGCCGTGTGCCTCGGCTCGGGACCGCTTAACATCCTCCGTTTGGCACGGTTTTTGGAACACACCTTGTTTCCTCTATCTAGAGGGACACTGTGGTCGGGAGACTACTTTTGTGGTCGCATGCCACTTTTGAAGCTCGGCAGCCGGCTTTCGGGGCTCCCGACCACACATCTTGCCTCCCGAACCCTCGTCTTGCATCCGTTTTGGTTTGTCTTGGGTACAAACCTTACTTTCCTTGTTTGGGGAAGTGGTACAAGGGTGGGAGACCAGCTTTTATCCTTGGAGACCACTTTTCTCCCCGCCAACCGATTTTCTGGTCTGGAAACTGGTTTTCTTGGTCTTTGGGCCACATTTACTGGTCTCCCACCCCACCATTGGTTTGCTCTCGGTATGGAGACCACCAATTGCACCTGCCGACCACCTTTTTTCTGGGAGACCACTTTGGGTGGTCGGCCGACCACGAAAAGTAGCAGGCCGACCACCTTTTCTGGTCGGCAGCTTTCCTCCTGTTTTGTCAGACTGTGTGGATGCCAGCTGTGACAGCTGGAGGGCACAGACTGTATCCTCCATAGTGTATGGAGGGATTGCATCCATGTTTAGCTTCTCCAAGAAGCTTGAACCTTTGTTTTTTCTATAAGAGAGGGCCTCCCTCTCCATTCCAGAGGTTCTGAATTTTTGCCTAAGACACAAGTGTATATCTCCCTCCATATCACTTTATTTGGTGCCAAAAGTGTGTGTTATTCTTCACCTTTACACCACAACTCTTAACCATACACCCCACCATTGAGCTGAGGTTCTTGGAGGACCTTTTTAGAGGTTGAAAAGCTGGTTTTTGGCTGAGAAACTTGCTGGTTTTGCTGAGCTTCAAGGGTAACCTCTTTTTTCCCCTTTTAAGCTTTGTTTTGGTCACTCTCTTAGCCATACTTGCATGCTTATTTGAGCTTTGTTTTCAACTAAAAAGGCTTCATATTTAAGTGTTTTTGATGTTTGTTTAAGGCCCTTTTGGTGTTGAGGGTCTTCTACCCCTCTTGCATGCCTCATTTGGCCTTGTTTTGTGCCATGCCATAGGGCCTTTGAGCTATTCCTTGCTTGGCCTTTTAGCCACTTAAATCCAATGGATTTTTAGTGGTTGGCATGTGGTTTTGAGGGCCTAAATCAGAGAGGGGTGACCCTCTCTCTTTTTGTCTTGTTTACTTGCATTTTTGGCCTATCAAAGGAGCATACATTTTCATATCTTCAAGGCTTGGTTCAGGCACTTTTTGGTGACTTTTAGGGCCTGCCTAGATTCTTCCTATGGTTGGTTTGGTCACCCTTGGCATGCTTCTCATATGTGTAGTGCATTCCCATTTATGGCTCATCAAGGTAGCATGTCAATGTAGCATGTTTTAGCTCCATTTCAGTGGGTTTTTGGTCATCATTTGGCATGTCATGGCTCTTTTTTTGGCTGGTTTGGTGGCCTCTCACATGCTTCATATGCTTGTAGTGTAAATCATGTTTACTAGCTTAGAATGCATGATGTTTTGGCCCACTATCCTAGCATATTTTGGCTTTGCTCCAACATGGTTTTATTCATATTTTGGGCTGCCTTAGCTCTATTTTGAGGCCTCTTGGTCGAATAATGCTTTCCATGCATGCTTGTTGTGTAATAACCTTGACTAGCTTTGAGTGTTGAAGTCCCTTGCAAGCTTAACTTGAGATATTTGCATGTTTTGGCATCATTGGGGGTGTTATTTCAGAGCATGTGGGGCTGCTATACTTCCATATTTTTCACTCTTTAAGTGCTCTTTAGAGTTATGCTTTCATGCCCTATTTGTGAGCCATTGCATGAGCCCCATTTTTGTGCCTTTCAAAGCCATCATCCCAACTCATTTTGCTACTATTTTTGCTTGCATAGGGTCTATTTGGGGTTGGTTTGGTCATTTGAGCATCGCCTTGCATGCCTCTAGTGTAATAGGCTTCACTAGCTTTTGGTACTTAAGCCTTTCAACATGCATTGTGTGAGTTGTTTGCATGATTCGAAGTCATTTCGTATGCCATTTCAGTGCTGGAACACGTGCCATTGTACTCCATGTTTCACCTTTTCAATGCATTTGGAAAGTTATGTTTTGTGCCTTAAGCTTGGTCCATTGCATTGTGCATGCTTGCATGTGTTTTGTGTGCCTTAGTTTCATCATCTATGGCCACTGATTTGGATATGGCTGAGGCTTATTCATTTTGGTTTAAGTCCGTTCCGCATCGAGTATGCCATGTAGTTCATAACATTGAAGTATGCCATGTGTTGCATGATTGATCGTTGCATTGTGTATGCCACTTTCATCGCATTGTGTATGTTTTGTTTCCATGTACATTGTATATGCTAGTGTCATGAACATTGTGTATGCCATAAAGTTTATAGCATTGCGTATGCTAGTTGCATGTTTGCATGTTCATCCCTTGCATGTTTGCATGTCTGAGTCGTATCGCATTAGGTTGCATACTTGAAGCCGCATTGTGCATGCCATGTTTGTTGCAATATGTTTGGAATAGGAGTTAGTCCAAACACGGGAAACGAGGGACGTTTCATACTTAAAGTGATGAAACGTGCCTTAAATCCCGGTCGCCGACGCTCTTGATCATGCATGATGGAGTTCTAGGCTTTAGGTGTTTGTATGTGCATTCATTCCATATTGAGTTGCGCAATTCGGCCCCCTCGGCCATCATGCATCGAGATGCGTGATTGGTGGCCCGAGGGTCGAGACCTACACTCCCTTAAGCTTATGTAATGATAGGGAGGGTAGTCGCACATACATGTGTTGCAAATACTTTGCCACGCTCCTTTCTTGCCCTCTGTTGCAGAAAACCAGAAACCAGCAGCAAAAACTGGTCGGCCGACCAAATAAAGTGGCTAGCCGACCACTTTTTCTGGTTTTCACCACAAAAGGTGGTCGGCAGGTGGTCTCCAAGGCCAAAATCTGGTCGGCAGCATCCCTACAGATTCCTAAGGTGCAGTTTCATCTCTCTGGAACTTGGTGCAAGTTTCTGAGACCAATTGCAAACAGAGGCAAATCGGGGCGTCGCGAGAGATTTCCGAACAAGGCGACTCGAGCATGCATGCATTCTTTATCATCCAAGGCAGAGCTAGGGCAGCCAATTTCATTTAGTTTACATGCTTATTTAAATTGCTAACTTAGTTAATTTGTTAATTAGTTAGAGGTTGTGTAATAATTAGTTGTAACTTGTTATTCTTTCTGTTGTGTAATAACTAATTTAATTAGAGTAGCTTAGATTAGCTAGTTGGTTCTGTATTATTTATTCGGACCCTCTGTCGAGAGGGCGAATTTTGTAATAAGTGTGCGTATGTGTGATGCATGTCTTCCAACCCCACGTCTTTCTCCCTTTTACTTACCTACTTTCGATGGTTAGTTTTAGGGCATGTTTCAACTAGCATCCTTATGCTTCGCATGTTTGCATTCATTCATCTGTCTTGCACGCACCAGGCTCGACTCATCATACTAACTGCATTGTATTTCAATTCCAAGTTGAATACATGTTATCTATAGCATCTCATATGCCATCTTAGAATAGCCGAGCCTATCTTAGTTACATTTTGCATGTGTTGCATTAGCCATCTTAACATAGCTAGGATCATGCATCGATTTCTAACATAGCTTTTGTTTTGGCTCGGAGTACTCTGTAAGTGTTTGTGCTTTAGCATCCTTGCATGTGTGTGAGTGACTGCCATGATAACATGCTTGCCATGAGGCTATTTGCTTACGTGATTAACTACCTGAATGCCCGTGGGTGAAGGCTGGATTACTTGAATTGGGACAATTCATTGAAATCTACATTTTAGCCTACTTGAGAGTAGCAAACTTCAAACCATTTTCCAAACAAACGGATATGCAATGCCTTGTTCCAAATTAGGCGATCTAGTCTATACTTGTTTTGTTGTGCGCATCACGTAGTAATTCTAGGCTAATAAACCGGAATAAGAATGCATGCGTTTTCAAAAACAAGATATCATGTTTAGTAAAGGCCGATATTTGATCGGGTGAGCAGGGGTGCTCATTGCATGACCTTCCCCTCTCGTACCCAAGTTCCTGAGCCGAAGCAACTTTGGTGATGACGGACACGTGGCCTTAGGCATGAGTCAGGGTTTCCTAAATTCCCCCAAAGTAAAATATTTAGGTGGCGACTCTGTATCTGGCAAAGCAGTCCATGTTTGGCACTTCTTTTACAAAAATCAGTTTTTCAAAACGATTTGTTGAATTTGGACTCTTTGATTTATCAATCTCGCATTGCACTTTGCGAGATCAGATTAAGAACCATGACATTAAGTCCGAACTGTAGTAAGCTCCAATGAACAAAACAGGATTTTCCCGGGACGTTTGGGGACGTCGACAAATAGCACAAAAGTTTCTGGTACAATAGTAGTGGTAATTACTTTAAAAAAAGGATTAGACTTCTCTTATGTTCATATCTCAACATGAGAGAATTTGAGAGGGTTGTGGAGCCCACCACGGTCCCCGTTTTGATGATTTGAACTATTCACTTTTTAAGACTCGTTAAGTATTATATTCGAAGCTATATGTTTCAATCAAATTTGTATTACAAAAAATGGATGGCTATTCTTGAAATTATATTTGTCGTCTATTATTTTAAAACAAATATGATTCAAATATATAGCTACCGATGTCCAATCATCTTATTTTTCGCATGAATATTCTACTAACAAGTCCAAAGTATGTCTCTAAATAGTGAAAAGAAATTTAAATAAGCATAAAAAATCACCATTGTTAACAAAAATTGACAAAATAGAACATATTCAGAAGAGAGAAAAACAAAAAAAGAATATACTTCTAGAGAATCTTATAAATTCCAGCAATTGGGGGAACAACATGTACTGCGTTAGGTGAAGCATTTTATAGAATATGAAGTATACATATTACATACAGACATGCACATAACCAAAAAAAATGATTATACCCAAATAAACAAAATACCCTAAATGAAATTCTCAAACAGTGGATTTAGAGAGGAAATGAAAGACAAAAGGAGCCAAAGCACATATAGCGACCCCGGTCTTTTTCCTTTAGACTGTTGTATCCGGACTTAAGTTCCGTAGATCCTGTCATTGTATAATTGTTGTTATCGTCCTTTAATTTCTTATTTCGGAGTTATGGGATGCAATGGGCAGGTTTGTTACAGGTTGGTTGGGTTAGAAATATAGTGTTGCTGTCTAGATTTTTGGACCTTCGCCCGAGCGAGGAGTTGGTCGCTCGAGCGAGCTGTTGTTTGTTTGGTCGCTCGAGCCAGGGTTTGGTCGCTCGAGCGAGAGTCTGCGTCTGGGCTTAGGACCTGAGTGTTGTGGTTCTTGGCTCGAGCGAGCGAGGTGTATGTTTTCGAGTTCTTCGCTCGAGCGAGCATTCCGTCGCTCGAGCGAGCTTCTGTGTGACAGACCTGAAGCATCGAGTCTTTGGCTCGAGCGAGCTTTTCTTCGCTCGAACGAGGTTTTCTTGTGTCTGGTCGCTCGAGCGACCAAGTCTTCGCTCGAGCGAGCCTATCCAGTTTAAATAGGCAGCAGCAGGTTTTTGAATAGTTTTTTTCTTTCTCTTTTAGTTTTGAAACCCTAGAACCGACTCTCTCTCTCTCTAAACTCATCTTCTCTCTAGGTTTTCATCTACTTCCAGTGTGGATCCATCCTAAGTTCTTTGTAAGAAAGATAGAGGGTGGCTTGGGCTTCGTTCTAATCTGAAAAATAGTGGATTTGGAGCACTTTGATTTCGGGTCATCTTCTCCATTTGTGTTCTTCGTTCGAGGTAGGGATTCTCCTTGCTTCTTTTCAATACTCCATCTATAGATAGACATGTGGTAGTTTTTGTATTGCATAAAAACATTATATCATGTTGGATTTGTTAAAAATCATGAGGTTGAACTTTGGGTTGGTTGTTGGTTATGGGTTTATCATCACTAGTTGTGGTTTAGGCTAATTGGAGTGTTAATTAGCATGTTTTGTCAAAAGGAAAGGAAACCCTAATTTTATTTGATTTAATAAATTAATAGAGGGGTTTTGATCATTGGACAAATACTTATGTATTTTGGGTCTTAAATGTGATTATTGTTGCTTGTTGTTGATAATTGAATCTTTTAGGTCAATATTGAGAAAGAGGGAGGAAAACCCTAATTTAATGATTATGACTTAATTTGCATAATTAAGTTGAATTGGCTTTGAAAGGAATGTAGTGGGTTAAAACAGGTTTTGGTTTCATGGTCCATGGAGTTGCTTTTGTGAAAACTATTGAAATGGAAACCGGTTTAGTGAAATGGAAAGGTATTTTCTGAAATTAATATAAAAACTGAAATGTTGTTTTATGAGTGCTGAACACACACATATGGAGGTTGTATCTTTAACTACCATGTTAATGTTGTTGTTGAGTTTGTAATACTAAATACTTGCATCTAGAGGTTTTGTCCTTGGTCATCGGTGGAGGATGACACGGTTGCGTTGAATTGTCGTGTATACATTACACCATTGTTGATTGAACATCGTATGTGATGAAATGCTGAGTTACATTATTTTTGTATACTGGTTAAGGAGAAGAGAGGGGTTGTACTCCAGTGTGTGTTCATTTATGCGCTTATAATCAGAGGTATCATACCCTTCCAGCTAGCGCCTAGAGAACTGACTGCGCTGATAATCTAAGGTACCATACCCTTCCAGCTAGCGCCTGGTAAACTGGTAGATTGTTGTGAGAAGTGTATCTTTGGCTTACTACGCTTATAGCTAGTAGAGCAAGTTTTGTTGTTATTGGTTCTGTGTATCTGGAAACATTGTGGATTGTATTGGTTACAGTTTTGGAGGGCCGAGTTGCCTCATTGATTTATTTATGCATGTAGTTGAGTTATCTCCTTTGTTATAGAGGTGTGCATGTGTAATTATGATAGAATTGGGATTGAACTGAAATGCCCTTTAGTCTGTTGGAAGTGTGAAGAAAACTGAACTTTTTAGAGTTATGTTTTGAAAAGGCACATCTGTTGTATGTGTGGGAAATGGAAGAGAGTAAAGGGCTTAGTGAATCTATTTTTCCTAAGTAATTGTTAATGTTATAAAAGATTGTGAACGGGGGCTAATGAAAGGAAAAGGGAAAGATGAATCGCTTATAGCGTTGAATGAAATAGTTGTTTTCGAGAAAAGTTTATAGATATATATTTTGTATAAACTGTCACATTATTATTCTAGTATGAGAATGAGTGTGCATGATCATAGCTATCTGTAATGTTGTTATTGTTGAGGACCATGTTGAGATCCCTACTGGACTATATGTTCATCCTACGTTGTTGAATCTTTTTTCAGGTATTTAGCAGGATGTGCTACAAGATTCGGATCTTCTTATTTGTTGGCCACGGGGCCTCTTTGTTGTTAGCGGAATGCCATATGTGTAAAAGGGTTACACCCTTCATTTGATATATTGTTGTAAGCCTAAGGGCAATTTATTTAGAATGCTCATGTTGTATTTAATTTTCATTCGAATGAGAGAATTGTTGTTCATTACTTTTATTGAACATTTGAGTTTATTTCTGCATGTTATCTCTGAAATTGAATTAAGCTAAGGAACTTGGTAATGACTTCGAGTAATAAAAAGTGGGGCGTGACAGCACAAGCCGTTATATTTGCTTTGAGAGAAGTGTGTACAAAGTGTACTATATGTAGAGGTCGTCAAACAAAGTGCTAAGTTGCGAACGCAATGAAAACTCCAATTAAGAGCTAGAACAAAAATAGAAAAACCCATTATGAAATTTGGGACCTTATGTAGTATAATTGAGAAGAGAAAAAAAAAATTTGAAACTCATTATCAAGTAACCATGGAGATTATAAATTAATTCAGAAAATGTATAGGCACTCTATAAAGAAACCATTGAGACTCAATAAAGAAAACATATTATAACATTGATAATCAATGCATATATGGAAAACACTCTAAAGAGATAACTCATTTAAGTGCATTAGCATTAGCCGCCAAATTCAACGGCCCTCAAACCCTATAATATTTTTCACAAACCTGAATTAGTATATCAACACCACAAAAATAAAATAAATATAAATAATTCATTTAGCAATAGATTGTTGGTTTGTAAAAAGCCAAAGAATTTAGTAAAAAGACTTGATCATACATTCAACAATGAAAATAATCAACAATTAAATGCACACCTAGTAATATCTATCACATACAAATTAATATATGCCTTCTTAAGAAACTTGGAGAAAGTGAGTATAACATATAAGAGAGAAAAGGTTCCATCTAGGAGATTAATAACCCATTCCAACTATTTCTAGCCTTCAAAAACAATATTGGATCAAACACATCAAAATGAAGAATAATTAAAAAGTAATTGTAGACACCCCATTTTTGACCGTCCTCAAGACTTGGACGTCACCGCCTGAACACTCGGTGATCATCCATGTTTGTGTTCGTCTTGAGTTCCCGGAGGTCTTGGCTCGCGCGCCTTGCTTCAGGATCTCTCGACTCGACCGTTTCGTGTCTGGTTTTGCACCAAACACTTGTGTTTTGCCTTGGAAGGGCAGGGAATGCTTTGTGAGGCATCCCCACACACCACCGGCACTGGCTAGAGGCCACCGGCTGGCTGGTGTTGCCACCGGCACTATTTTGTGCCGGTCGGCACTATTTTGTGCCGGTCGGCACTTTTTTGTGCCGGTCGGCACTTGTTTTGGCAAAATGAGCATTTTGCCCTGCCGACCACTGTACAGCTGCTTTATGAGATATTTTTAGACAGCTGTTTAGCTTTAGCTTCCCCTCCATACACGTGTATGGAGGAGATGAGCCTTTGGTTGACTTAGCTTGTAAGCTTTGGTGGCCTATAAGAGAAGGGCTTCTCTCTTCGCTCAAGGGTGAGAAAAATTGGAGGGTTAGACATTTTAGACAGAGGAGGAGCTCTGGTTTTAGGTTAGAAATTCTATATCTATCCTATCTCTCTTTTGCTCTCTTGTTTGTACACTAGGTGTTTGTGCCTTACTATTGCACACCAACACCTAGTGTTTCACCTTTCCTTGGCTACTGAGGTTCCAAGAGGTTGTTCTTGAGGTTCTTGGCTAGATTGGAGCTCAAGGAAGCAACAACATCATCTTTGGTGAAGGAGATCATCAAGGGTAAGAAACTACCCCTTTTTCCCCCATTTTTGTATTCCATTTTTGCCTAGTTTAGAACTGTTTTTGTGCTTAGTCTATAATACAAAAAAGTTCTGATTTTTAAGCCTCTTTATTGTTTATTAAGAGTGTTTGGTGGTTTGGGTAGGTTTGACCACCCTTAGGCCTTGAAAAGGCCACTTTTTGTGCTATTTTGTGAGAGATCCGAGACTTTGGTGTTAGGATCTCTTCACCACTGAAATCTTGAGGGATTTCAGTGGTGAAGATGATGCCTTAAAGTCTAAAGAAGGAGAGGACCACCCCCTCTCCTTGATGTCCTTGAAAAGGGCAAGATTTGGCCTCTTAAGGGAGCATAGTTTTGATTGTTTGTTGAGCATGTCTTGGCTGCATTTTATGTTTATTATGCCCTAATATGACATTGCTATGTGTTGGTTTTGGTCCCTTATGCATGCTTAGCATAGTTGCCATGTAATGCCTTGTATTGCCTTAACATGCCTTAGGTTGTTAGCCCTAATTTGAGCATGCTTTAGGCTTAGATTTGTGAATGTTTTGTGCTTATTTTGACATGTTTTAGCTCTGTCCATAGTCATTTAGGTTGATCTTGGCATGCATTATATAGCCTCTTTGCATTGGGCTTGTTGCCCTTAAGAGCATGAGTGTGTAGCATGCCTTGCTTGCTTCGTTTTTGATGGTTTGGAACCATTTAGCATGTTATTTCAGTCCCTTTGGTGTGCTTGTATGCTTACCTTAGTCGCTTCTTTAGTGCTTTAAAAGCATGTGTTGAATGCTTCATTTATTGGTCATGTTGCATGCCTTTGTGCTTGAGCCTCTTAGATGCCATCTAAGTAGCCATTTGGCTTTGTTTTAACATGCTAAAACTCTGTTTTAGGTTGTTCAATGCATGCCATATTTGTTTTGCATAAGTGTAGTTCAATGCTTCTATGACTTGCCTAAAGTGTTGAACCTATGTTACATGCATTTGTTTATCTTGCTTAACATGATTTGGCATCATTTCATAGCATGATTTTCAGAGTCCAAATTGCATGCTAGTTGTCCATTGTTGTGCCCCTTTAAGTGTGCTTAAGGGTTGTTTGTTATGCTTAAGTGTTGGTGCCTTAACTTGTGCATGTGTGCATATGTGTTTGGCCCTCATGATGTAGCACTTTGGCCACTGATTTTAGGCCAATTAGGAGTAGTCTAATTCATGTTTTAGTCCACTCCATTGCTTGGTTTATATGCCTCTTTGCTTAGGTTGTATGCCTAACATGTTTAGCTTGCTTGCATTGTTCATGTTGCATGCTAGATAACATGTTTAGGGTTGCATTTGTATTGTGCATGTTTGGCCTCTTGAGGTGAAGTATGATGGAGGTTGAGCACCCTTGTTTGCTTGTTTGCATTGCATGCATTTGAAATCAAAGTTGCATTCTTGGTTCTTAGGGCCATCATGCATGGAAATGCGCGATTGGTGGTCCGGGAATCGAGGCACATACCCCTTTGAGTCACTAACATGATAGGGGATGTGTTTGGTGCATAAATGGCTTGAATTATATTGTCATGCATAGATTTCCCCCCTGCTGCTGTGAGTTGCAGGTTCTGCAGGCACTCAGTGCTGGCCGGCACTATTTAGTGCCGACCGGCAGTCGACAAACAGCCGATGGCTTCCTTTTGTGCCGGTGGCCTCCTCCTTCAGCCGGTGGTGTCCTACCCCAGCCGGTGGTGATCCCCAGTGCCCTGAGAGGTACTCCTGGGACTTTGGCAATTTTCTGAGGAGGAGAGCAGAGGAAACAGAGGCAATCCATGCATGGCAGTGCGGTTCCGAGCCAGTCCCGAGCGCATGCTGCATTTGGCCCTCATCCCGAGGCGATTTACCGTTTAATTAGATTAATTATTTTATTTAATTAATTTAAATAATTTGTAATAATTAATTAGCTTGCGTAGTTAATTAAATTGTATATTCTTTCGGTCCCTCCGAGCGAGGGCGTATCTGTAATAAGTGTGTGTGAGTGGGTGTATGTCTTCCAATCCCCACTTCTTTCTTCCCTTTTATTTACCTGCTTACGATGGTAGATTAGGGCACATTTAAATTAGCATACCTTATGCAATGCATGCGTGCATTCATGCATTTGTTTACATGCATCGGGCTCGGCACAACATGCAAACTGCATTGCAATTTTCAATTCCAAATTGAATACGTGCTACTCGCGCATTTCACATGCCATGTTTAGGGTTAGCCGAGCCTACTCCAGATTGCATATATGCCTGTGTTGCATTAGTCATTTAAACATGAACTAGGTCATGCATGTTTTGCTAACTAGTTTATTGTTTTGGCACGGAGTACGATGTAAGTTTTTTATGCTTTAGCATGTCGCATGCATGTGAACGTTTGCCATGACAGTATGCTTGCCATGCGGCTAAATGATTACGTGATAAATTGCTTGAATGCCTGTGGGTGGAGGTTGGATTGCGTGAGTTGGAACAACTCATTGAAATCCGTATTTTAGCCTACTTTCGAGTAGCAAACCATTTTCAAAACAAACATGCAATGTTTTGTTCCAATTTAGGCGATTTGGTCTATACTTGTTTGCTGTGCGCATAACATAGTAACTCTAGGCCAATAACCGGAATAAGAACGCATAAAGTTTTCAAAAACGGATATCATGGTTAGTAGAGGCCGGTCTTCGGACCGGGCGAAAGGGGGTGCTCATAGCTGACCTTCCCCGATCGTACCCAAGCTCCCGAGCCAAGACCACTTTGGTGATGACGGACACGTGGCCTTCGGCACCGAGTCAGGGTTTCCTAAATTTCCCCATTTTAAAATATTTAGGTGGCGACTCTGTAATCTGGCAAAGCAGTCCATGTTTGGCACTACTTTTCAAAATCTATTTTTCTTCAAAACGATTTGGCGGATTTGGACTCTTTGGTTCAGATTTAGAACCGTGACACAAATTGAGTCCGAACTGTTGGACGGAAGCCCACGGGCACGTCCACAGTTTCTGGCGACTCTGCTGGGGAGTTTGAAGAGCTTGACTCGAACTCGTGATATCCTGTTTTGACTATCACTTATGTGGTTCTTTGCATTGCATGTGCATTGGTGCCCCTAGGACACCGTGTTGGCCATCTGCTATTCCTGAGCGGTTTGCTGGAGGCTTGTCTTGTCAAGGCATGACCGTAAGGCTGACCGGTTGTGGGCTCTGCCAGTATGGGAACACAAACCCCGGTTTTACCGGGGCACCCTTTTCGACCATTCGACCTAGTGCATATTCGGAATCCATAGTGACCATTCCAAACTAGGACAGGTTGCTTACCCGATATAGGTTGTTTGAAACCGCTGCGTGCGTAGTGAAACCCTAGCTCCTGACAAAATAGGACAGGGAAACCCTACCCCAATATAGGGGTGTTTTGGTTCTCATTTATCTGCTATGTGCTTCTAGAATGTATCTCTGCAGGAAAGTACATGTCAGTTTACCAGTGCGAGTATCCAGCCCGAACGGCACCAGTATCAGTATTGTTGAGGAACCAGTTATATCTGCGGGTATCAGTTCAGTTCTGGGAACAGTGATTCTGGGGAACAGTAATCAGTAGTAGAGATCAGATGTTTGACTGCGTCTGTGTTTGATCTGTTTTGGGCTGAAATGCTGTCCGTTTTTCCTTTCAGTTGAGAGAGTCCAGAAAGTCGATACAGAATAGCCAGTGTTTTCCCTTGCTGGGGCAGGGTTTGAGATGACGCAGAGTTCAGAAGAAATAGTGGTTATGACAGCCGCGTTGGATCAAGGGATCACCCTACAGAGTGAGGCCGGCGTAGACATGCCGCATCCTCCTAGGTCGCCCGCTACACACCCAATCTGGGCCCCCCAGTTCTATCAGGCTCGCGAGCCCACTACATTCGAGTTAATGGGGATGATAGGTGATCTCCAAAGATCTGTGGCAGATCTCGCTTACGGGATGTCAGCCTCGCCACCGGTTGCACCGTATGCCGGAAATTTTGAGCCCCAAGAGCCCCCGCTACTGGGGCGGATTGTGATCGAGCTTAATCAGCCGGAGATGGCCTCCACATACAACAGTGATGTACCAGTACCAACCCAAACCTCTCACCAGGCTGAGGCCAAGGGCAAAGACAAAGCAAAGGCAGATGCCGATCCCGTTGAACAACTGCTATGGGCAGTCGAGGCTTTAAGAGCCGGGGGGATGAGCAAACAACAGGTATCTGCGATGACAACCAAAATTGTGAAGGATGCTTTTCCCACTCTACCTGAGGGTAGTTCAAGCCAGTCGGAAAATCAGGATAGACCCCGTTATGTTGAAACAGTTTCTCTCACCCCCAACCCCATACCTGGGAAGGATCAGAAATTCAAGCCCGCACCTGCCGATCCGTTCGCCAGCACATCTAGCAGGAGCACTCAGGCTTCAAAATACCAGCCCCAGGGGCGCAGGGTCTTCCATCCTCTCTACATGCCTTTGTCTAGGGCACTTCTCATTTTGGCCAAAAAGGGGCATCTTACACCCCTCGAGCCTAGGCCGCTCCCCAAACCCCTTCCAGCAGGACATGATGCCACTCAGTACTGTGCGTACCACCAGCAATCTGGCCACTCCACCGATAACTGCTTTCGCCTCCGCCACGAGGTGCAGGATCTGATTGACAACGAGGTTATCCTCCCACCCACCTCAGCTAAATCCGTCACCACTCAGTTGTTGGATTTTGAGGACACCGATACTGCGAGTATGTAATTGGGATTCAACCGCCTGCGGGCAACGCCTCGAGTTTTTGATGTGGCGTCTGGCACGCAATTTTGAGCATCCGCGAATGCTACTTTTGTAAATCCTGGCTTGGGTGCCGAGTCAGTCTTTTGCTTTGTTTTGAGTCTGTCTCTATCTTGAGTCAGTCCTTTTTGCTTACGGGTCTGTCTTGTTATAACGAATCAGTCCCTCTTTTGTATAGAATACCAGGTGACTCCGGGGTTGTTGCCTCAAGCACCGTTTTGTTTTGTAATTACTTCTTTTTGCTTTCTTTTGGGTCTACCTCTGCTGTGGAGCCAGTTTACATCCGGGGAACCTGAATGAAACAGCTGCGGCTACCGTGTTTCCGTATCTATTGTTTTGGGTTAGTTGTGCCAGAGAATTCGAATGGGGTGACAGCGCATTCCACCCGCTCTTGTGTGCCCTAATAATTATTGTTTTGACCTAAGTTTTTCAAACCCTTTTGAACACTGCGGTGAAAACGAAGAAAAAGGAATTCCTTGGGATTTGCAAAACTTTGATCAAATTGAAAGAAAGAGAGGCATGCTAAGCCCTTAATGATCGAAATCATGCTTGTCAGCGTGAGTACTGAGAAGGACCCTGGCTTGATCCAGACTGGTCCCACACTGTCTTCGGCGCGAGCGATTCGTCGCCTTCTTAAAAATTTTCGAAAACAAAATGTTTTGCGCAGTCCTGCGAAGACCTGTGTGGAATCGCTCTTGAGATTATGCAGCTTAGGATCGCTCTCGGCCTCGAGACCCGACCCCTCATTTTCAAACCTTGGACCGGCATCCAGAATGTTCAATGATTAGCTATCAATGCAAGGCCCGTGTGGCCAGACTCGAAGCAGCCCTCGATCAAGGGGCACCGAAATCGGAGCAAAAGACTAGAGTTCACCAGGAGAAGTTGGCAAAGCAACCGTGATTGATTCTCCTGCAAAGTACTGCAACGGTCATTCTCCCGGAAAAGGGGAGGCTTCGATTTCGAAAACCATTTGGCATGGACCAAGCTACACTTTTACCCCTTGAGAGGCTCGCTGGGCCGAAAACCCAGAAGGGCGACCCAGGCAAAAGTTAGAGCAAAGGAAAATACAAAAAATGCAAAAAAAAAAAAAGAAGAAAAAAGAAAAAAAGAATGCAAGAGCAAAAAAGGAAATAAAAAAAAAAGAAAAAGAAGGAAAAGAAGCTCGCAAGGTCGAAAACCCACATTGGGCGCCTTGGCAAAAGTAAGAGCCTAAAAATAGTGAAGGTTAAAATACCCGAGTGTACCTTAACCGGAACTACCTAAGGCTTGATTCCCATGTTTGGGATACGTAGGCAACTTCATCCTGAAGTCCAGCCCTTAACGCTTTCATAGCGTCTCAGTCCATGTAATGGTTTTGATTACCTATGCTTCCTCCGAATCCGATGTCTCGGTTGCAACAACTGGAGCTGCGTGATTAACTTCCTCCTGAAGTCCAACCACCAATGCTTTCAAAGTGACTGTGTCCATATATTGTTTGTGGCCGCCTTCGTCCTCTCCGTGCGTGAGAATCCGGCTGTGATCAATCATCGATGAGCATGCCGCGGCATCGTCCAAGCAAGGGGCAACTTTCCGTCGCCTCATATCGCCATAAAGTTGCCCTGAGTTGCCGCCCAAACTAGGGGCAACTTTTCGTTGCCCTCTTCCCCCCCTTCAAGCAAGGGGCAATTTTCCCAAATTGCCTCTGATCCGAGGTTGCGTATCTCGAGGGTAGGTTCTGTGCTTGTTGAGCATTGACTGTTTGCGAAAATAGTTTTTGAAAATTTTTACTGAGGTTGACGATTTTCTTGAAAATTATTTCATTTTCCAAAATCGGACCATGTTTGGACCCAAAAAGGAAAACTTTCAGTGCTTACGGCCTGACTTGCATGATTTTTAAGTCAAAAGTTGAACAAGCATGTTAATCTGACGTTCATTTTGATCAAAACTGTTTTAGAAAGAAAACGAAAAAATGGTCAAAGTAATGAACCAGGGGCACAGTCGAGTCAGGTGTTCCGCCCCTCATTTGTTATCGACGTACTTGCCGGAAAGGCACCCTATCTATCAGAAGAAATAGCCGTGAGCTAGCTGTATCGGGCGTGAATCCGCCGCTTCCTATTCATCCATCAATCACCCTGGGAAGGGATGAAAAATGAGAGAATAAAGAATAGAGAGGTGTAAGTCGAGAGAAAAGTGAGCAAGAGGGTTTTTGAGAGAAAAACCGAGCTTGAGGGCCGAGTGGCGTGAGAATCACACAAATCAGAAAGGGTGGGAAACCTGCCCGGAGGAATTGGCTCCTCAAGGTCTTTTGTTTTCAAGCACGTCCGTGTGTCGTGTCCTTTGATTTGTCGGTCTCAGTTTAGCTTTGAGTCTTCTCCGAGTGTATCTCGTTGTGTTTAGGTCGTGTGCCTTTTATTTTCCTCACTTGAGTCCTTTCCACTGTGTTCAGTTGTAGGCTCGATACTCCGGTTGTGAAATCCCTTTTCCAAAGTCAATCGTTTGTGCTCAGAATGCTTTGCCATTCTCTACATTTATGCGAGGCAAGAGAAGAAAAGGAAACTTTGGGACATCCGAATGTGTTTCAACTTCAACTGTCTCAGTTTTGGTGATCCGTCTTGTCAGATTGGGCCAATTGTTCAAAGTTTGCCGTGTGCAGAATGGACCGGGTATTATATTATGAGCTGCGTGCAGATTAATCCCCAGCAGAATATGGGCTATTTGTTCAGTTTGAGCAGTGATTTGTCTGGGTTGTTTGCTGTTAGTTGGTTGGTTATCCGATTATTACAGTGCAAGTGCTCAATTTTCAGACAACAAATCGTAATCATTTACATTTGAGGTGTAATATGATGCAGTGCAATGCAAAGTACGAGGTGTGTAAATAAAATACTTTTCAGATAAAAGTTTGTTTCATATCATCGTCTTTTCAGATACAAAGTTTTGGAGAAAGCAAAATCTGCCTGTGGCAGTACAAAGTACTCTATCTACTAAAAAGAGAAAAGTACAAGAAAAGAAAATGAAAGAAAAAAAATAGCGGAAGTCTGTAATCATCATCAATGGCCTCGCGCCGGGGGATCCATCCTCGCCCTCTTCCTGGGTAGAAGCCCAGGAGCATCGTCGGAAGCATCGCTGTCAGAGCTCGAGCCCGAGCTATCCCCGGCCTCCTCCTCGGACGACTCCGCCTCCATCTCTGACTCGCCATCACCTGGAACTGGTGCTCGCGAGCTACTCCCGACATGAGCGTGTCTCCCTCTGGTACGGGGGAACATCCTGCCATCCCGAGTAGAAAGGGAAGGCCCAGCCGAAGGAGCGCCGCCCACTGGCGGAATCGGAAAGGGAGGCTGAAAAATACGAAAAGCAAATGCATCAGAAAGCTGTGAGCAGTATATCAGAATGCAGTGTATAAGTACAGTATGTGAATGCCGTGAGCAGTATATCAGAATGCAGTGTATAAGTACAGTATGTGAATGCCGTGAGCAGTTAATCAGTACAGAGTGCAGTGTATGAGTACAGTATGTGAATGCCGTGAGCAGTTAATCGGTGCAGAATGCAGTGTATGAGTACAGTGTGTGAATGCCGTGAGCAGTTTATCAGATTTTGTGTAGTGCATCAGTATGTATGGAACAGAGTATGGTTTGAGACTGTGGTCAGAAGAACGTACCGGAAGACTGTAGGCGGCCATGACATCGAGGGTCCGCTGCAGCATCCCCATCAGGGAGGCACACAGCTCCACCGACTGCCGTGTGTACTCGGAGGAAGCCTGCAAAAGTATCGGATGCATTAGTATTCTGCGGAATATCAAATAAACTGAAATGGAATGACAATGCAAGATGCAAAGTGGAGTAATACGTACCGGGGGTAAGTCGGGAATACCGGCTAACTCGTGACCAGCCGGGGGAGGAACGAAGGGGATCTGGTAGGTCTCCCCACCCTGCCCCCTGTACGTCAGCATAGTGGGCAGAGCGGGCCAACCAGACCCTCGTCCCCTCTGTACCCCACCCCTGCCTCGGACTCGGGCTCTCCTCGAAGATCCCACTCCTGCTCCTGCCTCTGCCCGAGCCACTGGCACCGCAGGACTCCCTCGCTCAGTCTGGCGACCCCCGCTCAGAGGCCGCATGATGAAGGTCCGGACGTACTCAGAGTAGTCGCCCTCGCCCCTATAGCCGCCCTCGTCCCAGCCAAGGGTGTAGTCCTCCATCTGCTGCAGAGAAAACCTCTCGGTGTCCCTCATGTGCTCAGGAGGGTGAACCGGAACTATCTGCTCTGGCAACCCGAGGGTCTGGCGCAGAAAACGCTCCCCCAGGTACCAAGCCCGACAGACCGGGCCCTCCAGCAAAATCCAGTAACGAGAGGTCTCCTTCGCACCGGCAAACCGATCCTGAATGCCTGCTGGCACCGCAGCCCACGGCCGCCAGGTGACCTGAATCGAAACAATTGGTTATTTGCTGGTTATCAAAATACACAGTAGCAAAGCAAAGTTTAAATGAACTGTAAGCAAAACGTACCTCGGCAGAGGTGATGGTGTCGAAGAATCGGCGGTAGAAGCTGAAGGTATCCCGAGGCCGCCGTGTGCACCTCCCATCGTAGCGGCGCGAGAAAGGGATGACCAGGGGAGTCTCCGTCTCCGGCACTGGCTCCAGCCTAGGGAAGTAGGCATACACCCACAACTGCAAAACAGATGTCAGTATGACCATCAGATAAAGCAGAATACAGTGTAAAGCAGAAATAACAGAGCCGTGTGTTGTGTAGTGTATTTTGCAGAGTGTACAGAGTGAACGGTGTACAGTCAGAATAAAGCAGAAATAACAGAGCCGTGTGTTGTGTAGTGTATTTTGCAGAGTGTACAGAGTGAACGGTGTACAGTCAGAATAAAGCAGAGATAGCAGAGCCGTGTGTTGTGCAGTGTACTGTGCAGAGTATGTGTGTGCCGTGTGTACAATATACATTCAGTGAAAAGCAGAGTATGTGTGTGCAGTGTGTACAGTATACAGTCGGTGTGAGCAGTGTACAGTGCAGAATACAGAAAGTATGTAGAGTAGAAATGTAAAGCAGAGAAAAAGACATACCTCCCAGGCCCGCCAGTAGCCTCCGAGCAACTGCCCGCTGCCACGGGAGACTGAACTCATGTAGCCGTAGAGGGTGGCCAAAGCCGCGCCACCCCAGTCAAAGCGCAAAATATCTCTGACATCTACCAGTGCGCTGAGAAGACAGAGGGGCACTGTGTTCGCCCGGTCGGCAAAGAGGGTCGTCCCTAGCAAAAACATCAAGAAGCCGCGTGCGTACTGCTCCATGGCCTCCTGGGTCATCGGGGCTGCGTCGATGAGGGTGGGCTGGACCCTGAACTGAACCTCGAACCAGGAATACCTGACAAAGCCAGGACGCGCCAGAGGCGGTGCCTCGCCAAGCAAGTAGACCTGGGCCGCGGTCCACTCATCCATGTCAATGTCGAAGGGGATCGGATCACCCCCTACCCCGATGCCAGTAAGCATCGCGAAGTCGTAAGGGGTCATCATCATGTCCCCTGCCACCGACAAGTGGAATGAATCAGTGGTGTCCCACCACCTCTCTGCCAGAGCGGCAAGGAGAGGTCTGCAGGCGGAGAGCCTGGAAAGTCCCCTGCAAAATGCACCGAAGCCGGCCTGATCGACGATCTGACGGACTGCGTCAGGTAGCTCGGCATACCACTCTCGAGCGATGGTATTCCCATACCCGCGGATGGCATGGGAACCTCCCTGTTTACAAACAAACAGTTGCGAATCAATATGGAATGTACAGTTTCGAAGAAACAGTTAAAGTCAGTACAAATCTAGCATGCGTGCAAGTCTTTCAGATTTAAATAGAAACCGAGTACCGGTGTGCTTACAGTAAACTACGGCGCGTGATGCGTCAATGTGTCTCGAGTGGTCCAGTGTAAACTTGGTGCACGTGTGCACGTTTTTCAGATGCAAGCAAATGTCAGGTTTCAGTGCACCAGTAGGTGGACTACGGCCTGTGATGTGTCAGTACCCCCATGGGGATCAGTGTAAACATAGCATGTGTGCGTGTTTTTCAAAGTTCAAACGAATGCCGGGTCCCGGTATGTTTCAGTGAATTACCAACGTGTGATGCGTCTGCGTGTTTGTGTGATTCAGTGCAAGTCTAGCATGCGTGCGGGTTTTCAGATTCAAATAAGCACCGGGTGTCGGTGAGTTCATGTCAAAAGTGCAATGTGTGCCGTGTGTTTGGGTGATTCAGGCTAGTGCAGTGTGTGTGCATGTGTGTCGGTCCTAAGCAGATATCAGTTGTGAGGTTGTCTACAATCTACTACAGCGCACAGTGTATCAGATCTAAAGCAATTAAGGGATGTAATCAGCTATGGCAGTTGACAGTTTACAGGTCCTACATTGCAGAAAATAAAGTAGATCAAGATGTTACCTCGGAAGCACCGAAGGACAAGTGAGAGGCCGGCTCGCGCAGGAGAAGCTCCGGGTCCAGCGCTCGGTCGAAGCCGCGGAAGTGGCGGAGTCCATCGGGTGGTAGAATGTGAATAGCCGGCCGGTAGGTCGCCGGATCAAATGGGCGCTAGCTCAATGGGAGAAGCTCAACCCCGGGATCCATCTCGTGATCCGGGGGAGTCCCGACATGTGGAACATCGTCTGCCATAGTAATGGGGATGAGAAAATAGCCGGAAAAGGAAAACCGAGCAAGAATACGAAAAGTCAACTGGAAAAGTCAACCCCGAGCGGGCCGAGAATGGCCGGAAAGGCCGGAAGATGAAAATACACGGAAATGTAGAGAAAATCGAGGGGAACAAGTCCCGAAAAGGCGGAAATAGCAAAGGAGATCCCGAAATGAAGTTTCGATCGGGTGGAAATGTCCGAAACGCGAAGAATATCGCGAATCCGACGGTAAAACGAGCGTAAAACGCGAGGAAATCGACGAAAAATCGAGAGAACAAAGCTCTAGAGAGAGAGAGTGAAGGTTTTCGGCGGAGGCAAAGTGAGGAAATAGGGTTTCAAGCCCTATTTTAAAAGACCCGAGGCAAAATGGCAGAACTGCCCCCGATCAGGCATTTTCTGCCGGTCGGCACTATTTTGTGCCGGTCGGCACAATATTGTGCCGGTGGATGAGTTCAGGCAGCCGATGGCAGCCGATAGCCTTCCCACCCAGCCGGTGGTGTTCCCAAGGCCTTGTTTAGGCTAGATGAGGGGTTTTGGGTCTTCATAGCTCAAGAAAGTGCAAGAAAGTGCATCTCCGATGCTCAACCGGCCTCCGTTTTGACCTCAGACAGTTTCTTCTGCGTGTGGCACTCAAATTCATGTGATGACTGTATCCTTTTGTATCCTTTTGTCTTTCATAAGATTTAAAAGATGCCCCGTGTGTGTTGCACGCATTCATCACACTCTCCGGTGCGCCGTCTCGCGCCGTTTTGCACGTCCCTTGTGACCTGCACTGTTTACATTTCTGTGCGGCATACGTGACACACTTGCGTTGTTCTACGCTCCGTATGGCATGCGTGTCATACTTGCACTTTCATTTGCATTTTACAATCAATGAGGTATGTGTGCCTCATTTTGCATTTCATCTTGATTCGCGTGAGGTGTGCTACCTCACGTTCATCATTCTGCATCATTTTGCATTTCACTTTGATTCGCGTGAGGTGTGCTACCTCACGTGTTTCGTTTTGCATTTCATTTTGATTCGCGTGAGGTGTGCTACCTCACGTTCATCATTCTGCATCATTTTGCATTTCACTTTGATTCGCGTGAGGTGTGCTACCTCATGTGTTTCGTTTTGCATTTCACTTTGATTCGCGTGAGGTGTGCTACCTCACGTTCATCATTTCGCATCATTTTGCATTTCATTTTGCATTCCATCTTGATCCACGTGAGGTGTGCTACCTCACGTGCCTCACTTGCATCATTTTTTCCATCCGATGAGGTACGCGTGCCTCGTTTTGCATCCCATTTTACATTCCGATGAGGTATGCGTGCCTCATCTTGCATTTCATTGCATTTCGAGGTACGCGTGCCTCGTTTTGCATTCTATTTTCCATCCGATGAGGTATGCGTGCCTCATCTTGCAGTTCATTGCATTTCGAGGTACGCTTGCCTCGTTTTGCATCCCATTTTACATTCCGATGAGGTATGCGTGCCTCATCTTGCATTTCATCGCATTTCGAGATACGCGTGCCTCGTTTTGCATTCCATTTTCCATCCGATGAGGTATGCGTGCCTCATCTTGCATTTCATCGCATTTCGAGGTACGCGTGCCTCGTTTTGCATTTCATTTCACACCAATGAGGTATGCGTGCCTCATGATTCATTTCATTCTCACTTGCATTGTTTTGCATCCCTTGTGGCACGCGTGTCACATTCGCACAGTTGCCCCACCACACCGGGTCCGGCGGGACCAAAAACACGCGCGGTCCGGCGAGACCTTAAACCCGCTTGATTGCATTATCATGCATTTTATTACGAGCATTGTCATGCACTTATGCTTTGCATCGTTCTCCACACAGGGTCCGGCGGGACCAAAAACACGCGCCGGTCTAGGAGACCTTAAATCCTCTGGAGGTGCAATTCCTTCGGTGTTTGTCGTGCCCGAACGACTTCCGTGTTCGCGGTGAGTTCCTAGGAGACCAACGGGGACGGTGAAAACTAGAGTTCGAACGGCTCATGCCTAGAACGCAAAGGTTCGGGATTTCCGAGACTAAGGTCTGGTTTAAATACCCAGGGGGTGTACCCTCGGCTTGAAACTTGTATGGAAGCCCCATAGGTTGAGGCGGCATGTCTACGCCTCAATCCTGGATACTGAACCAACCTAGTATACCATCCCGTTGGAAGAATAGGGAAAGTTGCAATCATGCATTGCATCATAGTGCATTGTCATGCATCATTTGTATATACCGCATATGTCATGCATTCCAAAAAAAAAAAAAACAACATACTGCATATGTCATGCATTCATTTTGTGAGCATCCATCTAGGTTGCATTTTAGTTGCATGCATCCACTGCATCATCTTCCATCCATGGCTCGCACCTTTCCTTGTTGAGCTTGGTCTGGTATGTGCTCATACTTTTCACGTCTATACACTCATAGTTCTGCGTGCGCTTGCGCCTTGAGGGCTTCGACACCTTTTCTATGTTAGACATGGCTTGTACGTGTACATGCCCTTCCTAGGCGAGATTTGGTTTGGCCCGCGTGCCATATCCATTGTATCATCTATCCATCATATTACATTGTAGTGTAATTGTTGCATCCGGCATTAGGATCATCATTCTTTCCCCAGCGGGTCGTCACCCCACTTATGTCATTCCACCCAATACTTGTTCTTGTGTCTGTCTACATTATTCATAGTTCTGCGTGCGCTCGCGCCTTGAGGGCTTCGACACCTTTTCTATGGTAGACAGACTTGTTACCTCCATCAATCTATTTGACATTTGTGTGGTTTCGAATCGCTCATGAATGAATCATGATTCAATTGCCTTGCATGTAGTTTGCATATAGTTTCAATTGCATTGCATTTCCGTTTGCATTGTTCATACATAGTTTTGTATACATTGCATATCATTGTGCACTTCATTTGCATTGTCATGCATGTTGCTAACAATATTGCACCTGTTAAGTTTGTTTTCTTTTCAGGCACGATATTGTATGTACGGTTCATTCGAGGCTGGTGAAACCGGACGAGCCGCGCAGGTATTGTATCTCCCGAGTGAGACGTATCGAGAATTACATAATTCTCTTACATCCTTTCTGCATTGTAGTGTAGTTTGGCGTTTTCTAGCTTAAAACTGTTGCATGCATGTTTCGTTACAGCTTTCTTTGCATGATCATAAGTTATGCCCGGCTTCTTGCATTTTCAGTTGCATTTTGCCCCTGCCTTCGGGCGCATATCTTACTTGTCGTGCATGTTTGTCTGAGTCTTCGGCCTTGTCAAAAATGGGTCATCTCTGGGCTTTGACATTCACTCCCGTCATTGTTATGACTTCCGAGTTCTGTCAAAGAGGGGCAACTGTAGACACCCCATTTTTGACCGTCCTCAAGACTTGGACGTCACCGCCTGAACACTCGGTGATCATCCATGTTTGTGTTCGTCTTGAGTTCCCGGAGGTCTTGGCTCGCGCGCCTTGCTTCAGGATCTCTCGACTCGACCGTTTCGTGTCTGGTTTTGCACCAAACACTTGTGTTTTGCCTTGGAAGGGCAGGGAATGCTTTGTGAGGCATCCCCACACACCACCGGCACTGGCTAGAGGCCACCGGCTGGCTGGTGTTGCCACCGGCACTATTTTGTGCCGGTCGGCACTTTTTTGTGCCGGTCGGCACTTGTTTTGGCAAAATGAGCATTTTGCCCTGCCGACCACTGTACAGCTGCTTTATGAGATATTTTTAGACAGCTGTTTAGCTTTAGCTTCCCCTCCATACACGTGTATGGAGGAGATGAGCCTTTGGTTGACTTAGCTTGTAAGCTTTGGTGGCCTATAAGAGAAGGGCTTCTCTCTTCGCTCAAGGGTGAGAAAAATTGGAGGGTTAGACATTTTAGACAGAGGAGGAGCTCTGGTTTTAGGTTAGAAATTCTATATCTATCCTATCTCTCTTTTGCTCTCTTGTTTGTACACTAGGTGTTTGTGCCTTACTATTGCACACCAACACCTAGTGTTTCACTTTTCCTTGGCTACTGAGGTTCCAAGAGGTTGTTCTTGAGGTTCTTGGCTGGATTGGAGCTCAAGGAAGCAACAACATCATCTTTGGTGAAGGAGATCATCAAGGGTAAGAAACTACCCCTTTTTCCCCCATTTTTGTATTCCATTTTTGCCTAGTTTAGAACTGTTTTTGTGCTTAGTCTATAATACAAAAAAGTTCTGATTTTTAAGCCTCTTTATTGTTTATTAAGAGTGTTTGGTGGTTTGGGTAGGTTTGACCACCCTTAGGCCTTGAAAAGGCCACTTTTTGTGCTATTTTGTGAGAGATCCGAGACTTTGGTGTTAGGATCTCTTCACCACTGAAATCTTGAGGGATTTCAGTGGTGAAGATGATGCCTTAAAGTCTAAAGAAGGAGAGGACCACCCCCTCTCCTTGATGTCCTTGAAAAGGGCAAGATTTGGCCTCTTAAGGGAGCATAGTTTTGATTGTTTGTTGAGCATGTCTTGGCTGCATTTTATGTTTATTATGCCCTAATATGACATTGCTATGTGTTGGTTTTGGTCCCTTATGCATGCTTAGCATAGTTGCCATGTAATGCCTTGTATTGCCTTAACATGCCTTAGGTTGTTAGCCCTAATTTGAGCATGCTTTAGGCTTAGATTTGTGAATGTTTTGTGCTTATTTTGACATGTTTTAGCTCTGTCCATAGTCATTTAGGTTGATCTTGGCATGCATTATATAGCCTCTTTGCATTGGGCTTGTTGCCCTTAAGAGCATGAGTGTGTAGCATGCCTTGCTTGCTTCGTTTTTGATGGTTTGGAACCATTTAGCATGTTATTTCAGTCCCTTTGGTGTGCTTGTATGCTTACCTTAGTCGCTCCTTTAGTGCTTTAAAAGCATGTGTTGAATGCTTCATTTATTGGTCATGTTGCATGCCTTTGTGCTTGAGCCTCTTAGATGCCATCTAAGTAGCCATTTGGCTTTGTTTTAACATGCTAAAACTCTGTTTTAGGTTGTTCAATGCATGCCATATTTGTTTTGCATAAGTGTAGTTCAATGCTTCTATGACTTGCCTAAAGTGTTGAACCTATGTTACATGCATTTGTTTATCTTGCTTAACATGATTTGGCATCATTTCATAGCATGATTTTCAGAGTCCAAATTGCATGCTAGTTGTCCATTGTTGTGCCCCTTTAAGTGTGCTTAAGGGTTGTTTGTTATGCTTAAGTGTTGGTGCCTTAACTTGTGCATGTGTGCATATGTGTTTGGCCCTCATGATGTAGCACTTTGGCCACTGATTTTAGGCCAATTAGGAGTAGTCTAATTCATGTTTTAGTCCACTCCATTGCTTGGTTTATATGCCTCTTTGCTTAGGTTGTATGCCTAACATGTTTAGCTTGCTTGCATTGTTCATGTTGCATGCTAGATAACATGTTTAGGGTTGCATTTGTATTGTGCATGTTTGGCCTCTTGAGGTGAAGTATGATGGAGGTTGAGCACCCTTGTTTGCTTGTTTGCATTGCATGCATTTGAAATCAAAGTTGCATTCTTGGTTCTTAGGGCCATCATGCATGGAAATGCGCGATTGGTGGTCCGGGAATCGAGGCACATACCCCTTTGAGTCACTAACATGATAGGGGATGTGTTTGGTGCATAAATGGCTTGAATTATATTGTCATGCATAGATTTCCCCCCTGCTGCTGTGAGTTGCAGGTTCTGCAGGCACTCAGTGCCGGCCGGCACTATTTAGTGCCGACCGGCAGTCAACAAACAGCCGATGGCTTCCTTTTGTGCCGGTGGCCTCCTCCTTCAACCGGTGGTGTCCTACCCTAGCCGGTGGTGATCCCCAGTGCCCTGAGAGGTACTCCTGGGACTTTGGCAATTTTCTGAGGAGGAGAGTAGAGGAAACAGAGGCAATCCATGCATGGCAGTGCGGTTCCGAGCCAGTCCCGAGCGCATGCTGCATTTGGCCCTCATCCCGAGGCGATTTACCGTTTAATTAGATTAATTATTTTATTTAATTAATTTAAATAATTTGTAATAATTAATTAGCTTGCGTAGTTAATTAAATTGTATATTCTTTCGGTCCCTCCGAGCGAGGGCGTATCTGTAATAAGTGTGTGTGAGTGGGTGTATGTCTTCCAATCCCCACTTCTTTCTTCCCTTTTATTTACCTGCTTACGATGGTAGATTAGGGCACATTTAAATTAGCATACCTTATGCAATGCATGCGTGCATTCATGCATTTGTTTACATGCATCGGGCTCGGCACATCATGCAAACTGCATTGCAATTTTCAATTCCAAATTGAATACGTGCTACTCGCGCATTTCACATGCCATGTTTAGGGTTAGCCGAGCCTACTCCAGATTGCATATATGCCTGTGTTGCATTAGTCATTTAAACATGAACTAGGTCATGCATGTTTTGCTAACTAGTTTATTGTTTTGGCACGGAGTACGATGTAAGTTTTTTATGCTTTAGCATGTCTCATGCGTGTGAACGTTTGCCATGACAGTATGCTTGCCATGCGGCTAAATGCTTACGTGATAAATTGCTTGAATGCCTGTGGGTGGAGGTTGGATTGCGTGAGTTGGAACAACTCATTGAAATCCGTATTTTAGCCTACTTTCGAGTAGCAAACCATTTTCAAAACAAACATGCAATGTTTTGTTCCAATTTAGGCGATTTGGTCTATACTTGTTTGCTGTGCGCATAACATAGTAACTCTAGGCCAATAACCGGAATAAGAACGCATAAAGTTTTCAAAAACGGATATCATGGTTAGTAGAGGCCGGTCTTCGGACCGGGCGAAAGGGGGTGCTCATAGCTGACCTTCCCCGATCGTACCCAAGCTCCCAAGCCAAGACCACTTTGGTGATGATGGACACGTGGCCTTCGGCACCGAGTCAGGGTTTCCTAAATTTCCCCATTTTAAAATATTTAGGTGGCGACTCTGTAATCTGGCAAAGCAGTCCATGTTTGGCACTACTTTTCAAAATCTGTTTTTCTTCAAAACGATTTGGCGGATTTGGACTCTTTGGTTCAGATTTAGAACCGTGACACAAATTGAGTCCGAACTGTTGGACGGAAGCCCACGGGCGCGTCCACAGTAATACAAACGACAGATAAAAGAAAAAAGAAGTTATTTGCAAAAAAAAATTATGCAAGGTTCCATGAGAATCAACGAAGTTTCATTTTTGTAACATCCATTACAAGAAACTTCATGTCTTTTGCTAAAGAAAAAACTACTTAAGTAAAGGGCAGAATTCATACAAATATATATCAAACTAAAGCTATTACGCATAACAAACATTTTTGTTCCTGGAGATAATTGCATTTTTATGAAGTTGTTGATATATATATTTCATTTTCTAGACTTGTTCGGTAAATCAATTTTCTATTCAAGAATGAGCTACTAACTAGCCACCATGGGTAGACTGCATATAAAAAAGAAGTTATTTGCAAAAAATTATGCATAATTATGAGAATCAACAAAGTTGCATATAAAAACTTGGCTCAACAAGACTTGAATCCCATATATTAAACTCGTATATACCTCCCACATTGCAAGAGAAATCGTCAATTTAATTCTTCAGCATATCCAATTGACTAAGGGTTACAATCCACAATGATAGTTATACCTGCCACACTACAAGAGAAATTGTCAATTTGATTCTTCAACATATCCAATCAACTAAGAGTTACAATCCACAATGACAGTTACTTCTGTGAGAACCCAAATATAAAAATTAAGTAAATAATTAAATAATAACAATAATAATATTACAATCCCAAATATTTTGATGGTGAATCCTAAAGTGCAAATTAAATATTTTGGAGGGTCTTTTAATTAATTTTAAAACCTAAAATAAATTTATGGTGAAAGTCTTCAATTTAAAGGCAAGATTTATTATTTAATAAATGAATAAATAAATAAATAAATAAAATAAAATTAAGTGTCAAATTAGTAAGCATATTTTGATATAATAGTAGTTGTATTTTATTTAAATTAATGGAGAGATAAAATAAAATAAAATAAAACAAAGAGACCATTTTTATCTAGAGTCATTTATGTTATGTATAACAAAGAAAAGAAAAGAAAAACCCTAGGTTCCTAATCAACACTATAACAGCAGCCACAGCAGCCACCGGGAGAGAGAGAGTTTGAGAGAAAAGAAGAAGAAAAAAAAGGGGATTGCAAACAAGGAGTAATTTTTGGGTGTGGTAGGTCTTTATCTTTCCTCTTTTCTTTGTTTTTGTTCTTTATCCTTACTCTATTATTATTTAGTTCATTGATGGAGAGGTTGTAGATTTATGTATTTTGTATATATATATACTGTTAAGAAATTTGAGGAGTTAAATTCATGTATATAGAATGGGTATTATTCTTAGTTCAAAAATTCTGCGCATAATCACGAACTTTAAAAATCAATAAACCATATCAAACGAATGAATTTTGAACTGAAATTTTTACAGTAAGTTAATTACATATTGAATTTCATATCTGAATTTTTTCATAATGTTTGGGAGTCAAAATCCATATAAATTGAGGTATTCAAATCTGTCCAGGAAACCAGTCCGAAACAGTAAATTCGGGAGTGTTGTTCTCTTTCGGTATAAATCCAAAAATTTTCAAATTAGTGTCATTAGAACCGGTTACGAGTCTAGTTTCGTACGTTTTTGGCCTTGCATTGATTGCTCGTGTATATTAAGAGAACCGTCAATTTCTTTAAAGTGCTGCAGAAAATAACCTGTTTGGATATAATAAATTGTAAATAATTATTTTGATAAGAAAATCAAGTGAAACCAATTGAGTTTGAAACTTAGGATATATTAGTTGATATCTGGAGGTTTTTGAAATTTTTTGAATAGCGTGGAGTGCGTTTTGTAATTTTCAAAGTTAGCGAATAGACTGGGAAAACTTATTTAAAACTCTGTTTTATCTTAAAGTTATTTTTAGTTAAGTTTCGATCGGACCCATGTCTTGGGTGATTTTAGACCTTAAAGAACATGAATTTAGGCAATATTTAAGAGTAACGGTGAGTTGGGTTGAGCCGTGTTAGTGCGCTTTAGTTTGGGGTTACTTAGTTCGTATTATTTAGTATTTTTAAATTAGTAGTGACGTGTAGTTTTCATATTGGTTCAGGGCACTAGTTGGACTTTCATACTCTATTCGAGGATTATATTATTTCGTTTCAGGTGACTAGTTTCATGCTACATATTTTTATAAATGTTCCCCTACCCTGAACTATTGGAAAATTAAATTGTTGTTTTAAGACTAAACTGTTTTGATAAATTATTATATTATCAATGGAATCAAATTGTTTCTGAAACATGTGTGAACTTGGCATACTATAAACTATTTGTTTTGGTCTCATGTTTATAATGATGAACTACCATGCTTTGCGAAACTGATGTATATTGATTATTGGGACCATGTGTGTATTTAGTCCAAGGAAATTATTCCACTGTGTGTGGTGACTCTGGCCACTAGGGAACAGATCCGGGTTGGACCGTGATGACTCTAGTGCTCAGCAATTGTAAGGAAAATACCTTTAAAAACAACTAGGTGACCTTCAATCGGATCGTCTTTAAGAAAAGGCCTAGGTGCCACCCTGAGGATGACTCTTAGTTCGATATTGGATCCAACGGGGCTTATAGCCTTGAGAACCGTGTGGGCATATTATTTGTTTTTCTTGGTACCCAAAAAATTATTGGTGTTCATGTTATAATCTGTTTTAAGTGGAAAATGTCATTTATCATGTTCTTGTGAGACATGAGTATTTTTTAAGTGTTGAACTGTGGAATCTTCTTTTTGAAACAGATTGTATTTACCAAACTGTATGCCAATCTAGTTTCTGTGACATATATCTTATTTTGGAATTTATCCCTATTTTCAAAACTGTATTTACTATCCATGTTGCTACTTACTGAGCTATCAGCTGACTTAGTTTTTTTATCACTTCCAAGTGTTAGAAGTACTTAGAGTGGATTTATGGCGTAGCGGGGACTCAATTGCATGGACCTCTAGGACATACATTTATTTTGTTTTAGACTATTATGTCAAGTTTGTGCATATTTATATTTGTTTTTGTTGAGGTTCATTTAGGATTATTTTGATATGTGGGTTGTTTATATCCCATAAGTTTGGATGGTATTGATTACGGTTGGTTTTGCCGTTTATACTTGTGGCATGTCACTGGATTGAGTTTGGTTATTTATTACTGGACTTTTGTATAGTTGCTCAATGTGATTATGGATTAGTGGTTAGGCTTACGTGTGCCTTGGCTGAGTCCCTATGGGCCACGGCCGGTCATACCCGGATTTGGGGTGTGACAACTTCAGTGAGGGTCAAAACCAAGCAAGGCCCTTGATATTTGATAATATTTCCAAGTTCTTTATTCAAAATGAACAACATAGAAAAATCTAGTTGAAATCCAAAAATTATAGAAGCCAAAAGCTTACTAATTCAACAATGACAATAAGTTGGTAGACCATGGAATTAAGATACACCGACAACAGATTAAAAGATCTCAATTACAATAATGTTGAACAACACAATAAGCTCACTTTTTCTACACAGAATATATCATTCACTTTCCACACATTTCGTTTGTTAAATTCAACAATGGTCATGAACTGAACTAAATTCTAACCAAATCACCATAACATGCAAAATCTATGAACATTAAGATCATATATTTTTCAAAAAATACATTAAACCCATTATCACCAAATAGAAAAGAATATAGCCAATTAAACCCATTAAGGAAGAATTGACAATGTCCTTCCAAACACAAACAATTACCCACCCCCTTCCTACATTTATTTTTCTTCATTCATTTTTTCATTTTTTTTCCCTTTCTTCTTCTTGTGTTCATCAATATCAATTTCCCCTTTTTTCCCTTTGTGCTTGTACAAATAGAGTTGGGTTAACAAACCAACTATGCAATGCAAGTGTGCATGTGTGTGTTTTGAATTATTAAAGCACACCACATATTCTACAATTAACTTGGAAAATGAAACTATGACTACAAGGAGCAAAAATAATTGATTTTGGAAGTGTGAAAGAGATGGAGAAATTGATCGATCATGAAAAAAAGAGAAAGTCAGTGCATGCCAAAAATTGATTAAGAAATAAAGATATTTTTAGGGCTTCTCAGAAATTGATTTGAGAGAGAGACAGAGAGAGAGAGAGAGAGAGAGAGAGGGAGGGTTATTGTTGCAGATTGACGAATTTTGAGTTTCGAAAGTGGTAGAGGGGTTGGAGTTAGGATGAGGCATTGGTAGAAGGAAATCATTGAAGTGTAGAGGGAAATAGAGAGAAAGAGAGAGGTCCATATATACCTGATATTTATCCGGTTGCTCAGGTTTCCCATTTTCTACCATTAAACAATTCAATGGTCGTAATCAATTGTTTCTAATCCAAGGGTAGATAATTAGGTTGCATATGATGTGCAACCTTTAACGGGTTGCACACTCAAACAGCTCCCTTACCTTAAATACTATTCTCATATCAATTTTTCATCTCACAATGTTAAATGGAAAGATCCAATCATCTACAGCCAACCCAATTTCTAAATTTTGTTAGATTAACACTTCGTAGGAACTTGAAGGTAAAATTCCAAATATCTATATTCTGAAATTGTAAAATTGGTGAGACTTTGTTTTTCCCCCTGAACTTTCTACATTTTAATAAATTAATACAAATGAACTAGAATAGTGACATATTTCTTGTCAATATTAGTATGAGTACTTAACTTAGGAAAGTCCGCACACCATCTTCAGAGAATAGTTATATCTTTGCTGACTCCATGACAAGTTCCTTATTACCAAAGACAGATGCTAATTTGTTTTCTTATCATTTTTTTTTTTTTTTTTGAAGGGGTGGTTGGGGGACTACATCCGATACAAATCTATGATTAAAGTCAACATTACTCCTTCAACTATATTCAATTTTATTTTTCTTTTTTACCTTAATTCATATCCTCATGGCTTCAATTTTTGTCCATTTTTTTGTGTGCATGCGTGTGTATTAAATTTCACTATCTTCTCAATAAAAGAAAAAACATGTAGCTATCTAATTGTTGATAAAAATTAGAAGGAAAAAAAATAGAAAAAGAAAAATTAAGCTTGGGTTTATACACTTCTTGTTGCTCAAAAAGATTGAAGCAAAAATATGGTTCCAAAATACAACAAATACAAGATACAACAAATACAAGCAAAGAAATAAAGTGACACACCCGCCAGTGCCCTGCTTTCAATTAAAGAGAGCAAACACTAACAAACAAATAAATTGACACACCAGCCCCCTGCTATCAATTAAAAGAAAGAAAATAAATAAATTGGCACACTAACCAGTGCTCTACTATCAATTAAAAGAAAGCAAATAAATAAATTGGCACACACCCGCCAGTGCCTAGCTATAAATTAAAAGAAAGCAAAGAAATAAAATGGCACACCAGCCAGTGCTCTGCTATCAATTAAAAGAAATAAAATACAAGCAAATAAATAAAATTGGCACACCCGCCATTGCCCTGCTATCAATTAGAAAGCAAAGGAACGCACATATGTCAGTGCTACTGCTAGGAAGGAGGGAGGTATACCTTTACTTTTATTTAAAGATGGTGAAATTGAGGACCTGTGAACAGAACATGAAAATGAGTTAGAAAATAAGACAATGCTTAAGGAAATTTAAGATTATGGAAAGAAATGGTATAATATATGTACGACGAATGTCATTTTGCACATATCCTTTCACATTAACAAACCTTCTACACAAACACATAAATATATCATTTAGCTCTTGAAGTAATACATTTACTTTCATCTATATATTGTAAAACTGCATATAAATCCAATCCAAGATTACTTTGAGCTACAAATTTTCTATAGATTGAATATAAACAGATAATTTATTATTTTTTAAATATATATTCCACAATCATTGCCACTAGATCCGCAATTACATTAACATCCCCATTGTTTTGAAAAATATGTTTTAAGTTTTAACTAGGGCTAAAAAAATAGACTATAACCTCTTCCAATTCCTAGAATAGAAAGAAAATTTTCTGTTGGGGGAATGACCATATTTTATGAACCCAACTGTCTTCGTATTTTCGTTTAAACACACACACACACACACACACAAAAAAAAAAAAAAGAGTCTTCGTATTTTTCTGTCATTTTTGGTTTATAGACCAAGAAATAAACAAAACACTATCAGCACTACAAATTGCGAAGCTGTTTTCGAGTTGATAAGGTTTTCAAAAGGACACTGTTGGAAAATAAAACGAGTAATGCCATGTAAATATAAAATTCATACATAAAATTTATTCTGAATGATATGATTGCTCAAGCATGTTGTTTTCACATTGTTTTTGTGACAAATTTTGTATAACAAATATGTTTAAAATGTGTGCATTTGATAATTGAAAATGGAAGATCCAAAGTCTCCCCATGTAAAATTACACTCGCCAAACCCTGCAAAACCCAGATTATAGGAAATATTATTGCACCTCTAAAGTCTTTTAAACAAACACTAAACTACTAAAAGAATTTCCCACTTATGCCTGATTTCATGAAATGAACAAAATGTGCATGTTTTGTTAGGGTTGTATGTCTAATGGGTGATCATAGTTTGTGTCACCAAGTAAGTGTTATTAACCAAGGGGGAAAAAAAACACTCAATATGGCTGTGTGTGCCTAATGAGTAAGTAATTATGCACAAAAGAACACGCGACACAAAGCACTCACTCACAAAAATATATTCAACACAACAATGTTTATAGTAAAATCATAAAATTCAAGCAAATCAAATAATCCAAATCCTTGATGATGAAATGATTGGGCAAGTACCTCAAGTAATACCATTTTCAATTTTTATTTTTTAACAAAAATAATTTAAAAACATTACAGTTAAAAAGAAAACTCAAAAGGGGAACCTAATCCGTGCATGCATTACTTGCATATATCCAATGATTGGTTGCAAAAGAAGAATGAAAAAAGATTTTAAGGTTATTATATCTCACATAAACATTGATCTGTAGAAATGAATGTTGCAAGTAAAAAATTAATGTGAAGCACAATGCTTTCCCCAACTAATGTGCTAGGTTTTGAATGAACTAAAATTCAAAAAATTTCAATAAGATATATTTGATCATCGGATACCCAAGATATATTTGATTTTAACCATTTTTGCTACCCAAAATAATTTGAAAGATCTCATGCTTAACACTAATTTACCAAAAAGATTTACTTATCTTCTTTCTGGTAAGTAAAAAGGGCAACACATTCAAATTCCTCTCCAAATGTTCTTCATTAAAGTTTATTTTTGTTGATCCAATAATAATAATAATAATAATAATAATAATAATGCATTTTTATGAACATCTTAGATGCAATCAAAATTCAAAGAACAATTTGAAAAAAAATCGTTTAAAATCCAATTCTAAATAGTTTCAAACAGTCTCTCATTCTTTTGATTATCTTCATTGCGATCAAAAAAACATTTAGAACAGTTTTGGAACAACTTAAATCCAATCAAACTCAAACATCTTAAACACTAGAAAGAAAAATAGTTTAAAATCGTTACCAAGTTTTGAAACAAACCCTTAAGTTGTAGTTTCACTAGCCCAATGTTCAAAATTCTAAGATAATATGAAGAATGAGAGACAAAATTGGATTAAAATCATAGTGAATAGAGTTTTCCAAGTAGCAAAAATTGAAGGGTTAGTAAAAGTTATAATAAATGGGCCGTCATATGGGTTTCACCCCACAAACAATGAACTTAAAGAAGTAAAAAATCAACAAGCAAAGAAGAGTTCACAAAATGGACCATAGCACAATGAGAGAGAGAGAGAGAGAGAGAGAGAGAGAGAGAGAGAGAATATATCAGCAAAAGAACACAAGAAGATGCACAGACTTCAACTGCTTCTTTATATTAACACAAAACCAGAATAAGGCTCACAAAATGGACCAACATATATACTAAATTAAGTTGCAAAAAATGGAGATGGAAGAGTTTTGACTTTGCGGGAAGGTCTTTGAGTAGCGTCGTAGGAGGGAGAGAATTGTCGGAGTCGCGTTGGGAGAAAAACGTTAGGGCTTTCTTAGATTGGAGAAAGCATGAGAGAGAGAAAGACAAATAGAGAGAGAGAGAGAGAGAGAGAGACAGAGACAGAGACAGAGACAGAGGAGCTTTTCAGTCAGGACAACAACTAGTTGAGAAGGTTTCAAGTTTTTTCCATTAAATTATTCAACGGGTTAGATTAGTTTGTGAAGATTCAATGGTTAAGATATAAGGTGCACATGGTAACAAGACCCGAAAATCAAAAGTGACAAAATAGTGAAAAAAAAAAAAAAAAAAAAAAAAAATCTTTATGTTTTGCAAGAAACATTTATGTATATTTTGCAAGAAATTGAAAAGCAACTTACCATGTTTCTATGGGTTGTACACTAAATTTAACAATCTTACATTTTCCAACATTATCATTTATCATGCTAAACAAAGAAAGGGGGAAAAAAATTCAAAATTTTTCCTTTCTCATACTTTCCACTACTTTAATCCTGAAGTTTCACACTAATCTTTCATGGTTGCTAGGAAAGCCTCCATGCTTAAAGGGAAGACAGTAAGTCATGGATTATCTTAGCATCAATACACTTTGAAAAAAAGTATGCGGAAGAAATTCATTTTATTAAACATAAGCTTCATGTGGATTGAAAATTAAAATTAAAATCGTATAACAGAGGAAATTCATTTTATTAAACATAAGCTTTATGTAGACTTCTTTTTAGCTAAAATTAAAATCATGCACTTCAATTCTTTTTAGCTTTTCACACTTTTTTGTTGGTTGGAGTCTCTTCCCCGTTATCTTGTCAACTGCTAATGCTTAAACAACAATACCGGTGAAGTTCAAGCACTATTTGATTAGCATTTTTGGAAGTATTTCTATTGTATGTTAACTAATTTCGCTTATATATATATATATATATTTAAAAACCAATCAAACAAATGATTTACTTGACATGGCTATTTAATTCAACTAGAACAACAAGTACTAAACATTATCAAAAACACTTGGAATAACTATTTGCCCCAACTTACAAATTGGGAGGTCACACCATAGATTACAGTTGCTTCATGTAAATATCACTAAATATAAATTGGAATAGTCAATCACAAGTTTTCAACATCTAAATGCAATAAAAATATAGTTCCAAAATACATTTGTTTAAATTGCTAACGAACTAAGCATTTTTGCAAACATCTTAAATGCAATCAAAATTCAAATAACATAATTAGCCCTATAATTTTAATGCCAAAATTTCTCATAAAAAATTTTGCAACAACTCAAGAACAAGTCATGAAAGCAACAATATGGTTACAAAATACTATATTAATTAATGTAAAAATGGATTTTTTCATTAAGAATGCCAACCGAGATATATAAATAGAAAAATAGAACAAAATCCTTATGAAGCCTTGCTTCAATACAATTTTCGAATCAGTATGAGCCAAGAGACACAGGAATAGAGACAGCAAATAGGGTAAAAATCAGAGAGTATAATTTTAAAAGAGGGATGATTTCAGAAATATCCAAAGAGAGTAAAAAATGGGGAAGAAGAGAGTTTTAGAAGAGGGTTTAGGGTTTCAAAATAATTAGAGGGAAGCATACCTTGTCAATTGCTCGTCAAAAAAAAAAAAAAAAATCTTTTGTTTTCTCAAAAACCAAACAGAGGCTCACTGGGTTAGATTAGGATTTTAAACCGAACAACTACTTAGAACCCGCAGTCAGTTGAGCCAGACGAAGAGAGACGAATGAGCGCAGTACACAGAGAAGAGAGCGAGAGGAGCAGGGGAAGAGATCACTCCAAGGAGGAAGTAGCAAAGGGAGACGAAGAGGGAGAGGGAGCGGGAGAGACGAAAGAGTGAAAGTAGAGAGAGAGAGAGAATATGTTAATATTGGAGATGGTCAACTGGTTGCTCTGGTGTCCAATTTTTCAAAATTAAAGAATTTAATGGTCAGGATGTATTTGTGTAATCCAATGGCTAATAATTGTCACTGTCTTCTTTGTGTGTGTCCCTCTATTGAATGTATATCATGTTTTTTGTTGTGCATTTTTCTAATGTTATTTTTTTTTTGGTAAACATATACTTTTTCTCATGTTGATGTCTTCATGCTTTGTCCCCTTAAAAAAAAAGTTTGTTTCTTAGTCACATTTTTGGTTCTTTTTTTTTCATACCTCCATTTGTTTATAAACCAGTAATCAGGTTTTTCCCAGGTGGGAAATGGGGGAGTAGTAGGTGTTGCAGGTGGTTTTTAGGTTGTCCCCTTAACTAAGTTTTTGGTTGTTTTATTAAACTTAATTTACTCATATGATCCCGTGTCTTTACCTTAGAAGTGCTTATTAGTTGGGTTTTGGTTCACAAATTTTTCTTAAAGGTGGAAATTAGTTGGGTTTACAAATCAAGTTGTGAATTGGCTGATTCTTGGCATATTCATTATTGAGCCATAAATTTGTTAAAAATATTTCATTTGTTTGGTTGTTTTGCTTGATTATCGAAATACATTGCTTTTTAATCAATATATAGATTTTCCAATTTATTTTACTTGTTTTAATTTTTGTTGCATTTTTTTCATTCTCAAAAGTGGTGAAGAGAAGTAACCCAATATCTAGCTATGTATTGCACTGTAAAGGTACGTTAGTTGTTTTTGCTTATATTTTAGAACAATATATTTTTTAATTGTTTTTAAGCTCTGAAATTGCTCTATGTTTTTTTCATTATATTGGTTCAATGCATTGATCAATTGGATGTTGGATAATGCGAAAGACCAAGAAATTTGGCAGCTTACTATGGGATGTAATATTCCAGGGATGTAAGAAAATTGGTTGCTTACCTTTTTTTGCTCTAAATAGTTTGAATGCTCTCAATTGAATCTTATTAGATGTGAAGTTATAAAATATTTTCAATTGATTATGAAAAAATGTTGTGTTGATGTCCATTTTAAGTTTTATGTTTTTGTTATTTGAGCACAACCTTTGAATAATATTTTTTTTAAGGGGTACAGTAAATGATCATCTCTAAACAAATTGTCTTCATTGTTCAAAGTACTCTATGGTGTTTTGAGAAGTTGATTAAAAGTTGACTTTTTGACTTTTTTGTCTTTTTTTGGGTAAAAAATATGAGAGGTGATATGACCCAAAATGAGTTAAAGTCAAAAGCTGACTTTTAACCAGCTTCCCAAAGTGCCCCTCTATAGACGACTTCTTTAGTACCCAAAAGCATTATTGAAGTGGACTTCTTTGGTATTTTATACAAGATTTTGCTTAGGATGGTACAACTTTGATGCAAAAGTTCCCGTCACGAATCGGGCAGAGATCCTCTCCATTTATTTTTGTAATGGAAGATCTCTATTATATCATCTAAGAATTGTGAAATAATTATGAGAATTTATTAATATTTCAAATTTAGCAATCACCTCATTAAAAATAAATAAATAAATAAATCTACTAGAATCAACAGGAGAAATATTTTCATAAATGTTTGAAAGGGCCTACCTAGGTACAAGAGGGAGAGAACAACTGAGATAAAGGATTAATTGTACCACATCCTTTAAGAGATATGGTAAATCCTATGGTATGCACCCCCAACATAAAAATGTGCAATTTTATCAAAAAATTTCATAACATTAACTATAAAATGTGTAATCTCACCATAAATTTATGTTATAAAATGTCCAAAAATTTTGTGGTTTGGCTACGAAATTTTTTATTATGCCAATTTGCGGCGAGATTATATATTTTGCCGTTGATGTTACGAAATTTTGTAGTAGGATACATACACATAATATTGCAAGTGTGTGCATGTGCATGCGATGCAAGGTAGAATAATGAGATGAAACTCAAATACAAAGCCTAACTACAAATTTCATATGGGAGAAACTCTCTCTTGAACATATATTATTTCTCTCAAAATAAGATGCTCTGCCTTAAGACTCAATACCATTATGTATAGGGAACAAGCCCCAATACAATAGAAGATAAGCTGAGGTAATACTCACTAATCAAGCCTAAATCAAAGATAATATGAAAATTACCAAAAATAGAAAGATTTGAGTTAATCTCAAATCTAGAAACTAGAATAAAAATTACATATTTTGGGAAAAACCTAACCTCAAACGGATTCGTTTACACCAAGTAATTAACGAATCAATTATTTTCAAAAACAGAGAAGTCGTGAAATTGGAGACCTAAATATTAGAATTTAACCAAAATTCATCATACGCCATGGCAAATAGATGGATGTTGACTGTGACATCATTTTCAGTGTTTCGACTGAATTCTACATCATTCCGAGCACATAGTAATTCACATCTACTAGTGCCTTTTGCCTTTTCTATGTTTGTCCATGAGTTTTAGAAAACTCTATGGCCAAACACTGTGCATCAGCATGTCAAATACTTTGGATGTGAAGGAGTTGCTTTTTGATCTTGTTCAGCTTGACAAGAACCTTTTTAATGTCACTCCTCTCCACAGGTATATCACTGGTGCACTCTAAACCCAACTCTAAAATAGCAAGAAGAGTGCTTTGTGAGGTAACCATGTCACTGCCATTTTGCATTCTCAATAAACCACCATCCACTATTTCCATAATTTTGTTGGGAAGTGATGCGCTCACCCATTGCCTCAAATTGATCTCTGCAGAGAACATTTCATCTGTGGGTTTTTTTCTTGTGAATGTTTCCAAAAGCATCATACCATAGCTATATATATCACCATTTGTTGAGACTCGTCCTTCGGAGCCATACTCTGTATAAAATATGAAAATTGTTATATATCACTGATCTTTATTACCATTTTTATATTGTCATCTATATGGATACTTATAATTGACTTCCTTGTTTGAAGATGATTATAAAAAAATTAATGAAAACAACTAATATCTTGCCAAGTATCCTGATCATATAAAACGGTGAAAAAAATAGATGCTATATAGCATTTTAAGGGGGTAGCTCAATTAGGCAAAATGTTTTATTTCAAAATTGGTTAAAATGATGGATAACATACACACTTATGATCCATAAAAATATGCATTTTGTGTCACTTTAATATACCAAATTTGAATTTTTGTCAATAAAGTTTTTTAAATTGGAGTCAAACTTCTCCAATTTCACCCAACGGTCTAAACATTAACAAAATAATAATATAAATTCATCTATGATACCGATAGTATGTGTGTCATATCACTTGAGTCTCTAAAGTTTTAAATTTATCAAATTTATCCAATAGCATTGTAAGGCTATGCTTTGTGTTCTTAATTAGTGTTTAGTGACCAAAGCAACAGAATTGAAGACTTTTGGAAAATAAGTGACATGAAACACACTTCGAGGATTATAATTGTAGTTATTACTATTTTAATGATTTAAACAATCCCTTTGAAATTAAACCAATATGTTTCAAATTGAAAATTTTGGGAATAAAATTGGCAAAATTAAAACTCAAGTGAGGAAAATAACATGACAGAACATATATTTTAGGAACTTAGTGTATTTTATTCTAAAATGATTCATTGCCTCGTATTTTCATCGTTTTCTTCTTTTTGGCTAGATAATCCTTTAACATAGTAATCTAATTAATGTAGTAATTAGTGTTAATATTAGGCATGTGGTTCAACATTAAAGTTGCATTGAAAAGCCTGAACCTATCTCAACTTGGCATTATGTTCTTGATAAAAGTAATATATTGACACTTAACAAAAGCAATCTACAATATTTCTTCGGCGAACTTAAAACATAAAATTAACATTCAAGACATGCATGCCAAACAAATTAATGAAAAATACATAGAAAATTGATTTGTAACAAGTCTGTCAAATGAGAAATATAAAGTAAATAAAGGTAATTAAAGCAGTTACCTGGAGCAATATAGCCAATGGTACCTAAAGTCCTAGTTTGTATTGCAGTCTTGTTTTCAGCTAAAATTTTTGCAATGCCAAAGTCAGCAACATGTGCAACCATGTCTTCATCTAGAAGGACATTGCTCGGCTTCAAATCACAATGAACCACAGGCTCCAATTGACCATAATGGAGATATTCCAAAGCCAATGCTACATCAATCATGATGCCAATCCTTTGAAGGAGATTAAGGCAGGAGTTATGAGAATATAACCACATTTCAAGGCTTCCATTAGACATATATTGCAAAACCAATGCTCTTAACTCAGGATTAGAGCATGTTGTTATAACTCCAACGAGATTTCTATGTCGAGTTGTTCTCAATACTTTACATTCTACATCAAAACTTCTGAAAGCTCCTTCAAGTTGCAAATTTAAAACCTTAACGGCGACAATTGTCCCATCTGAAAGTACACCTTTGTATACCGAGCCATAGCTTCCTACTCCAAGCAAGTTGGTTTCACAGAAGTCATCTGTGGCCCGCAGAAGCTCTAGATATGAAATCATTCTGTGCTCCGTTATTGCATATAAATCTATTAGATTTTGACTTTTCACATGAATTCTTTTCACAACATACACACCAATAGAAAAGATTAGCATCAATGCAATGACAGGAAGAATGTATCGAAGATTAATTTTAATCATCGACTTCTTGGAACTATTGCTTGCACATGGTGGCACTTTCAAAATAGGATTCCCACAAAGTGCTTCATTCTCCATGAAAGACCGTGATGTGAAGTTCATGAACGGCCCTTCATTTGGAATCTCCCCAGCCAACTTATTGCAAGAGAAATTCATGTATTGGATATGTGAAAGTGCCTCAAGAGACTTAGGTATCTGTCCAGATAGATTGTTGTGTGAAAGATCCAAGAAATCCAATGTTATCAAATTGCCCATTGTGTTGGGAATGGGTCCCGAAAATAAATTCCTAGACAGGTTCAAAGAAGTTAGGATTTGAAATGACCCAATAACTCTCGGAATGCTTCCTGAGATTTGATTCCAAGATAAATCCACGATTTCCAACACTCTCGATGGCCTTATGTTTGGATCTAGGCTTCCACCTAATGAATTGAACGAAAGATCTAAAAGCCTTAAAGTTTCAAGGTTCCATAAACTTGACGGTATAAAGGTCAATTTATTATGATGAAGCTTGATCACTTGCAAACCTCTAAGATTTTCAATGCAACTTGGGATTAATCCAGATAACTTATTTTGCTCTGCATAAAGATCCCCTAAGTTGCTCAAAAGGCAAATCTCAATTGGAATTGATCCATGAAAGTTGTTACCGCCAAGATACAACCTTTGCAAGCTTTTAATTTCTCCAAGAGTTGAGGGGATGTTTCCATTCAGATTATTGGCAGCCAATGAAAGTACAGTCAAATTCCTCAAAGAACCAATCTCTTTAGGAATTGTACCAATTAGTTGATTTTCAGAAAAAGAAAGCATTTCCAAAGAGTTTGAAAGATTTCCAACAGAATTGGGTAGGGTGCCACTCAATTTATTTTGTCCCATTAACAACTCCACCAAGGAAGTACAATTTGACAAATCTGTGAGAAAACTAAGTTCAATACTTCCTGGTTCATTTGTCAGTTGATTTTTAGGTAAATGGAAAATTTCTAGGTGTTTTAGATCGCCTAAATGTTTTGGTACTGGTCCAGTAAACAAGTTGGCAGCTAGAATTAGCAAAGTGAGCTTAGAAGAATTGGAGAGAGATGAAGGGATGTTTCCAGTTAGTTGATTGTGATCCAAAAGGAGGATTTCAAGATTAGGAAGGAAAAGGCCATTATTTGTTGGAAGGTTTCCAGAAAAGGCATTATAATTCAAGTCAATTTCAACCATTGAAGACTTGTTAAAAATTGCAGGAGGTATTGGACCTGTGAGATTATTGAATACAAGGTCAATTAACTTCAAATTTGGAAGTTGTGCCAATTCAGTTGGAACGTTTCCATAAAGGTGATTCTCTTCTAGCCCAAACACTTCTAAGCTTGAAATGTTGCCAAAGGAAGGTGGAATAGTACCTATAAGTTCATTTTGTCCGAGAGCAATTAAACTTAGAGAGGGTAAGGTGCTTAACTCTTTCGGAATTCTACCACTAAATTTATTACCCCAAAAAGTTATCGTTTCAAGCCTTTGACAGTGGTGTAAACCCAGTGGAATGTTTCCTTCTAACATATTACCAGACAAAGAAAGGGTTTTTAGGCGACGCAAATAGCCTATTTCTTCTGTTAGATGACCGTAGAAGCTATTGTAGCTAAGATTGAGTAGTTGGAGGAAAGAAAGATTACCAACATGAGGAGAAATGGTGCCTTCGAGACTCATGTTGCCAAGGAGCAAGCCCGTGACTCTTTGCCTACGTCGACTGCATAAGACCCCGGCCCAGCCACAAAAATTGGTTTCTTTCGTCCAGTTACTAAACACATTGTTGGGATCATTTTTGATGGATGATTTGAAGCAGAGCTAATTGATCTGTGAAGTTAGAGGAACAAATGGCCAAATCAACCATGCATAAGTGCACTAACAGTGCCAGAGCTCCCATAAGAGAAGCATTGTACAGCCTTCTCACGGACATGATTGAGAGAGAGAGAGAGAGAGAGAGAGAGAGAGAATGCTTAAGCTTAAGCTTGTGAAAATGTACGCTCATAGTCATATCCATACATTATATATAGAGTTTTCCATGTAATCTATTCGTCAACAACTAACTATAGTTAGATTGTATTGAGTTTAGAATTAGTTAGAACTAGAGTGAGGTTAGATGGTTATGGTAGTGCATGTATCTAGGGATGTATCATTGTAAAGACTCGAAGAATTCAATAAGCTATTGCTCTCTTCTACGCTTTTGTGGCTTAGCATTGGCCACGTGACGTCATGTGGGTTATTTATAATGTCATTTGGGCCCGTGATTTCCATCATGGGTCTCATTTTGATTATTCAGTTCATTTTGTCAGATATTTTATATATTTCATTCATAAAAAAATTAGATCAATCTGTTAATTGTACCATATTTAATTTATCATATTTGTTACAAAAAAATAGACAACAATTATACTTTTAAAAATAAATCATTAATTTTTATAGTGACAAACGCGATAAATTAAATAAGTTACAATTTTTTGTATTGATGAAATATACAAAGTGCTCGACAAAATAAACAACTCTGATCATCAAAATAGGACCCATACTGGGATCCACTGGCCTAAACAATGCCCTCCAGTCTATTCCTCCTCATATATATATATATATGTATATATAAAATAAAGGGGTCATGCTATTATACATATATATCTTTTTCGAGATCTATACCACATACAAATTATGACATTTGTAATGTTGATTATTACAAATGTCATAACTAAATCTTTTTTTGTAATAACTAAAAAAATAATAAGTCATAACCAAACACACATAATCAAAGACGTTGTCGATCATAACTAAAATAATAATCACAATAGATTATAACTAACATCACAATGAATCATAACCAAAATATAACTAACACCAAAATAAATCATAACCAAAAATTTCAAATATCATAAATGGGACATATAATACAAATCACATTTGTATTATAGAGTTTCTCACTTTCTAATAATTTAAACTTTTAGATGTACTAGTAATTAATAATTCAATATCGTATATTAATACGAGAACTTTTAGATGCGTTGATAGATAATTCAATATATTTTGTTTCATCATCATTATTTAATTGATGATCACATTGTGCGATGAGCAAAATTTGATCTCTTAATAAATAGGGTCCAATTGTAAGTCAAATTAATATCAATGATAAATAAAATTACAAAAATGATTTAATTTTTTGATAAAATTATTTCATTTTTTATATCCAATTTTATTTTTGACTATTCAAGTTACATTTTTCTCTAAATGTTATTTTTTTCCCCTTATCTAGATCTAACAGTTGGGAATAATTTTTTAATATGATGTTAAAAAATTATCTTTTCATCATTAAAAATAATAATATTATAATGATCATATTAATAGCACTTACCCCAAATCCTATATTATTGTACATGAAGACAAGCAAAGTGGGATTGATAAGTTTGAGAAAATAAAGGCTGGGAAATTATGCAAGAGAGGTCACCAAGCCACCTTTTTCAATCAAAACATCAATGACAACAGCTAGCACAAGAAAGTTGTGGGGGAGAAACTTGGAAGGAGAGCCATGGCTTGTAATTCACTTCAATGACTTCATAAAAATGCCAAATGAGGCGAGGGAGGTGTACTTGACTCCATAGCCCGTCTATGGGTCATTAAATAGTGTGTGAACCAAAAACAAAAAAAAATCGATATTAATTATTTAATTCGTCCAAATCATTTTATGACTCCTTCCATCTTAGAGAAAATTATGTAGAGTTTTGAATAAAGGTTTATAATTCGATTCCTCTCAAGAACTTGGCAACACAAGCCCACATAGGTAAATCAAACTCGACCATCCCATTAACCCAACACAAACTATTCGGTCCAAACAAATTTTAATTTTATCTAAAAAAATACTCCACCGTTAAATTTAATTTTAATCCCTTAAAATCAATATTATTCCATTTCAAAAAAAAAAATAAAAAAAAATTAACACTTGGCGGACAATATTATCCTTGTAAATTGTAATTTAAAAAAAAATACACAAAATACAATTTATTAAAATTGAATTTGATAGTGACCGGTGATATATTTCTAACTCTCAACTTTTTACATCTAACATTGTCATAATCTGTTAATTTGGTGAATTTATACTTTAATTTGATTATTTCAATAGTATTAATTAATTTGATAAGATGAATTATTAAAAAAATAAAATAAAAATGTATATAACTTAATAATATAAGTCTAATAAAAAATATGCAACCCGATTCAGTTTGATTTTGGCCCATAAGATTTGGACTTAAGGGTGGGATATGGTTTTAATTTTTTTTAAATAAGCCCGGTCCGTACTAACCCGTTGTCTAATTAAAATTCGAAAAACTCATTAATATATAGAACGTAAACATTTTTAATAATTGCGGGCTGAGTAAACCCGACCCGTTTCATTGATGACCCCATAAAAATGCCAAATGGGTTCAAACTTTCAACTAACAATTTATTTGTCAATAGATTATTTTAATTAAAAAGTTAAAAAGTCATTAAAAATTATTACATCATTCTATATATTTATTTATTTTTGTATTTTCTTAGTAAAAAATTTAAAATTTATTAAAAATATTAATTTTCAAATGAAGTCTAATTATTAAGGATATAAAATAGATAGACTTGACTCCCAGTGACCACTTAAAAAAAATTTATAAATAAAGTCACTTCACAAATTTAAATTTTTCAAATTTTATAAGAAAAATAAAAAAATAAACAAATTTGCACTAAACAACCTTCGGTGTGTATGATTTTAAATTTTCAAAAATTGTTTCAGCTTTTATTTTTTGTACTTTGTTCTCTTTCACGGAATTTTTTCAGAATTTAGTCATTTTTTTATTTTTTAAATACACCTAAACGGTAAAAAAAAATTTAAAATTCAACAAATAAAAGAAATTTATAAAATAAAAATGTATTCAATATATATATTTGTATTTAGTGAATTTTTTTTAAAAAACTCAAAATTATTTTGTTTTTTAATTATATTTAGAGTAAGTGAATTATTACCCAACAAAGTGATATAAACTTCTCAAAGCAATGAATTTTTAATAGGTGTAGATTCTTATTTAATAGGATCAAATTATATAAAATAAAATATTAACAATGTAAACAGGAGCCGTTAATGGCCCGACAAAAAATTTATAGCTTTGTTTGGTTTAAGTTTTCAGTTTTAATTTGTTTTTATTGAATTTTTTTTTTTTTCATATTTTGGTTTTTTTTCTTAAATGCATCAAGATTAGATACATTTTAAAAAGTAAAACAGTTTAACTGAAATAAGAAAAGAATTCAGTAAAAAGAAATAAAAATATAAAATAAAATAAAAATCACTAAAAATAAACGATAACTCATCTAAAGTAGTTTTTGAAAAATCAAACCATTTATAAAAAATTATTTAATGATGCTGGGCAAATCTATGTAACGTCTTAACTTGATATTTTATTGATTTAAAAATGTTATGGACTGTGAAAAAGTGTTCCAAATTAAGGAGGTAGATTCCTTTTAGTCTAGGAGAGCATTATTTTGGTCAGTGGGGTTCATCATGGGTACCGTTTTAATAATTTAAGCACTTCATTTTGTCAGACACTTTGTGTATATTATCCACACAAAAAATTAAATTAATTTAATAATCTTAACCTATTTAATTTATCATTTTTGTCACAAAATTTAATTTTTTTTTTTATTAAATAAACTAATCTATTCTTCGGCAATACGAGTCTGTTGCATTACAATTTACAACCCATTCGAGTTCGTTCGGCTTTGTATGCCAAACTCATTCATCAATTTGAGCTTGATTAATAAAAGTGTTTGACACGAGATTTGATTGATTTAAAATTATAAACAAAATAAAAAATTGATTAATTTAAAATTATAAATTATAAAAAAGAAAAATACAAATCAGTGTATATGATCAAAAATCATTATAGATACGTGGAGTTGTATTTTTCTACGCCACATTTTAATAAATGATTTTTTGACTTCCCACTGTGTTGTAATTTTCTCAATTTTATATTACAAATTGTATTGTTCTTACTTAAAGTTATAAATACTTTTATTTCAAACCAATCAAAATTTATTTTTGGGAAAATTAGTCTAGGGTCCCTCTCCCACTTTTTGTAATGGAAGAGATCCACAAAATTATTTTTTGATGTCTAAGGTCCCTAAACATATATCAGAGAAATTTGACTCTTTATCTCTCTAAACATATATCAGCTCAGCTCTGCTCTGTTTTCTCCAAATGTCTCAACTCTCTTTGCTCCTATTATGTTTTTTCATTTACATCTAAAATCTCAACTTCACACACTCTCTCTCCTCGGACGGCCTCTCTCTCACCCTCTCCCTAAAATTTGCCGTCGATCACGGAGCTGATTTGTAGAGAAACAAGCCATGGACACTCGCACAGAGCGAGAGAAAGAGATGTGTAGAGAGATCATTCATCGGCCAGGGTTAGTCGAGTGATAGTATGAAGTGAAGCACCAAGATGAGGTGGAGATGGTATCGACGTGAACCGATGGTCACCAGAGCTGTCGCGACGTTAATGGTAACCGAAGCTATGTCCGTCGATGGTGTGCAAGGTGGCATGGGCTTGGGTGATGATGACGGCGCCTAGAGTGGCAGCCATGGGCTATGAGCAAGCTGGGTTTTGCCCCTGTGGAGAGAGAGAAGGTGATAGATAGAGAGATAATGCATGTGTCTCACAAACAATGTTGTCTCTCCTACCCGAGAGAGAGAGAGAGGTCTGGGTTTGTGTCTATTCATCCGAACCTCGGTCGCTTGGTTTCTTGCTTCACCCGAATAGCAGCATCGTCCATGGTGGTTTTAAAGGATTTGCTTGCATGTGATGGATGGTCTCGGGCTAGAGAGAGAGAGGAGGCCACCTGAATTTTTGAAAACCAATTTTATTCATAACCCAACAAAGTGGAAGATTTGAAATCATAGCTTCAAATTCAAGACTCTAATAATTGTACCAACAGTAAGAAGATGAAGATGGAAATGGCAGACGCCACTGACACTAGGTATATATCTGTGGTTGTTCAAATTTCTCCTATGGACCAAACCAGAGAATTTTTCTGGACCAATCCAAAGAAAATTCGACTAGAGTGAATTTCTTTGAATTGAATTTTCTTTGATTTGGACCAAAGAATTTCTCTGGATTAAATTGAATTTTCTCTAGTTTTGGACCAAAGAGTTTCACTGAATTGAATTTTCTTTGGTTTGGACCAGAGAATTTCTTTGGATTAAATTGAATTTTCTCTGGGTTTGGACCAAAGAATTTCACTGGATTAAATTTTCTCTGGATTGAATTTTCTCTGGTCGAATTTTCTTTGGATTGAATTTTCTCTGAATTGATGTTGAGGGACCTTAGACATTATAAAAATATTGAGTGTCCTTTATACTATAAAATCATAATACCAGGGACCTTCAAAAAAAAAACCCCTTTATTTTTTGTTCACACTTTTGTAGTGTGTAAACAAAATGAAAATATAATGCGCCGGCATTCTATTCTTTGTACTCCCCACCACCTTTTGAGATAAGGGCTTCCATACCACACACATTCAAAATAATTTAATGCAAGTCTTATGAAGAATATGGACCAGTATTGTTAGAATTTAAGAATTTAGATACAGAAAACTATTAAAAAAAATAAAGAGTGTAGTCTATATTCAACTCTTATATGGTGAAACTCAAATTTTGAATGAATTGAGACTACAAACTATTTTATTTATTTTTTTGATATTTTTCTATGTCTGAACTCTCGATCCTTAACATTACTTGATGTAGTATGCTTGGCCTCCCAATTCTTGCAGTAAATACACAAGCAAAGAAAAAAATGGGTCGGATTTGGAATTGAGTAAAATTTAGTGGGTTTACGGAAAATACGATTCACAGCATGATCCATCAAATTTTCATGGTCCCCAGCAAATTTTGGAAAAATTTCATCGTTAGGCCTTCAATTTTGAGAATTTGTGGTTTTTGAAAATATTTGTAACTTCCATTACTCCTAGCGTAGACCTTGGAATTCGATTTCGTCAATTCTGCCATTATCGTATTAGCATATATTAGTAGTTTTTTTTTATTATTTATTGTAATATTTTTATTTATGATAATTTTTGTTATATTTTCTTATTTTTATTTTGCTTACTACAAAATTACTAATTCCAATTGTTTGTTACTAGGCTAGGTTTGCTTTTACTTATAAATACTGTACGGGAAAGAAATAAACCTTCTCGTATAATCCTGTTGATCAAGTTTGCGCTCCTCCGTACGTCGTCGCTTTATCACCTAGAAATACATACGTGAGCTAGCCGGGGGGTGTGTGCCGGAAACCTCTCCGATGCCTAAGTCAGTAAACTAAATAGATAGACAAAAACTCTGTGTATTCGGGAATCAAAGTTGCATTACCTCTCCATAGGTGATATTTGTGAGCTTTTATAGGTTTCGTGTGGCACAATCCTAGTAGGACTTTTACTCCTCCATGCAGAGTCCTCCTAGGATTCATACTCTAGGAGGATAATTATCCTCCAACACCCCCCTCACTGCTCAAACCAAGTGAGATGGTTTTACTACGGCCGAACTACCATACGACCGAAATAACATGACCATGCTATGCCAGCAACCATGACCGAGCTCCAACTAGCCTGGTTCTTTACTCCGCAGTTTGTACCTCGATTTCCCTACCGAGACCGAGCTAACCATAAAAAACGAGGACCGAGCCAATTTAAGAGTGAGGCCTGCTATGTCTCCATCATGCCTTGGTTCCAAATAGTGCGGCCGAGCTAACTGCACCTATTCTGCCATGGTGACCGAGATAACCGCATCGGGTTATGATCGAGATAACTTTGTGCGACGACCGAGCTTACCATAAGCTCTTCGGGACCGGAGTAACTTCAAGGTTCTCCTAGACCGGTCTAACTCTATGACCCTTTTACTCAGCCCTTCGTATTGAGGCCCAAATCGGCCCATTTATCCAGCTCAGCCCAATTTCCATATAAATTACCCTCACAATTGCCCCTTAATTCCATCTGCGTAGCATGATAGGGATTATTTGTTTATCAGCCCAGCTAGACTTCTCAAGCTTCTCCAGCCGTGATAAAGTTTAAGCCTTTCCAGCCGAACCGAACTCAAGCTGAACTGAACCTGTCCGGTCAAAACGTCTCTTCAATCACAACAACTGAATCGTTTCTCCTTTCCATGACACGTGGCACGCTCTCATTGGCCTACAGCAGCTGTTACGCCGCCTTCGTACCTCGAGCTTTTTGAACAGTCCCGCCCAAATTTTGGGGCTTTTCAACAAAAAACTCTTTCATTTTTTCTATTCAAATTCCTCATCTTACTGTTCAACCCCTTCTCTTTCTCTCTGAATCTCCATTGCTGTTCAACCCTGCAACCTTGGAGCTTGTGTTTTGCGACTGCCGTTGCTTCTATCTCCAGTTTCTTCCTCTTCATTCGGTAAGCTACTCAAATCTGCTTCACTTTTCTTGTTTTTCGCTTTTGTTTAATCCATAGCATACTGTTTTGTGTTTTGGAAAACACTTTTTCCACTTAGCTTCGTGTTTCTCTGGAAAAAACTTCATAAGAACCACTTGAATCTATGAAACAACCTCTAGAACACTAATTTTGATTCAAAATGACCATGTAACCGAACTGATAGGTTGTTTGCCTTGCGAGGCCTAGGCATACCTCATAACCGAACTGAAACTCGCACCATTTTTGTAGCCCCTAGAAATCAAACCAACCTTGACTTACTTTAGCCGAGATAACAAACCGAATTAAGTCTACACTTAGTGTACTGGGAAACCTTAATGTCGACCGAACTAGGCCTTCGGGGCTAAACCAGCTTTCTTTGTTTTAGACCGAACTCAGAAAGCTGCCCCTAGAAGCTCAACCGGTCTAACAGAACCCTCTCCACAACCGAGATGTCGAATCGCTTGCCAAGACCGAGCTAACAAAACCCCTGCTCAATCCGAGCTACCAAGCACCTTGCTGAAACCAAGATAGAACCTGTAACATCCTACATAGCCGAAGTAGGACCTTTTTTATCTTGCTTTTACTTTGTAGCACGGTCCAACGAGCTGTGCTTAACACCTTTGTTTTCCACTTTGCAGACTTAGGTTGCCCAGGCACTTCTTTGAGGGCTCAACCGAGCTACTGAGCACAATTCTTCAACCGATCTAATTTATTCATAACTTAAAGAACAAATGGGTAAATATAGGTTCTTAGTAGAGACACCTGGTGGTCTAGCCGAATTCCGAAGGAAATACAACATCCCTGATGATGTCCACCTAACCTTGGCCAAGAAACACGTTACTCCATGGGGGAACGAAGGTTTTGTACCCTTTACCATTCTGTCAATAATAGAAATCGGACTAAGATTTCCAGTTCAACCATTACTATGTGAATTCCTTAGGCAGACTAGAATATGCCCAACCCAGCTTTCCACCAACTCATACCGCATAATAATGGGTATAGCCGAGCTAAACCGCCAAGCTAGAATTAACCCCGGTTTAGCCGAAATATTCCACCAATACTCCATAGGATCAAAAGAAGACGGCTGGGTCTATTACTTAAGAATACGCCGCCGCCGAGAGAAAATAATAAAGGATACACCGGACAAAGACTTAAACGATGATGACTTCTTCTGGGTATTTGGGAATTTTGAAGATCACCAAGTCCAGATCCCTGGCCGTAGTATAAACTGGAATAAAGGCATCCCCGGTATAATTACTTCGGCTTGATTGCATGCTTCTCTTTATTTCGGTTTGCCCCTTCTGAACCGAACTAACAGTTGTCTTCTTTTGCAGATTCAGCCCATCTTAAGTCACTATACAGTTATCCCAACCTAGACACACTCCGCGCCGCACTACGATTCGAAGAGAGAAGTTGGGCCAAGCTACTGAACTTTGAGCCGACCTACAGATATAGCGGTCGACGCAAGGCCAGAGTGACCGATTTTTTACTAGAGGACGCCCCTGAACCGGACCCCACTTTACCCCAAATCAATCTTGTCCCCCTGATGGCTGAACAAGAAATGGCAAAAAGGAACAGAGTTCGGGCCTTGCTGACCGAAACGAACAAAGCCGAGGCACCACCACCGAACCAGAACCAGGAAACCGTGGTGCCCCTCCCATCTCAACAACCGTCTTCATCACGCCCAAGCAAGCGCGCCCGGTCTATGCCAACCAAGCAGCGTCTTGTTGATGAAGATGAAACAACTCTGCCTCCAAGTCCTCCACCGTGCCTTCAGCCGGAGCGCTCCGACCGGGCCAACTCCTCTAAATGGGCCCCCAAACTCACCTTCCAAAATCGAGATATTCAGGACACTGACTCAGTTGTCGCTGAAAAGGATCATCTGATGGCTTTTAACCTAGCCAAAAGTGTGTGCCTCCCAGCAGACATGGAGCACCACCAGCACCTGACCGAACTAAGAGCCATTCGTTCGGCCACCAAATCCATGGTGCTTGTAAGTAACCTCTCCTGTTTAACCTTTCTAATTTTCTACAACTTCCATCTCGGTTTGATTACAAGTCTGCCCTCTTTTTACAGGCTATGCAGAAGAGTCATATCGCTCATAAGCGAATGCTTGAGATTCGCAAGACCACAAGGCAGGCGCTAGCCGAAGTAGCTAAAAAAACCGCCGAGCTGGAAGATGCCAAGAAGCAACTAGCCGAGCTAAAATCCGAGAACGGTCGTCTGATCGGACTCGTTAGCTCGGCTGAAGCGGAAAAACAGAAGGCTGCAGCTTTGGTCAAAGACAAATATCTGCGCGAGCTAACCAAGCTCGAAGGAAAGAAAAACGCAGAGATTGCCGAACTGAAGAAAAAGGTGGACGATGCGAACGCTGCAGGTTTCAAGGAGGGGGAAGCCCTCTATATTCCGCAATGTGAGGCCGCAAAAGATTTGTTCTTCAAGTGCGGTTGGCGGGCAGCGGTGGTGCAGCTCGGTTGTGAACCTGCGACCGAGGTATACAATCCTCCTCAGTACTTCATACCGAGCTCACTGGCGGAGTATGCTGCATCCGTTCAACAACAATTTCTGCAAGGTTCAGATGATGAAGATGAAGATACCGAACCCAATGATACCTCGGTTGTGAATGAACAAGCCAACGATCAATCAGTCCGGTTGGAGCCAACGGTTGAAGACCTTACGACTGAAACCGCGCTTCCCATTGACACCGAGCTGCCTCGTGAGACCGTACTACCAACTGACACCGAGCTCCACGTAGACGTAGACGCCGATCTAGATGATCTTTTTAACTAATTTTGTAATTTCTCTTTTTTCTTGTGTAACCGGGCTGTGGCCCCTCCTTTGTACTTCTTTTGAACTTGATCAATGAAAATCATCTTTTCCGCTCAATACTTATTTCGGTTTGATCTGTATGTTTGTAATGACTTTTCCATGGTCTTTTTGCACCAACTGTTATCTCGGTTTAAATTGCTGTTTGAGCTTGCTTTCTAACTGCAGTTTGGCCAAGATACTTTATTCCGGTCCTAGCTGATCAATCTGACTAAGCTTACTCGCCAACCACTCTTTAGCTGATATACTTATTCCGGCTGAAGAGTATCAAGAGTTGGTTTAATCCAGCCAACCACTCTTTAGCCGATATACTTACTTCGGCTGAAGAGTAACAAGAGTTGGTTTAATCCAGCCAACCACTCTTTAGCCGATATACTTACTTCGGCTTAAGAGTAATAAGTCTTTGTTTAATCCAGCCAACCATTCTTCAGCCTATGTCCTTACCTCGGCTGAAGAGTTCAAAGAGTTGGTTTAATCCAGCCAACCACTCTTCAGCCCATACCCTTACTTTGGCTAAAGAGTAATAAGAGTTGGTTTAATCCAGCCAACCTCTAAGTTGGTTTTTCCAGCCAACCTAGAATAAAATGTTTGGTTATTCCGACCAAACGTCCTGCAGCTTGGATCCTTATCCTGGGCTTAGGAGGGGTGTTGGTTTAATCCAGCCAACCTCTAAGTTGGTTTTTCCAGCCAACTTAGAATAAAAATGTTTGGTTATTACGACCAAACATCCTGCAGCCTGGATCCACATCCTGGGCTTAGGAGGGGTGTTGGTTTAATCCGGCCAACTGTGTTTTTTATGCCCCTAACTCACTAATTTACTAAAACAAACTTTTACAGAAGAAAACGTCTAACTGAAAAGAAAACTACTTGTTTTATTGAGAAATGGGGAAATTACAGAAACTTTAATAAGAAAAAAGCTAAAAATAAAATAACTTGAGATTTGCAGTGTTCCATGGCCTGGGAATTGCCTTGCCGTCCTCGTCTTCTAAGTGGTATGCTCCTTTGCCTGCTAATCCTACCACTTTATATGGACCTTCCCAATTGGGCCCTAGCTTGCCATCTCCTGGTACCAAGGTATTTCCCATCACTTTGCGCAGTACCCAATCTCCGACCTTGAATTGCCTTGGATGAACTGTCTTGTTGTATTTCCTGGATAACTCTTGTTGATATGAGGCAATGTGAACCAGTGCTCTTTCTCTTCTTTCTTCTGCAAGGTCGAGCTCTAATGTTATGGCTTCGCTATTCAAGTCTGGATCAAAATTCTCGCTTCGAATTGTGGGGAGGCCAACTTCCAGTGGGATTACTGCCTCCATACCATAGGCTAAGGAGAATGGTGTTTCTCCTGTTGATCGCCGAGGTGTGGTACGGTAAGCCCATAAAACATGAGGGAGCTCTTCGGCCCACTTGCCTTTTGCTTTCTCTAACCTTTTCTTTAATCCATCCAAGACTACTTTGTTTGATGCGTCTGCCTGTCCATTTGCTTGGGGATATGCCGGTGTGGAATTGTAGAACTCTATCTTGTACTCTTCACAAAAGCCTCTAAAGATCTTGCCGTCGAATTGCGTGCCGTTGTCTGATATTAGTGCCTTTGGTATGCCAAATCGAGTGATGATGTTTTGCCAGACAAACTTCTTCACATCTTTTTCCTTGATTGATGCCAAGGCTTCTGCTTCCACCCATTTTGTGAAGTAGTCAGTTGCTGCAAGAAAGAACTTCCTGTTGCCTGGTGCTGTTGGAAGTGGCCCTACTATGTCCAGGCCCCACATTGCGAAGGGCCATGGGCTTGTTAATGGTAGTAGTTCTCTAGCAGGTTGGTGTATTTGGTGTGCAAACTTTTGACATTTTTCGCACTTTTTGACATACTTTTCTGAGTCTGCCTGCATGTACGGCCACCAATATCCTTGCGAGATTGCTCTGTATGCTAATGATCTTCCTCCTTGATGGCTTCCGCATACGCCCTTGTGTATTTCAAACAAGAATGCTTCCACTTTGCTGGGATGAACGCACTTTAGGTAGGGTCCTAAGAACAACTTTTTGTACAATGCTAGGGATGGGGAGAGCTAAAATCGCTGCGACTTCGCTTTTATTCTGTTGGCCTCTTTCTTCTCTTCTGGTAAGATGCCGTTTTTTAAGAACAGGATGATGGGATCCATCTAAGAGGAGCCTAGCTCTGCGCAACATTCCTCTTCTGCTTCGGGGTCTTCAATGCTTGGTCTAGGTAGGTAGTCAATCAGTAATGGATGAGGGATGGAAGTGCCTGCCATTGAGGCAAAGCCTGCTAGTTCGTCCGCTCTGCTGTTCTCCTCCCTGCCGATTTGTTCTATCCTGACTACTTCAAATTTCTTGATCTCTGTTCTGACCAACTCTTGGTATTTGGCGATCCTGTCATCCTTTGCTTCATAGTCACCAGATATTTGGTTTACCACCAGCTGTGAGTCGCTGTAAACCATTAGCTCGGTGGCCTTCATGTAGAATGCTGATTTGAGGCCTGCAAGAAGCGCTTCATACTCTGCTTCGTTGTTTGATGCTGGGAAGCCAAGATTGACTGCTTGCTCCACTACTAGGCCGTCTGGAGAGATGAGGACTATGCCAAGCCCTGCTCCATGCCGGTTGGATGCTCCATCCACGAAGTGCTTCCATATCTCCCCAACGAACAACTTCCAGCAGGTGGAGGGATCAGATGATGCCTTGGGGTCTTCCATGTTGCTGGTGTTTTCTTCAAGGTCCATGCTTGCTGTCTGCCTCGCGCTTTTTGATTGTACCAAGTCTTTATTTGTTGGTAAGTCTTGACTTGGTGTAGTATGGTTTGCTTCTTCCTTCCTTGCTTCACTCTGGTCTGCCTTAGGACCTGACTGGGTAACTTGTACCAGGGGTTGCGTTATTCCGACGTCAACTTCCGTCCCTAGTTCGGTTGTTTTAGTCATGTAGATTGGGCAGATATGATGACTTCCTGGGGTGAATTCTGCGACAAAGTCTGCCAAAGCTTGAGCCTTTATCGCGGTTCTGGGTTGGAACTTGATGTCATATTGTCCCAGTTCTACTGCCCACTTCAAAATTCGCCCAGAGAAGTTCGCCCTTTCAAACAAAGCTTTCAATGGGAAAGCTGTGAGGACGACTATGGTGTGGGCGTGAAAGTAGTGCGTCAACTTCCTGGAGGCCATCATCAAGGCCAAGGCCAAGGCCAGTTTTTCTAGTGGCAAGTACCTTGTTTCAGCGCCCAGTAATGTCTTGCTGACATAAAAGATGGGCAGATGTTGGATTCCTTCCGCACGGACCAATACTGCGCTAATTGCGTGCTGAGAGACTGCCAAGTACAGGAAGAGTTCTTCTCCAGGTATATTGGGGTGACAAACAGTGGCGGAGAAGACATGTATTCTTTCAGGCTTTCCAGAGCGCGGTCGCATTCTTCATCCCACTCAAACTTGGTTTTTAGAGCGTGGAAGAATGGTCGTAGTCTGTCCGACGATCGGCTTATGAACCGATTGAGCGCAGCTGCCATGCCGGTGAGATGTTGTACTTCCTTTACTGAGTTTGGCCTCTCTAGGTTCTGAATTGCTTTAATCTGAGAGGGGTCTGCCTCTATACCCCGGTTGGTTACTAGGAAACCCAGGAATTTGCCAAAACCTACTCCGAATGCACACTTAGACGCGTTGAGGCGCAACTTGTGCTTCTTCAGGATCTCAAACATTTCACCTAGGTCCTTGAGATGGTCATTCTCATTCTTGCTCTTGACCACCATATCGTCGATGTAAGCCTCCATTGTTCTGCCTAACAACGGCTTAAACATCTTGGTGACCATCCGTTGGAATGTCGCCCCTGCGTTCTTCAGGCCAAAGGGCATGACCTTGTAACAATACAGTCCTCTTGGGGTTGTAAAGGACGTGACCTCCTAGTCTGGTTCATGCATGGCTATTTGATGGTAGCCTCTGTATGCATCCAGAAAGCTAAGTCGGTTGTGCCCCGCCGTTAGGTCTACCAGTTGATCTATCCGTGGTAGAGGAAAGCTGTCTTTTGGGCATGCTTTGTTGACTGTTTTGTAGTCGACGCAGACACGCCACTTGCCGTTCTTTTTTGGCACTATGACTGTGTTGGAGATCCATCTTGGGTAGTGTACCTCTCTGATTGCTCCTGCCTCCAGCAGGTTTCCTACTTCTTCCGCCACTATCTCAGCGTGGTGGAGTGCCGATCTGCGTGTGCGCTGAATGATTGGTCTGGCGGATGCGTGGACATTGAGTTGGTGACAGATGAAATTAGGATCAATGCCTGGCATGTTGTATGGTGTCCAGGCGAACACTTCGATGTTAGAGGTCAAAAATTCCAAGACTTCTAATCTCTCAGTGCTGGACAATGACGAACCGAGCAAAAAGAACTTGTCCGGGTTCTTTTCATCTATTCTTACCTCTACCAAGTCTTCCACCGCTTTTTGATTAGCTGCTTTGCCCACATCTGCGAACAGTTCATTACTCTCAAGTTCTTCCACCGAATGAACATATCCTTTAGCAGCGCGGCTGCCATTCACCGTGACAAAGCATTGTTCGGACATAATTTGATCTCCATAGACCTCTTCAATTACGCCGGTTTCGTTGGGGAACCGCATTACTTGGTGGTAGGATGACGCCACCGACCGCATGGCATGCAGCCATGTTCTACCCAAGATGATGTTGTAAGTGGAAGGGACTTTCAATACCCAGAACTCCACTTGTTTCGTTACACTTCCTGCTCTGACTGGTAGGATTATTTTGCCGACTGGCCATTCTGGCATTGAGTTGAATCCAATCAGGGGAGACACGGCAGGTGCCAAGTCTTTGTCTTGCAGCTTCAATTGTTTGAATGTTTTGTAGTACATTATCTCACATGAACTACCCTGGTCAATCAAAATCCGCTTGATGTCAAAATCCTTGACTCAGAGAGTGACAACCAGGGCATCATTGTGGGGACAATATATCCTTGCCAAGTCTCTATCTGAGAAAGACATGATGTTCGTGGCCTCTGTCTTCCATTTTTTGATAGTAGGTTGGGCACTTAGTACCTCTCTTAAGTGCTCAGCCTTTTTGATTGATCCTCTGAGCTCGCATACACGCTCAGGTTCGAAGACCCCATGTATCACATTGATCACGCCTTAAGGTGGGGCGCCGATTGGCATCCCGTTGGGGTTATTGTGGTCCTAGGGGGCTGGTTGCGTCCCTCCTTCAATGTATTTATCCAAGTGACCTGCTACCACCAACTCCTCCAAGTGCTGTCTCAATGGCATGCAATTTTCAGTGCGGTGCCCCTTTTCTTTGTGGAAGGTGCACCGTGATCTTTCGTCATAGTCCTTCTGAGCTTCCCCTAGCTTGGCTGGCCATCTGACGAAAGGCTCATCCCGTATTTCACTTAGAATTCGGTAGATCGGTTTCTTGAAGACCGTGGTTATGGCAGTGCGGACTCTCAACCATCTTTTATCCTGGTCCTCTCCGTTGTCTCGTCTGCCACGTCCATTTCTGCTCGGACGATCTACTGTGTTGACCTTTGCTGAGGCATTTTTCTCTAGTACTGTGGTCGTGCCAGACTTTGTTTTGGCACGGGCGCCATCCTCTTCCACCCTGATGTGCTGATGCACTCTTTCCATCAGGGCCTCCATGGTGAGGGGTGGCGTCATGGTGATCGAGTCCCTTAGTCTGTTCCCAACTGGAAGGCCTCTTTTGTATTGTGCAATGCCTAGATTGGTGGGACAATCCCCAATCTGGTTGAAGGTCTCCCAGTAGCGACTATTGTAGGATCTAAGTGTCTCCTTGTCGCCCATATCAATTGAGAGAAGCTGGTCGATCTCCACTGGCGTTTTGGTGTTCGTTCTGAACCTTGTTACGAACGCCTCCGCCAATTGCGCCCAGGAGGCTATGCTACCTTCTGGAAGTTTTTCAAACCAGGTCAAGCCCAGGTCGCCAAGGCTAGACGGGAAGAGGATGCACATCAAAGCCTCGTTTCGCCGGTATGCAGCCATGACCTGGCGAAAGTGGCTCAGGTGTGAGTAGGGGTTTGCCTTTCCCTCATACGTAGTGAATTTGGGCTGAAGGAAGCCTGATGGTAGGGGTGCGTTTTCGATTGCAAGAACAAATGGCGAGGTCTGCATCCTCGCTAACGCTTTGTCTGTCGGTTCGAAGGCTGGGCGCGGTATTGGCATTCGAACCTCGACGCTTCCATACGTCCGAGGAGCCAACCGCTGAAGGGCGGACACTCTGTGTGGATCACGCGCCCTGGCATCCTCCTTCCATCATGCCTTCTCCTCTAGCACGGTTCGTAGGTCGGATGATCTGGGCAACTCCGTTTGTCTGGATCTTGTTTGGTGCGTATGAGAGGGCCAATAGGTGCTTCCCTCAATGTATGACCTCTCAATCCTCGTTCTCTCAGACCTGGAGTAACGAGTTCTGGAAGACCTGGATTGTGTATCGCCTGTCCTGAGGCTCCTATTCTCTGCTTGAGATGGTGCGGTACGTCTACTACGATCTTCCGAGTGGCGAGGAGGCGTCTTGCCTTTGCGCCCCTCTCCTGTCGCCACTCCTTTTCCCTTTATCTGGCGCTTCATGGACTCCATGTCCGTCGCCATCCGTCTTATTAGTTCGTCCTGCTCCTTGATGCGATCCTCTAAAGTTTGAGGATCAAACCTCCGCCTTTGTCTTTCTGGACTTTGCGAACAAGAGTGATGGGGGCTGTTAGTCCGCCGTCTTCCCCTCGCATCCCTCCTGGGATTCTGCCGCTGTGGCTCTAATCCGCCATAGGAGGGATAGAAGGTAGACCTTCGCGCCTTGCACCCCCTTCTGGTGTTTGCCCGTCGATGGCGGACTGTGGCAAATCTTCATTGTGCGCCATTGATTCTAGAGAGGAAAAGCTTGATCAAGAGGTTTTGTTCTTGCCTGAGTTCCCACAGATGGCGCCAATTGTAGGGGAAAGAAATAAACCTTCTCGTATAATCCTGTTGATCAAGTCTGCGCTCCTCTGTACGTCGTCGCTTTATCACCTGGAAACACAAACGTGAGCTAGCCGGTGGGTGTGTGCCGGAAACCTCTCCGATGCCTAAGTCAGTAAACTAAACAGATAGACAAAAGCTCTGTGTATTCGGGAATCAAAGTTGCATTACCTCTCCATAGGTGATATTTGTGAGTTTTTATAGGTTTCGTGTGGCACAATTCTAGTAGGACTTTTACTCCTCCATGCAGAGTCCTCCTAGGATTCATACTCCTAGAGGATAATTATCCTCCAACACCCCCCTCACTGCTCAAACCAAGTGAGATGGTTTTACCACGGCCGAACTACCATACGACCGAAATAACATGACCATGCTATGCCAGCAACCATGACCGAGCTCCAACTAGCCTGGTCCTTTACTCCGCAGTTTGTACATCGGTTTCCCTACCGAGACCGAGCTAACCATAAAAAACGAGGACTGAGCCAATTTAAGAGTGAGGCCTGCTATGTCTCCATCATGCCTTGGTTCCAAATAGTGCGGCCGAACTAACTGCGCCTATTCTGCCATGGTGACCGAGATAACCGCATTGGGTTATGACCGAGATAACTTTGTGCGACGACCGAGCTTACCATAAGCTCTTCAGGACTGGAGTAACTTCAAGGTTCTCCTAGACCGGTCTAACTCTATGACCCTTTTACTCAGCCCTTCGTATTGCGGCCCAAATCGGCCCATATATCCAGCTCAGCCCAATTTCCATATAAATTACCCTCACAAATACTATTTGTAAGCTTTAGGGTTCTTCAATTTTTTTATACTCTGTGTTCCAACTTTAAGTATGTTTTTAAAAATCAATTATTGTTGAGTCTTTATTCTAGATATTCTTCATGAATCAAAGAGTTTAGAGACGAATCTTACTTTCGATATTTTTCGTTGAATCAACAATTTTAAAAATTGTTATTATTTCACATTTCTTGCTATATTATTACTGCAAATAGATATTTTGATGGAACTATTAACCAAATAGTAATATTATGAAAAATATAATTATGTATATATCCTTTCTTGTGTCACTCTGTATTGATTATTATTTTTTCTTTTTGGTTTTCTCTTGCCACTCAATATTGATTTAATGAGTCCAATTACTCATGTTTAGGCTACTAAAAAAAGGTGCGTGCTTGGAAAAAGTGTATTATCAAAAAAGTGTATTATCTTTATATGTTGTCCGAATTGGGTGGAGTGGGTTTTTGATTCCTAAGCTGACACGGATTTCGGGTGGCTGCTGTGCGGCCAAATGGGCCTATTTTGATAATCTGAATTATTTATATTTTAGAATACATCGAGTAGAACATACCTGCAAAATATCAAATTAATCGGAAATCGTTAACCCTTTCATCCACTCACATTTGTATTTACAAAAATAAATAACAATTGTATTTAAAGTATTAAAATGAATACAAATGTGTGTGGATGAAAGGGTTAACGATATCCGATTAACTTGATGTTTTATAGGTATATTCTACTCGATATATTCTAAAATCTGAACAGTTCGGATTATCGAAATGGGCCCCAATAGCCACCCCAAATCCAAACCGACACTCAATCAATTTGATCAACTAAATAACTTCAACCTGCTGCTAATCGAAATGGCTAGGAAATTGCCATTGTGCAAAAATCAAAATCCAAATTTGTTTAGTATTTTTTTTTATTTAATTTTTAGTGAATTTTTTTAATACTTTGTTAATTTTTTTTTTTAATAAACTTTTTTCAAATGCCGAATACACACATACGTATATGTTAGAAAAATATACTAAAAGTCATGTTTTTGTATAATGAGATTTAGTATTTAGTTTTAATAATATCAATTATTCCAGTTTTAATGAGAATCATTACAAATAATATTTGCATTATATTATTTGTCTAATATTCTGCATGTGTGTCTTTTATTCTACGAAGTTTGTGATCTGGTGTGTAGAGTACGGCTTACGCACGGAAGATCAGATCACTAATTCTTGTAGAATATAAGTGTGTTCACAATCTAAGATGGATTTGGACACACTATCGGTACGACTATAACATGGTGTTTGAGTAAGTCTGTCTTGACTACCACTGCAAGAAAACAGCCCAAATAACACCGAACTTTTTGCAACGGTATAGGTACCGTTGTAAAAAATGGTATTTGCGACGGTGTTTTCAAATTGTCTCAAAAAATGGTCTTTTGCGATGATGTTTTCAAACCGCCTCAAAAAATGGTCTTTTGCGACGGTGGTGACCCCGTTGCTAATAAATATATCACAAAAAAAAACATAAAACATTTGCAACGCTTGATTTACCGTCGCAAAAAAAAAAAATTGAGACGGGAACATTTATTGTCGCAAAAGTCTTGTTAAAACGGCGTCGTTTTATTTGTTAGGATTCATCATTTGTGACGGTTTAAGTACGTCGTCGCAAAAAGTAATGAAATTTTTTCTATCCCGCTCATTTTAGCCTATTCGCGGTCATGTGTTTCCCCAAAATCCCTAAAATCTTTAAAACCAAAATCCCCAAAGCCATTTCAAAGCAAAATCCCCAAAACCCTTGAGCCAAAATTCAACGACGGTAACGGACGACAACAGTGATCGACGACGGCTAGCAACGAGGAACCAGCGAGTGACGACGGTTATCAACGACGACGACGAGCAGCAACGAGTGACGACGGCGACGACAGCGACAGCAAGTGACGACTGTATGCCCTCTCTCTCTCTCTCTCTCTCTCTCTCTCTCTAATTACATCCAAAGCCCTCTCATTTTTTTGAATATATTTTTTTCTCCATTGTTGTTTGGGGGTGTCATTGGTTTGAAACTGTGCCTAGAGGTGACCATTCTCAAATTTGAAGTGACGAGACCATTCTCAAATTGGCCTTTGATCGTATATCTCCTCCCTTCGGTTTGTTGCATAATTTGGCAGAGCCTTCTGGTTTCTCCACCTTGATGACATCGTCTTCAGAAATTGTGCATAGTGATGGCCTTAAAAAAAAAAGACTTGGTGGATCATATTTATCACTGGAGAATTTTTTTTTTTTTTTTTTTTTGTGTGCAGATCGGCACAACAAACACCATGTACGCACCATATTTACAAAAATATATGCTAATGATCACCCAGTGATTAGTATTAGTCTTGATATACATGCCAAATGTGTATAAAAATATGTAAAAAGTACTTAGTATTCTAACTATTTTGGTTTTACCTCCCCCTTAAAAACAGACTATAGGTTATCATTAGCATGATCCTTTGAAAAATAATAGTGAACCTTATTATTTTCTAGATATGATAGGTCCTATATTTATACATATGGTTCGTTGAATCCACGTAGGAGGTAAAAAGAAAGGGAGGGTAAATATTGATGTATCATTTTCTTAGTCATCAAACCAAAACATACTCTCCTCTCTGAGGATGAACTGTCTAGCACAAAATCTGACTCCATTTTCATTTGGCAGACTTAGCTCTAATAGCATTACACTCTGGTAGGGGCCTCCCCATCAACCATAACTCAGTTGTACCAAATTTTGCAGTCATGTGTGCAGAAATTGTTTCTTTAGTCAATTATAAACGTGCCTAATTGCCTTAAAATAGCAAGAACATATGAAGAGGTGAGTCCTCTGCTTCTTTATTTTATATTGAAGGAAAAATAATGGTTGGTCATTTAATCGTTTCATCAAGTCGTATTTTATGGTTTCATGCTCATATTGAAGGTAAAAAACTCACCACACCTTGCATATTCCCACTGATATCTATTAGTGTCAAATCAACAAAAGATTAATGCTTGAAGCTGAACACTTTATGGAGGCCTCTTTTGATCACCTCAAGTCATGTTTTACTCATTGATACTTGCAGGACTCATAGAGTAACTGTAACGAATATATATTCACTGGCTGGAATAATAACTGCCATTTCCTTTTGTTAAAAAAAAAAGGTCTCACATTTGTATTTGACTTGTTTCATTGTTCTAATAATTTTGTACTTGTTGTAAAGCAATGTCACATATTTGCAGCTTGATGGATCAGTTGAACCAGAAAAGCGTTTTGATATTGTAAAGGCTTTCAATTCAGACCATACTATTGATGTACTACTGCTCACTACACATCGTAAGATTTTATTATATACAGCATACAGTCTTGGGATAGGAATTTCACTAATCTATAAATTCTCCTTCCATCCTTCATTTCCTGGGCCATTCTAAAAAATCCTCTCCTCTTACCTCTATTCAAATAGGAACTCTCTCTCTCTCTCTCTCTCTCTCTCTCTCTCTCTCTCACAACATATTATCTAGTAGCAAAATGGTGTTACCAACTTATGGGAGTATACATAGGAAAAATTAATAAAAATTTGGACAGAAATATCAAATTGAAATTAGATTTAAAGTGTAGGGATTGAATTGTTCAAATTAAAACTATAGAGATGAAAGTGAATTTTGTGTCAAACTATAAGGGTGAAAAGTGTAACTGACCCATATTTATTTTCTATTCTATATTTTGGGGGGCTTTGTTTCATTGTGGTCATAATGAATGACTAGTGGCGGTTGCACATGCTATGTCTGTACGGTACACGTGTGCAACTTTATATCTAGTTTCTTGGATGGTTGGCTGAATAAGAAATATGGATTGGTTTGAAAATTGATTAGCAGTTATTTACTGAATGTGGTATGTTTCTTCATTCAGTTAGCGATTCTATTGGTATTTTTTGGAAAATCAAAATTGTGTGACAAAGCTTCCAAAAGTGAGTTGTGTGTTTTATATGACATAATAGATATAATAGAGTAGATAGATAGATAGACCAGATAATAACAGATGTGAGAGGTATCAATGCTTATTCTGAAATACTTTTACACTTTCTCACTGACCAAACAGAGTGTCAAATTGATTTGTTTTGTGCTTTCTTGTTGCTGTTTGTTTGTTTTTTGTCTTTGTTATATTGTTATATGTGTTCTGAATTGATAGGGGAAAATGGAACAAATGAATGACCACATAAGAAAACTTAAGCTCTGTTTAAAATGGTTTCAAGAAGTTGAAGAAGGCCATATCAAGGAAAAGGAAAAGCTATGTAATACATTGGAATCTGCCGAGAGAAAATGCACAGAAACAGGTAAATTTTGCACCTTAAGTTTTTACAAAACTCTAACGAGAAATTAATCTTCTAATGTACTTCATGTTCTTTTAGAGATGGCTATGAAAAAAATGGAGGTGGAATTAAATTTACTTATTACTGAGTTGACGGCGAAAACTACTTTGTTGTAAGAAAATCTGGCAAAGGAAGAATCAGAAGTTGGTGAGATAGCTAATCATGGCCTAGTTCTATGCGATATGTGTTGCTCTTTTTTTTCCTTTGTCCCATTTTTAATTTGGTTGATTTAAAACTAGGATGCAATTGAGTGTCAAAGAAGAGAAAAAGAAGCTAAGGTTGTTGCTGAAAAATTGCAAGCTTCTCTAAAGGAAGAACTTGAGAAGGCTGAGCAGAGAAAATCAGTGCCAACCAGAGGGTAATGTAAATCTACAAAAGATCCATGTGTTCTTTTTAGAATATTCATTTCAATATAATATTGCTTATCATGTTTATCAGAATACATTTCTTTTTAGAATATTCATTTCAATATATTATTGCTTAGTAAGTATGTATATCAGTATACATTTTTGGAATTTGCAGGTGACATCACTAAATGATATGTACAAGAGATTGCAAGAGTACAACACTAGTTTGCAGCAATATAATAGCAAGCTTCAAACAGACCTTGCAACGACTAATGAGACCCTCAAACGAGTAGAAAATGAGAAAGAGACTATAGTTCAGAATCTCGGCACTTTACGGAGTCATTATAATGCATTGCAGGACCAATTGACTGCCTCCTGAGTAAGTACTTTTTTCAGTGTCCTATGGATTGTTTTTCTACATAATATATATTTCTTGTTCTTTATCTAAGAAAAAGTGTGTATCAGTGAGTTGACTGATTCTACGCGAATGAGATTTAAAGTCTAAAATATTAGTTTAAGTTAATGAAAAATTTTGGCTAAAAATTTCTATATTCATGAATGAACTTTTGCTATCACCTCATTTTATGTCAAAAAATTCAATGTAACAGTTGTGCATAGCTGACACCAAACACTTGCATCAACTTTTGTTGAATTGTATATCAAGTTAAGTCTTTTTACATGAACTTCAGCAAGAATTGGCCTTTTCTGTAAACAACTATTGTCCAAAAGGTAAAACAAAGCAGAACATAATTCTATAACTTTCCTCATCTAAATAGTTAAAACAATATGAAGTGAGAGGAAAGAATTGAGAGAGCTGTAGAAGGGTAAATGGTGATAAATATTGAGGACGAAGATGTGGATATTTGAGGTGTTTTTCAAGATTGAATTATTGATGACCAGCTTGGCCTGGTGTTTGGAGCATCATTCATGAAGATAACATTATTTTTTGACATATACGTTCATATATGTAATTTAGATCAGAGAGTTTTTCTTTCATTTTATTTTTCTAGTCGTACGGTCAAGAAGAAAAGTTGTGGAAGAGATGAATTGAGACCTTTTATAGTTTTTTTTTTATTATTTATTTTTCATTCAGTATCTGTTCTTCCTATTTTCTGAATTCGAGGTATTGAGGCCCCAAAATCACCAAACGGGGTCAGATTGGCACGAAACTTGGCACACACGACCGCCTAGGTACGAGAGACTTGTGGGAGAAGACGGGGCTTGAATCGGGTTCCCGGTTTGGGAGTTAGAGCCGGATTTCGCTCTAGGAAAAGTAGTTTCTTAAGAAACTTGAATTCGAGGTGTTGACGCCCCAAAATCACCAAACTGCATCAGAATAGCCCGAAACTTGGCACACATGACCGCCTAGGCACAAGAGACTTGTAGAAGAAGACGGTACTCCAATTGGGTTCCCGATTTGGGAGTTAGAGCCAGATTTTACTCTAGGCAAACTAGTTCCTTAAGAAACTTGAATTCGATGTATTGAAGCCCCAAAATCACCAAATGGGGTCGGATTCGCACGAAACTTGGCACACATGACCACCTAGGCATGAGACTTGTGAGAGAAGACGGGGCTCGAATCGGGTTCCCGGTTCGGGAATTAGAGCCAAATTTCGGTCTAGGCAAACTAGTTTCTTAAGAAATTCTAATTCAAGGTGTTGACACCCCAAAATCACCAAATGGGGTCGGATTGGAACGAAAATTGGAACACACGACCGCGTAGGCACGAGAGACTTGTGGGAGAAGACGGGGCTCAAATCGGGTTCCCGGTTTGGGAGTTAGAGCCGAATTTCGGTCTAGGCAAACTAGTTCCTTAAAAAATTTGAATTCGAGGTGTTAATGCCCCAAAATCGCCAAACGGTGTCAGTTTGGCACGAAACTTGGCACACACGACCGCCTAGGCACGAGAGACTTGTGGGAGAAGATGGGACTCTAATCGGGTTCCCGGTTTGGGAGTTAGAGCCGGATTTCACTCTAGGCAAACTAGTTTCTTAAGGAACTTGAATTCGAGGTGTTGACGCCCCAAAATCACCAAACGGGGTCGGATTGGCACGATACTTCGCTTACACGTAGGCACGAGAGACTTGTGGGAGGAGACGGCGCTCGGATCGGGTTCCCGGTTTGGGAGTTAGAGCCGAATTTCGGTCTATCCAAACTAGTTCGTTAAGAAATTTGAATTCGAGGTGTTGACACCTCAAAATCGCCAAACGGTGTCGGTTTGGCACGAAACTTGGCACACACGATCGCCTAGGCATGAGAGACTTGTGGGACAAGACGAGACTCCAATCGGGTTCCCGATTTTGGAGTTAGAGCCAGATTTCGGTCTAAGCAAACTAGTTCCTTAAGAAATTTGAATTCGAGATGTTGACGCCCCAAAATCGCCAAACGGGGTCAGATTGGCACAAAACATGGCACACATGACCGCCTAGGCATGAGAAACTTGTGGGAGAAGACGGGGCTCGAATCGGGTTTCCGGTTTGGGAGTTAGAGCCGGATTTCGGTGTAAGCAAACTAGTTCCTTAAGAAATTTGAATTTGAGGTGTCGACGACCCAAAATCACCAAACAGGGTTGGATTGGCACGAAACTTGGCACACACAACCACCTAGGCACGAGAGACTTGTGGAAGAAGATTAGGCTCAAATCGGGTTCCCGGTTTGGGAGTTGGAGTCGAATTTCGGTCTAGGCAAACTAGTTCTTTAAGAAATTTGAATTCAAAGTGTTGAATCCCCAAAATCACCAAACGGGGTCGGATTGGCACGAAATTTGGCACACACAACCACCTAGGCACGAGAGACTTATGGGAGAAAACGAGGCTCGAATCGGGTTCCCGGTTTGGGAGTTAGAGCCGAATTTCGGTCTAAGCAAACTAGTTCCTTAAGAAATTTGAATTCGAGGTGTTGACGCGCCAAAATCACCAAACGGGATCGGATTGGTACGAAACTTGGTACACACGACCGCCTAGGCACGAGAGACTTGTGGGAGAAGACAGGGCTCGAATTAGGTTCCCGGTTTGGGAGTGAGAGCCAGATTTCGGTCTTGGCAAACTAGTTCTTTAATAAATTTGAATTCGAAGTGTTGTCACCCCAAAATCACCAAACGGGGTCGGATTGGCACGAAACATAGCACACATAACCGCCTAGGCACAAGAGACTTGTGGGAGAAGATGGGGCTCGAATTGGATTCCCAGTTTGAGAGTTAGAGCTGAATTTCGGTCTAGGCAAACTAGTTCCTTAAGAAATTTGAATTCGAGGTGTTGACACCCCAAAATCACCAAACGGGGTCGGATTGGCACGAAACTTGGCACACACGACCGCCTAGGCATGAAAGACTTGTGGGAGAAGACGGGGCTTGAATCGGGTTCTCGGTTTGGGAGTTAGAGTCGGATTTTGGTCTAGGCAAACTAGTTCCTTAAAAAACTTAAATTCGAGGTGTTAACACCGCAAAATCGCCAAACGGCGTCGGTTTGGCACGAAACTTGGTACACACGACTGCCTAGGAACGAGAGACTTGTGGGAGAAGACAAGACTCCAATCGGGGTTCCCGGTTTGGGAGTTAGAGCCGGATTTCACTCTAGGCAAACTAGTTCCTTAAGAAACTTGAATTCGAGGTGTTGACGCCCCAAAATCACCAAACGGGATCGAATTAGCGCAAAACTTGGCACACACGACCGCCTAGGCACGAGAGACTTGTCGGAGAAGATAAGGCTCGAATCGGGTTCCCAGTTTGGGAGTTAAAGTCGAATTTCTGTCTAGTCAAAATTATTTACTTAATTATCTTTGTAATTATATAGTAGTTAATTTTTTATGTTTTTTTGTAATTAAAATATTAACACATAATTATATTGTCATTAATTATTTTTATTTTTTATTTTCAGATATTTCCCCAGTAGCAGTTTACTTCTTGTGGAATATAGGCATGTAAAGATTGCGACTCACTTTTGTTTTTGTTACCCACAGAAGAATCATGACAAAAACTTTTATTTTTTATGTACGTTATTTTGAATTGTGAACAACATTATGTATTTAAACATTGTATATGTATTATGCACCATTATGTAGTGGGATAATTTTGCTGGTGTATTGTTATGAATGGAAGAATATTTTTATTATGGATGAATTGTTATTTTTATACTGGAATTTTTATATTATTATGTAAATATCAGTTTATTTTTCAGTTATTTTTTATTTAATATAGGTAATTTTCATATTTTTAATAATTTTATTGCAGTTTTTTTTTTTTTCTTTTGAGACGGCACTACTCCGTCTCAAAAAGCATTAGAACCAGATTGTTTTTGCGACATAAGCAATGCCGTCGCAAAAGATATTGGCAACAATTGAAAAAAACCTTCCGCGACGGTGTTATTTGCCGTTGCAAATAACCTTTTAGAGATGGCATCGTCATGTTGTCTCAAATAAACTTTTAGCGACGGCAGGTTACCTGTTGAAATAAAACACTTTCGCAACGGCATTTTTGCTGTCGCAAATAACACTTTTAGCGACGGCAACACAGTGCCGTCTCTAAAAATCTCATATTTTTTACATAGTAATGCCGACAGCAGCATTCTGTCGCAAAAGGGCAACTTTACCATCGCAAAAAAAAGGCGACGGCATTGTGCCATCACTAAAACCTTTTAGCAACGCCCTTTGTTGCAACCCCCATTGCCGTCACAAAAAAGTTTTTGAGACGGCACTTTGAGTATTTGCAATGGCATTTTGCCGTTGCAAAAAGTCAAATTTTTTCTAGTGTACAGAAAACGGTAAAGTTCAACCCATTGTGCTAGTATGCTTTGTGTGTATTGAGCATGAGTTATTACAAGCACTTATGAGTACTTATGCCCATAATGTAAAAATAATTAATAATCACGTGCATTTAGTGTTGGTCATTTTGATTCATAAAAGAGTGAGATTCTTTATGGGTCAATTTGGGTGATCACTTTATGTGTACGATGGATATTGATTATTGACAGAATTCACGTCCCAATTTGGGGATTGATAATACCTCCTTGAAGAAGCTTATAAGTTTTGATTATGTCAAACCCTGCAGGTGGATTTTGTATTCGCCATATCAAATAAAAGTTGAGTGGAAGATCTCAAGGAAATATAAAGAAGTCGATTAAATATAATTGTCAGTAATTTATTTAATTGACGGGTATTAGTAATCTTAATGTGGAGAGATAAATAAGTTTTTAATAATGTGGAACTCGAAATATAATTTGGAGATTAAGATGGAAGTGCAATAATAATTCTTTAGTGGTATGAATTCTAATTTATGAAATTAGGCTTTATAATTGAGGTTGAATTGAGTTTTTCCTAATTCCATAGGAAGTCCTAATCCTAATCTACTCCTAATGGTTCCCACCGTAGCCTATATATATGCGTCCTTGTAGCTCTCTAATGCATAATTTTTCGGGTTTTCGAGAGAGAGTAAAGAGGTTCACGTTTTTTAGCTCACACAGTAGAAGATCGTAAGGTGCAACCGAATTTGGAATTTATCAACTACAATCCTTTGTTCGTGATTTAAACAATTTCAAACCAAACAGATCTCGAAAGTATAAATCCTAATTATGCTATATAGGGTTTTATAGATCACTGTAAATTTTTTTTTTGGTGTAATCTATACGCGATATCACTGGGTCTTGGGAATTCGATCCCGACATTTTATACACTGAGTTTAAAAAATATATACATATATATGACATGCATAATTTTAAAATATTATTTTATTTTTTGAAGATAAATATAATTAAATCAGGTTGCTAAAAATCATAAACAAAATCATTCATTCTATTTGGTTCTAAATTTTTATAAACACTTTTTCAGTTTTCAATTCATTTTTAAAGTGAACTTTTTTAATATTTTAGTCAATTTTTTAGATGCATCTAATTTAGATGTACTTAAAAAGTAAAATATTTGAGAAAACTGTTAAAAAATTAATACAAAATTTTACTGGATTTTTGTATTCTTTCATATTTTATAGTATTTAGGGAATTTTTTAAATATTTTTCACAAATTTTATACTTTTTAAGTGCTATTTAGATTATGTGGATCTAAAAAGTTTTTTAGAAAAAAAGAAAGAAAGAAATTGACAAAAATATTTAAAAAGTTCACAAAAACAAAAAATATATATATATATATATATTCACGAATTTAAAACTCAAAAACAAATTTTAAAAACTCAAAAATAAATGACTAACATTTGAACTTTTAGATATATACATCACACATAAAAAAAATTAAAATTAAAATCCAACTGAAATTATATAAAGTCTGACAATATTATTACAAATCATAGCAATATTTTATTTTTAAAAATCACCTCACTAAAAAAAAAAAAAAAAAAAAATCAACAAGAGAAGTATTTTGATAAATGTTTGAAAGGGCAACAGTTGAAACAAAGGATTAATTGAACCATGTTCTGTGCAATGTGCATGTCAAATATTTTTGATTTGAAGGAATTGCTTTTTGATCTTGTTCAGCTTGCCAAGGACCTTCTTAATGTCACTCCTCTTGTAATGCCCCCAAATAATACAATAAATACAACCTAAAACGTTTGTTAATAGTCGCATAAATCAGGGTGTAACACCCCCAAAAATATACAATAAATACAACCCAAAGCATGTATATATAGATAACAGCATAAATCAGAGTATAATGTTCTTTCATTACATGAAGTTAATAATACAAAAGAGTTTAACATAAATAAATGCCCTTCGGGTTTGCACCTTTCCAAGTCTTGGCTTGGTTACAACAAAAAGAGACTAAGTCATACAAATTTAGCCATAGACTATACAAAAATAAAACAAAATAAGAAGCTCTTACTTCCCAAAGATCCCTCCAATGCCATTGCCTTGGTGGAGGCATGCAATCATTACCTGAAATTTTTTTTCCCAAATAGGGTGAACCACAGCCTAATAGGAATAATCTAACACAATATATAAGGTTTAACAAAGATATAAGTGTGATATGCATATATAATGCCCGGGAAAAAACATTTACACTCTTATATATATATATATTCATAAAAGCATCTAATCCATATTCCATTTCATTTTCCTTCAATTCATTTCAATACATGAGCCAATTTTATTATTTTCAACAACCCAAATAAGACTACAACTCAAAGGTTCATCAATTTCACAATTAACACACAAACACTTCAAACTGTCATTTTATGGATATTTCGTCTGCGGGATTGGCACCCATGTATAGTTTCAATTTTCCATTTTACGAATATTTCGTCCGCAGGATTAGCACCCACGTATAAATTTCAGAACTTTCACCCAAGACACTCCGACCAACTTAATTATAATGGAGTCCATCCCCTTTCTCATCCCAAACAATGGAGTTCATCCATTTTCTCCTCCCAAACAATCATACATATGCAATGTATTTAAACACATAATCACACATATAGAGTACATCCCATTTCTCCTCCCAAATAATAATACATATACAATGTATTCATAACATGATCATATTCAATGATAATCAACCATGGACTAGTTTCAATTTACCTAATCCACATGCAATTTCTACAACAATCAAAGTTATCCTCCACCGATAGCTCAATACAGATATTTCTAAACAGATATACAATCTCAAGACAGATAATTTATCCAAAATTTCCAAAGATATGAAGCATTTCATATTCAATTCCACCATCCATTCCAATACTCACTCAATTCCGTGTTTACAACACCAATTTCAACTATTTATACAAAATAGATATGATAGACATTTTAGGGCAAAATTTCCCCCTTTTCAAAATATCAACCCAAGTACCAAAATCACCCATTTTGACACAACAAGACTTCATTTTCAAACCCCAAGTTCATTTATTTCATTTCTACCAAAAACCCCTCGTTTACATCTCACCCAAACCCTAGGCTTGCTCAAATTACACCCAAATACCGCCATTGTTACACAATCACAAATAACTAAGTTAAAAATCATAACAAAGTGTAGAAAATACCTACCTCAAAGAGAGAAGATGAGAGAAGCAATGATGGAACTTCAAAAATGTGGAAATCCAACTTCAATCGAGTTAAAATGAAGATCTTGAGAAACTGTACCTTTTTAACAAAAGAAATAGGTTGAAGAGATCACTAGATCTAGGTGGAAAAGTAGAGAGAATGTGAGTTTTAGAGAGAGAGACTCTCAACTTTAGGGTTTAGGATGAGAAGATATGAAAAAGTGATGTAAAAAGTCACTTTTGCGATCTGATATACGCGCAGTCCGCTCGAGCGGAAGAGTTGACGCTCGAGCGTCAAACACAACATTTTGTTTTGCTCGAGCGCAAAATACACACATCTAGAACTTCTGCAGACAACAGACAAACTGCTCGAGTGCAACAAGGACCGCTCGAGCGTAGGAAATGCCGCTCGAGAATGAAAAACACTCCTCCAATACTTTTGCAGACGCACAAAGCACTGAGAGTTTTCAACTCCCGCTTGAGAGCACAAAGGCCCGCTCGAGCGGAGGACCAAAATACTGGGCAGCACAAAGTTTGAAAACTAAGCAACCAACATGTTCCAAACGCACAACCATAACCCGATAACCAAAATAAAGGGGGGACAAGGGAAATAAAATATGAATCACCATTCGAAACCATACAAATCCGAGCTCGGAATACAAAACGTGACAGGTCAAAACCGGGATCACTATACCTCTCCACAGGCAACTCACAGGTGCACTCCAAACCCAACTCTAAAATAGCAAGAAAAATGCTTTGTGAGGCAACCATGTCACTACAAGTTTGCATCCTCAATAAACCACCATCCACTATTTCCATAATTTTGTTGGGAAATGATGTGCTTACCCATTGCCTTAAATTGATCTCTACAAAGAACATTTCATCTATGGGTCTCTTTCTTGTGAATGTTTCCAAAAGCATCATGCCATAGCTATATATATCACCACTTGTTAAGACTCGTCCTTCAGAACCATACTCTGTATAAAATATAAGAAATATTATATATCATTGATTCTTATTACCATGTTATATCGCTATCTACATGGATACTTATAATTGACTTTCTTGTTTGAAGATAATTATGAAGAAATTAATGAAAACAACTAATATCTTACCAAATACCTTGGTCATATAAAATGAAAAAAAAATAAAAAATAGGAGAACTTACGTGTAGGTCCTAATAAGTAGACTTATTGTCCAATAGGTCCTAGAATAATTAATGGCGTTTTTTTATCAAACACTATTAAAAAAGTCACTAAATGTTAATTCGTCACGAAAAAGTCACTAATTTTTAGTAATAGTTTGAAAAATTTATCACAGAAATATGTCACTAATTGTAAGTTTTAGCAATAATTTATAAAAATCGTTATTAGATTTTTATAATTGGCAATCCCATTTGATAAAACTCCTTACAGTTATAATTTTATTCACCCATTTGTTTAAGTAAGGATGTGAGTGTTTAGATACAAATCCAACCCGAATTGTGCCTATGCAGAGGAGTTTGTGATTTTGAGAGCCTTTCATGTTTGCCACTTTGCTGACTATGTATGGAGGTCGAGCTGCCTGGCTAGCTTATGGGGGTGAAGGGGGCAACGCCCCCGAAGCAAAAATTATAGTCGAAGTTATTTGACCGCTCGAGCGGTGAATGGTATCATGAAGTACTTTTGCAGAGCATTCAAACTTCTGAGAGCATCTTATCTGCGCTCGAGCGGTGGAGTCTTAGCTCGAGCAGTGGGCACGCGTTTTAGTGAGTTCACTAAAGAGATGAAGTGGTTGCTCAAGCAGTCAGCCTATATGTTTTGCACCGCCTTTAGTCACACTGCTAGAGTGGTGAAGCGTGCACTCAAGCAGTCTTCGTGATCCAATTTACTACAAAGTGCATTGTTTTCTTGTTTTAGGGTTTATGTCGTCCAGATTCTCAAAGAGGAGAAAAGTACAAAGTGTTCTATGTTGGGGGGTGTATTTATATGAGTTTCCTTGATGTATAAAAAGTGATTAATTGATCTACGAATTACAAATTGAAACTTTTAGGAATAAAATTGACAAAATTAAAACTCAGGGGACGAAAATAACATAACAAAACGTATTTTATGCACCTAGTGTAATTTATTCTAAAATGTTTCATTGCCTCGTATTTCTTCTTTTTTTCTTTTCGGCTAGATAATCCTTTAACCTAGTAATCTAATTAATCTAGTAATTAGCGTCAATATTGGGCATGTGATTCAACATTAAAGTTGCAGTGAAAACCCTGAACCTATCTCAACTTGACATTATGTTCTTGATGAAAGCAATATATTGACACTTAACAAAAGCCATCTACAGTATTTTTTCAACGAACTTAAAACGTAAAATTTACATTCAAGACATGCATGCCAAACAAACTAATAATAAATACATAGAAAATTGATTTGTAACAAGTCTGTCAAATGAGAAATATAAAGTAAATAAAGTTAATTAAAACATTTACCTAGAGCAATATAGCCGATGGTACGTAAAGTCCCGGTTTGTATTGCAGTCTTGTTTTCAGCTAAAATTTTTGTAATGCCAAAGTCAGCAACATGTGCAACCATGTCTTCATCTAGAAGGACATTGCTCAGCTTCAAATCACAATGAACCACAGGCTCTAATTGACCATAATGGAGATATTCTAGAGCTAATGCTACATCAATCATGATGCCAATCCTTTGAAGGAGATTAACGCAGTGGTTATGAGAATATAACCACATTTCAAGGCTTCCATTAGACATATATTGCAAAACCAATGCTTGTAACTCAGGATTAGAGCATGTTGTTATAACTCCAACGATGTCGAGTTGTTCGTAACACTTTACATTCTACATCAAAACTTTTGAAAGCTCTTTCAAGTTGCAAATTTGAAACCTTTACATTGACAATCGTCCCATCTGAAAGTACACTTTAGTATACCAAGCCATAGCTTACTACTCCAAGCAAGTTGGCTTCACAGAAGTCATCTGTAGCTCGTAGAAGCTCTAGATATGAAATCATTCTGTGCACCATTGTTGCATATAAATCTATCAGATTTTGACTTTGGACATTGTTTCCATGATTTCTTTTCATAATATACACACCAATAGAAAAGATTAGCATTGATGCAATGACAAGAAGAATGTATCAAAGATTAATTTTAATGATCAACTTCTCAGAACTATTGCTTGCACATGGTGGCACTTTCAAAATAGGATTCTCACAAAGTGCTTCATTCTCCATGAAAGACCGTGATGTGAGGTTCATGAATTGCCCTTCATTTGGAATCTCCCCAGCCAACTTATTGCAAGAGAAATTCATCTATTGGATATGTGAAAGTGCCCCAAGAGACTTAGGTATCCATCCAGATAGATTGTTGTGTGAAAGATCTAAGTGTTGGAAAATTGGTTTTTATAAGGCTTATTTTATGCCAACTTTGAGCCCAAAATTGAGTGGGCCCCAAACGTCTTTTGGGGTGGGTCCGAAGAGGTGATGTGCTCCTTGTCGCATAACAAGTCACACAGTGAAGACGATTTATCAAAATCATTTACGAGTGAATGGGAAGTTGACGTCGTTTTCGGGTTCGTGAAATTAGATATTTAAAGAATTAAATGTGGGTTTCCTTGTAAGGCTTGTCCTACATTGAAACTTGAAGAGAACTTATGTATGTATATAAGTTCTAGGTGGCAACACTTGGGTTGGGCCCCAAGGGGCACCCCAAATTTGTAGAAGGAATGAGTTATAGATAAAGTGAACCTTAGCCCAAACCACCACACGCGCGTGCGCCGCCGCCGTCGTCTGTCCAGCCGTGCCGGGCGCGGGTGTGGGTCGGGTCGGTTCTAATATTAATTTTTTGGACAAAATTTTAATTATTTGAATTTCAAATTGAATTTAATTCAAATTTTTTGTCCAATAATTGTGCCTTTTTCAAGATCAATTCCAAAACAGGTTTTGAAATTGTTTTTGCACCGGACAGATTCTGTGTTCCCAAACAGATTTAAATCTACCTTGGCAGATTTGAACAGATTTTATTTGAGGTTTAACAGGTTCAAAAAATTCCACAATAGATTTTTCAATCCAAACAACTTTTCAATCTGTTGAAATCTGGACAGATTCATAACTGTTCAGACAGATTCAAAATCTGGACAGTTTTATAACTGTAGTAGTTGCAGATCTGTCCAAGGATTCAACCTGTATATGTTCAAGGTTTTTCATACCTGTTCAGTTCAAATACAACATATGTTCGGACAGATCTTTTGGCCTATAAATTCCAGATTGTCCAACAGTTTTGGAGTTGGAAAATAATTTGAAAATTTTCATTTTGGTGTCTATTTCTTGCTCTGTTTGCCTTATTCTTCATATTAGTTGTTTAGGGAATTTTAAGAGAATATAGAACACAAAATTTTTGTTCACCGTACAAATTGTTTGGAGTGTTACTACAATTTGTGAAGATCATTGTATCCTGAGAGATGGACACCACTTGGCCGTAAGCACTGTAGCGGGATGAATCTGTCTTAAGGATAGAGTGTCACACACTCGACTATATTTTTTTTTATTATTCATTCAGTTTGGTAAAATAAATTCGGTAAGTTATTTTATTTGTTTGACTTTGTTTCAATTTATTTGTTATACACAGAAGATTGTTCTAACAATCATAAGACAAATTCGAATTATTCTGTTTATAGAATTTTTCATTTGTTTCCTTTTCTCATTCTTCTTCTTACAAAAATTATGTTCTGTGGTTTTACAAAATAATATTCTGGTTGGAAAACAAATAATAGTAATATACTGTTTGACAGATAGTAGTAATATACTGTCAATTTTCTTTGACAACTAGTAGTAATATATTGGTGTCATTAACAATTCAGAATATTTATTTGTGAAATTTTGTCAGAAATTAATTTTGGTTTTCAGAAATTATTTCTGAGTGTTCATTAATTAAAATTGTGTTTTAGTATTTTAATTATTGAGGTGTTACAGAAATTTAATTTTCTGTGTGGAATTAATTTGGTTAAATAAAATTTTATTTTATTTTCAAATTAATTGAAAATAAAAGTTACAATTCTTGTTTATTTTATTTTACAGAATTTAATTTTCTGTGTGGAATTAATTTGTTTAAATAAAATTTTATTTTATTTTCAAATTAATTGGAAATAAAAGTTACAATTCACATTTCTTTTATTTTTTACAGAATTTAATTCTGTGATTTTGGTTTAATTTTCCGTGTAGTATAAAATTCTAATTATAATTTTGTTTTATAATTTAGAATTCATGGCTACAAAAACTGGTCAAACTTATGTTCAAACCAGTATGGGTATGGTGGTTGCAATTGCGTCAACCCCTCCTTATGTTGGGACTGTGCCAGTGAATCTTGGTAAAATACCAAAAAAGTTCTTAGAAATTGATTTTTGCAAAGGCAAAGGAAGATCTAGTAAGAAGCCTGCTCAAGCCGATATGACTGAAGTGGATAAAATTTTCAATGGTGTAGATGTCATAAATCTTTCTGCAGTTGTTTCCAAGGCAAACCTTGTCGGAAATCCTAAAGAGTGGTGGGTGGACACTGGTGCTACTCGCCACATATGTGCCGACAAAAAGATATTCACATCTTATTCTATAGTGGACAATGGTGAACAACTTTTTATGGGCAACTCTTCGAGTTCTAAAGTTGAAGGACAATGAAAGATTATTCTGAAGATAACATTTGGAAAGGAACTCACTCTCAACAATGTGCTGCATGTACTGGACATTTGCAGGAATCTTGTTTCCGGATCTTTGTTGAGTAAAAATGGGTTTAGGCTAGTTTTTGAAAGTGACAAATTTGTATTTACAAAAAACGGGATGTATGTAGGAAAAGGTTACATGTCTAATGGCCTTTTCAAAATGAATGTAATGACTATTGTACCCTCTGGTATTAATAAAAATACATCTTCTTCTTACTTGCTTGAGTCTTCAAATTTATGGCACGGTAGAATTGGACAAGTTAATTATGGATCTTTGCGTAGATTAATTAATATGGAATGTTTACCTAAATTTGACATTGATTCAAATCATAAATGTGAAATTTGCATTGAGGCAAAATTATCCAAAACTCCTTTTCACTCAATTGAAAGAAGTACGAAACCACTTGAATTAATTCATAGTGACATTTTTTTATTTTAAATCAATTTAAACTAGAGGTGGGAAAAAATATTTTATCACTTTCATAGATGACTATACTAGATATAGTTATATTTATTTAATTTGAACCAAGGATGAAGATTTGGAATGTTTCATTCAATATAAGAATGAAGTTGAAAATCAACTTGGTAAGAAAATTAAGAAACTTAGAAGTGATAGAGGTGGTGAATATGAATCACCTTTTGGTAAATTTTGTAAAGAACATGGAATAATTCATCAAACCACTGCTCCTTATTCACCTCAGCAAAATGGAATTGCTGAAAGGAAAAATAGGACTATAAAAGAAGTGATGAATGTCATGTTAATAAGTTTTGGATTACCTCAGAACTTGTGGGGGGAAGCACTATTTTCTACTAATTGCATTTTAAATAAAGTACCCCGAAAGAAAGTGAATCAAACACTTTATAAATTGTGGCATGGGAGAGTACCATCCTACAAATACTTAAAAATGTGGGGATGTTTGGCTAAAGTGGCTATTCCTAGTCCTAAAAAGACTAAGATAGGTCCTAAAACCGTTGATTGCATTTTCATTGGTTATGCCAAGAATAGTGGTACATATCGGTTTTTGATTTATAAATCAAAACATTTTGAAATGCATGTAAATACTATTATTGAATCTCGAAATGCATTTTTCTTTGAACATGTGCTTTCGAATAAGATTAGACAAGAGACTAGTAACAAGAAAAGATCTTTTGATGCTATTACTAGTAATGATCAAGAACAAGATCAAGAGCAAGAGATATATCAAAATAAGGAAGAGGAACCAAGGCGTAGTAAACGTGCTAGAATCTCAAAATCTTTTGGTCCAGATTTTCTAACTTTTTTGTTAGAAAATGAGCCTTTAACTTTTAAAAAAGCTATGTCCAGTCCTGAGGCTCTTTTATGGAAAGAAGCTGTTAATAGTGAAGTTGAATCCATCCTGCAAAATCACACTTGGGAATTGGTGGATTTACCACCAGGGTGTAAACCTCTTGGATATAAGTGGATTTTCAAAAGAAAAATGAAAGCGGATGGATCAATTGATAAATACAAGGCAAGACTTGTGGTCAAAGGTTTTAGACAAAAAGAAGGTCTTGATTACTTTGACACATACTCACTGGTTACTAGAATAACATCCATTAGAATGCTAGTTGCTATTGCATCTTTGTACAATCTAGAAATTCATCAAATGGATGTGAAAACCGCTTTCTTAAATGGTGAGTTAGATGAAGAAATTTACATGGAACAACCAGAAGGATTTTCTGTTCCAGGAAAAGAAAAGAAAGTCTGTAAATTGGTTAAATCATTATATGGTTTAAAACAAGCACCAAAACAATGGTATAAGAAATTTGACAAGACAATGATGTCAAACGGATTTAAAATTAATGAGTGTGACAAATGTGTTTATACTAAAAACATAGACAAATGTTATGTCATTGTATGTCTTTATATGGATGATATGCTCATCATAAGTAATAATAATGACATGATTAAAACTACCAAGAAAATGTTGAATAAACATTTTGACATGAAGGATATGGGCATTGCTGATATAATTCTTGATATGAAAATTACCAAAACATCATAAGGATATGCTTTGTCACAATCTCATTACATTGAGAAAACACTTGACAAATTCAGCAGTAATGATGATCATCTTGCTAGAACACCTGTGGATGTTAATTTGTTTCTTTCTAAGAATGTACAGGAAAGTATTTCTCAATTAGAGTATGCCCAAATTATTGGAAGCTTAATGTACTTAACGAACTGCACTCGCACGGATATAGCTTATGCAGTAAGTAAATTAAGTATATACGAGTAATCCGGGAGTAGAACACTGGAAAGCAATTATAAGGGTTCTAAGATATCTCCAATTTACTTGTAACATTGGACTGAATTATACTAGATATCCAGCAGTACTTGAAGGATACTGTGATGCAAACTGGATATCAAATACTAGAGACTCAAAGTCTACCAGTGGGTATGTCTTTACTCTTGGTGGTGCGGCTGTATCTTGGAAATCTTCCAAACAAACTTGCATTGCTAGGTCTACTATGAAATTAGAATTCATAGCTTTAGATAAAGTTGGGGAAGAGACAAAATGGCTTCGCCACTTCCTTGAAGATATTCCAATGTGGCCAAAACCAGTGCCTGCTATATGCATACATTGCGATAGTCAATCAGCAATAGGTAGAGCATAGAGTCATATGTATAATGGTAAGTCACGACACATTTGTCGTCGACATAATACCGTAAGACAACTACTCTCTAATGGAATTATTTCCATTGAATATGTGAAGTCTAAAGACAACATAGCGGATCCACTAACCAAAGGTTAGCAAGAGAACTAGTTAAGAATTCATCGAGGGGAATGGGACTTAAGCCTATTAAATAAGAGTTACCACAACGGCAACCCAACCTAGTTGACTGGAGATCCCAAGATCTAGGTTCAAAGGGACAACCGAGTTGTGTATGACTCAGAAGGATCACTGGGGAGTCAAACTCCTACCCATTTCTATGATGAAATAGTGATGTCTGTAGCATTTTAGGTTAAGTAATACTTTTAATGATTCTTATATCTAAGTAAACCTAGTAGAGTATGGCAGGATACTCTTCATAAGAATCACCTATGTGGTGTGAACTGGGCTGGTTCTATGAGATTTGTGAAGGGCTACAATGCTCTAGAGTACTCATGAAAGACCAGATTGTTCAGGGCCAAAATGAACACAATAGTGAGAACTAAACTGTGTCTGGTGATATTCTGTGTGAGTTCTATTGTCTTGGTTTACACAAACGACTGAACAGTTCAAGACATCATGTTCACTAGTTAGCTAGTAAATCCGATAGTGTCTTACAATGGAAGGTTCAAAGCCAAAAGCTACCTATCCTTTGCAAAATATTTCCAATTTATGTACTCACTGTAATTAGATCATATTGTTGCATTTTCTCTCCGTCAAATTCCATTCATGTGGGGGATTATTGGAAAATTGGTTTTTACAAGGCTTATTTTGGGCCAACTTTGAGCCCAAAATTGAGTGGGCCCCAAACGTCTTTTGGGGTGGGTCCGGAAAGGTGACGTATTCCTTGTCACATAGCAAGTCATACAGTGAAGACGGTTTGTCAAAACCATTTATAAGTGAATGGGAAGTTGACATCGATTTCAGGTTCGTGGAATTGGACATTTAAAGAATTAAATGTGGGTTTCCTTACAAGGCTTGTCCCACATTGAAATTTGAAGAGAACTTATGTATGTATATAAGTTCTAGATGGCAACACTTGGGTTGGGGCCCAAGGGGCACCCCAAGTTTGTAGAAGGGAGGAGTTATCGACAAAGTAAACCTTAGCCCAAACCACCACACACGCGCACGCGCCGCAGCCGTCTGTCCGGTCGAGCCGAGCCAAGCCGGGCGCGGGTGTGGGTTGTGGGTCGGGTTGGTTCTAACATTAATTTTTTTGACAAAATTTATTTGAAATTTTCCAAATTCTTACAGGAAATTATTTGAATTTCAAATTGAATTTAATTCAAATTTTGTGTCCAATAATTGTACCTCTTTCAAGATCAATTCCATAACAGATTAATCTGTCCAAAATAGGTTTTAAAACTGTTTTTTCACCGGACAGATTATGTGTTCCCAAACAGATTTAAATCTGCCTTGGCAGATTTGAACAGTTTTATCTGAGGTTCAACAGGTTCAAAAAACTCCACAACAAATTTTTCAGTCCAAACAGTTTTTCAATTTGTTCAAATCCGAACAAATTCATAACTGTCCAGACAAATTCAAAATCTGGACAGTTTTATAACTGTAGCAGTTGCAGATATGTCCAAGGATTCAAACGGTATCTGTTCAGGGTTTTTCATACCTGTTCAGTTTAAGTACAGCACCTGTTTGGACAGATCTTTTGGCCTATAAATTCCAGCATTTTCCAATAGTTTTGGGGTTAGAAAATAATCTGAAAAATTTCATTTTGCTATCCATTTCTTGCTCTGTTTGCATTATTCTTCATATTAGTTATTCAGGGAATTTTAAGAGAATATAGAACACAAGGTTTTTGTTTGCCGTACAAATTGTTTGGAGTGCAACTACAATTTGTGAAGATCATTGTATCCTGGGAGATAAATGCCGCTTGTTCGTAAGCACCGTAGCAGGGCGAATCTGTCTTAAGGACAGAGTGTCACACACTCGACTTGATCTTTTTATTATTCATTCGGTTTAGTAAAATAAATTCGGTACGTTATTTTATTTGTTTGATTTTGTTTTAATTTATTTGTTATACACAGAAGATTGTTCCAACACTAAGAAATCCAATGTTATCAAATTGTCCATTGTGTTGGGAATGGGTCCCGAGAATGATTTCCTAGACAGGTTCAAAGAAGTTAGGCTTTGAAATGACCCAATAACTCTCAGAATACTTCTTGAGATTTGATTCCAAGATAAATCCACGATTTGAATCACTCTCGATGGCCTTATGTTTGGATCTAGGCTTCCACCTAATGAATTGAACGAAAGATTCAAGTACCTTAAAGTTTCAAGGTTCCATAAACTCGACGGTATGAAGGTCAATTTATTATGAGAAAGCTTCATCACCTGCAAACCTCTAAGATTTTCAATGCAACTTGGGATCGATCCAGATAACTTATTTTGCTCTGCATAAAGTTCCCCCAAGTTTCTCAAAAGGCAAATCTCATTTGGAATTGATCCATGAAAGTTGTTACCACCAAGATACAACCTTTGCAAGCTTTCAATTTCTCCAAGAGTTGAGGGGATGTTTCCATTCAGATTACTGTTAGCCAATGCAAGAACATTCACATTCCTCAAAGAACCAATCTCTTTAGGACTGCTTTCAGATACAGAAAGTTTTCGCAAAGAGTTCGAAAGATTTCCAATAAAATTAGGTAGGGCGCCACTCAATTTATTTTGTCCCACCCCTAACTCCTCCAAGGAAGTACAATTTGTCAAATCTGTGAGAAAACTAAGTTCAACACTTCCTGGTTAGTTTGTCAGTTGATTTTGAAATAAATGTAAACGCTGTAGGTGTATTAGATTGCCTAAATGTTTTGGTACTGGTCCAGTAAACAAGTTGGCAGCTAGAATTAGCATAGTGAGCTTAGAAGAATTGCAGAGAGATGAAGGGATGTTTCCAGTGTTGGAAATGGTTATAAAATACTGGGTAAAACCAGAATTTTTTCCTAAGTTTGGTCTAATTTTTAGGTGGGCCCCGTGCATCGATTTACACGGGTCAAAGTGGTAACGCGTTCTATGCCGCGTTGTGATTCACGTGGTATATTTGGTTGCTCAAAACCATTACCGAGTGAATGGGAAATTGAAGCCAAAGTATGCTCCATGGAAATGGTGTTTTGGTGGAAATTCCTTAAAGTTTTGAATAAGGCTTGTCCCACATTGATTTGGTGGGAGGTTTTGAAAGGGTTTATAAGGCATGGGTTTGGTACTTGGGGTGTGCCCCAAGGGGTACCCAAGTGTTTTAGAGGGAGAGGTTATGGGCAAAATGGGCTAGACCCATTGGATCCATTTTTGGGCCAAAAACATTTGAATTTAATTCAAATAAACTGATTTGGATTTACTGTTCATCCAAACAGGGCCCTTCCCGAAATTAAACTGCTTTGGTTTTATTGTACACCCAAACAGGGCCCTTCCCGAAAATAAACAGGTTTGGTATTAGTGCACACCCAAACAGGGCCCTTCCCATTTTTGATATCTGTTTGAAATATAATTCAACAGATACAAATCTGTTTGAATTCAAAGCCAACAGGTTTCATACCTGTTCAATTCAAATCCTACAGCCACCTTTACATCTATAAATAGGACAGCCCTCATTTGGATTTAGAGATCTTTAATTTTCGTCCTTCATAATTCTGCAAACATCCTCTTCATTTTGCTGCATTATTTTCTTGTCAGAGAGAGTATAAATACTTAGTGTGTTCGTTAGGCAAACAATTTGTAGTGCTGCTATTGTTTGTAGTAGATCATTTTATCCTGGGAGATAGACGTCCAAATTCTGAAAGCACCGTGGAGAGGACGGATCTGTCTTAAGGACACAGTGTCAAACACTGGACTTGATCAGTTTATAACTCGAAGAAATTAAATCAAGTAAGTTATTTAATTAATTCTTTATGTTATTGTTGTTATTTAAATCAGATTTTAATTTTGTTTTTGTAACAAAATAAAATCTGTTTTTATTTATTTATTTTTATTTCGAGTTTGATTTTTGTAATCAAACAAAATTCTCTCATTTCTTTTATTTCTTTATATTTTGATTGTTGTTTAGTACACAACAGAATTTAATTTATTTAAATACAGTGAAGATTGTCCAACATCCAGTTAGTTGATTGTGAACCAAAAGGAGGACTTCAAGATTAGGAAAGAAAATGCCATTTTTTGTTAGAAGGTTTTCAGAAAAGGCATTCGAAGGCAAGTTAATTTCCACCATTGAAGACCTGTTAAAAATTGCAGGAGGTATTGGACCTGTGAGATAATTCGATACAAGGTAAATCAACTTCAAATTTGGAAGTTGTGCCAATTCAGTTGGAACGTTTCCATAAATGTGATTCTCTTCTAGCCCAAACCTTTCTAAGCTTGAAATGTTGCCAAAGGAAGGTAGAATAGTACCTATAAGTTCATTTTGTCCGAGAGCAAGGAAACTTAGAGAGGGTAATGTGCTCAACTCTTTCGGAATTCTACCACTAAATTTATTACCTGCAAGAGATATCACTTCAAGCCTTTGACAGTGGTGTAAACCCAGTGGGATGTTTCCTTCTAACATATTAAAAAATAAACGAAGGGTTTTTAGGCGACGCAAATGGTCTATTTCATTTGTCAGATGACCATAGAAGCTATTGTTCCCAATATCGAGTAGTTGAAGTAAAGAAATGGTGCCTTCGAGACTCATGTTGCCAAGGAACAAATTGGTCTGTGAAGTTCGGGGAACAAATGGCCAAATCAACCATGCATAAGTGCACTAACAGTGCCAGAGCTCCCATAAGAGAAGCAGTGTACAGCCTCCTCACGAACATGATTGAGAGAGAGAGAGAGAGAGAGAGAGAATGATTAAGCTTAAGCTCGTGAAAATGTACGCTCATAGTCATATCCATACATTATATATAGAGTTTTCCATGTAATCTATTCGTCAATAACTAACTATGCCCTGTTTGTTTTCAGAGGTAAAATAGAGGGGATTAATAGTGAGAGAATTAATAATCAGGGGATTATTAGTGAGAGGATTAATAGTCAGGGAATTGTTAGTGAGGGGATTGATAGTGAGGGGATTAAGTAAAATTGTGTTTGTTTTGATGATAGTTGTTAGTGTAGGGATTGTTAAATTATTTTTATCTAAAATAACTATAAAATAATAAAACAAATAAAAAAATACAAAAACATTAAATATTAATGTTTTAAAAAAAATGCCCAACATGTAAAAATTTAAAAAAAAAATAAAAATAAAATAAAAAATTTCCAGAAAAAAATAAAACAAATAAAATAATGATTTTTACTTAACAAAAAAAATAAAAAATTATACATTAATGTTCAAAAAAAATGCCCGACATGTAAAAAATAAAATAAACAATAAATAAAAATTAAAAATTTCTAGTCTGCCGGATTATTTTTCTAATATCAAGTTTTGGAGGCCCATCCGAATCCCCTTGGGAAGGTCCATCCTAATTCGGAGTTCACTATCAATCTCCTCCCCATCTCTCAAAACAAACACAATATTGGTGGATCCCACTTTACTACCAATCCCAATTCCAATCCCCCCTCTAACTCTCCAAACAAACGAGGCCTATAGTTACATTGTATTGAGTTTATAATTAGCTAGAACTAGAGTCAGGTTAGATGGTTATGGTAGTGTATATATCTGAGGGATGTATCATTGTAAAGACTTGAAGAATTCAATACAGATTTTATTCTTTTATTGAAATTCATCAAAAACTATAAAAATAAATCATCAATTTTTATAGTGACAAACGCGATAAATTAAATAAATTATAATTATTGGATCAACTAAATTTTTTGTATGGATGAAGTATACAAAGTGCTCGACAAAAGAAACAGCTTAGATCATCAAAACGAGACCCATACTAACATCCACTGGCCCAAACAACGCCATCCAGTCTATTCCTTCTCATATATATATACATATATAATGAAGGGGTCATGCTATTATACATATATATCTTTTTCAAAATCTATACAAGTTATGACATTTGTGATGTTGATTATCACAAATGTCATAACTAAATCTTTTTTAGTAATAACTAAAAAAATAATAAGTCATAACTAAAGACGTTTTCGATTGTAACAAAAATAATAATCACAATAGATCATAGGTAACATCACAATAAATCATAACCAAAATATAACTAACACCAAAATAGGTCATAACCAAAAATCTCAAATATATAATTGGGGCATATAATACAAACCACATTTGTCTTATTGAGTTTCTCTCTTTCTAATAATTTAAACTTTCAGATGTATTAGTAATTAAAATTCAATATTGTATTAGTATGAGAACTTTTGGATGTGTTGATAGATAATTCAATAGAAAAATTATTCGGACCCCCTTTTTCCCCCACCCCCTTGACCCCCTCTCTTTCTGATTGGTCAGATTTTCTTTGTTTCTTTTTTTTTTTTCCTCTCCTCCAATCACCACCCGCCACATGTGTGTGGGGTGGTGGGGGTTGGTGATTGAGGGGGCCTCAATCACAGCCCAATTCAATAAATTGTGTTTCATCATCACTTCTTAATTGATGATGACATTGTGCGATGAGCAAAGTTTGATCTCTTACTAAATAGGGTCCAATTGTAAGTCAAATTAATATCAATGATAAATAAAATTACAAAAATTATTTCATTTTTTATATCCAATTTTATTCTTTACTATTCAAGTTGCATTTTTCCCTAAATGTTATTTTTTCCCCTTATCTAGATCTAACGGTCGGGAATAATTTTTGAATATGATACTAAAAAATTACCTTTTTATCATTAAAAATAATAATGTTACAATAGCCATATTAATAGCACTTACCCCAAATCCAATATTAATATTATTGTACTTGAAGACGAACAAAGGGGGATTCATAAGTTTGAGAAAATAAAGGCTAGGAGAAAATAAAGGAATATCTATGGGGGCATTAAATGGTCTGTGAACAACAACAAAAAAATATTCCATATTATTTAATTCGTCCAAGTCATTTTATCACTCCTTCCATCTTAGAGAAAATCATTTAGAGTGAATTTGATAGTGACCGGTGATATGTTTTTAACTCTCAACTTATTACATATAATATTGTCATAATGTGTTAAGTTGGTGAATTTATACTTTAATTTGACTGTTTTAATAGTATTAATTAATTTGATAAGACGAATTATTAAAAAAAATAAAATAAAAATGTATATAACTTAATAATATAAGTCTAATAAAAAAATGTGTAACCCGATTCAATTTGATTTTGGCCCGTAAAATTTGAACTTAAGGGCGGAATATGGTTTTAATTTTTTTTAAATAAGCCCGGTCCGTACTAATTGGTTGTCTGATTAATATTCAAAAAACTTATTAATATATGAAACGTGAACATAATAATTGCGGGCCAAGTAAGCCCAACCCGTTCTATTGATGACCCCATAAAGATGCCAAATGGGTTCAAACTTTCATTTAACATCTTATTTGTCAACAGACTATTTTAATTAAAAAGTTAAAAAGTCGTTAAAAATTATTACATCATTCTATTTCTTTTTTTTAGTAAAAAATTTAAAAATTATTAAAATAACTAATTTTCAAACGAAGTCTGATTGTTAAGGATATAAAACAAATCGACTTGACTCCCAGTGACCACTTAAAAAAAAATTATAAATAAAGTCACTTCACAAATTTAAATTTCACAAATTTTATAAGAAAAATAATTTTTTTTTCACTAAACAACCTTCGGTTTGTATGATTTTAAATTTTCAAAAATAGTTTCATCTTTAATTTTTCGTACTTTGTTGTCTTGCATGGAATTTTTTCATAATTTAGTCATTTTTTTTTATTTTTTAAATACACCTAAACCGAAATTTTTTTAAAAACAATTCAAAAAAAAAAAAATTCAAAAAAAAAAAATTTTAAAAATAAAAATGTATTCAATATATATATTTGTATTTAGTGAATTTTTTTAAAAAAAAATTAAAGTTATTTTATTTTTTAATTATATTTAGAGTAAGTGAATTTAAAAGTAAAAGGAATTTGCTTAAAAAAATTCAAAAACTGTTTTAACAATGTAAAGAGGAGCCGTTAATAGCACGACAGAAAATTTACAGATTTGTTTGGTTTAAGTTTTCAGTTTTAATTTGTTTTTATTGATTTTTTTTTTTATATTTTAGTCTCTTTTTTTTTTAAATGCATCAAGATTAGATACATTTAAAAAGTAAAACAGTTTAACTAAACTAAGAAAAGAATTCACTAAAAATAAATAAAAATATAAAAAAAAATCACTAAAAATAAACTATAACTCATCTAAAGTAGTTTTTGAAAAATCAAACCATACAAACACTATTATTTCAAGCATGTGTTACTCAAAAGGATACTTTTGCCCTGACTCTTCAGTCCCCGTTCCATGGGTACAATTTTTCTCCATATTTCTAAAAAATTATTTAATGATTCGGGGCAAATTTATGTAACGTCTTAACTTGATATTTTATTGATTTAAAAATGCTATGAACTGTGAAAAAGTGTTCCAAATTTAAGAGGTAGATTCCCTTTAGTCCAGGAGGGCGTTGTTTTGGTCAGTAGGGTTCATCATGGGTATCGTTTCAACAATTTAAACAGTTCATTTTGTCAGGCACTTTGTGTATATTATCTACACAAAAAATTAGATTAATTTGATAATCGTAACCTATTTAATTTATCATTTTTCTAAAAAAAAAAATAATTTATTTGTAAAATTACAATTGTAGTTTTTTTTTTTATTAAATAAACTAATTTATTCGAGTTTGTGCGGCTTTTCCAAACTCATTCATCAATTCGAGCTTGATTAATAAAAGTGTTTGACGCGAGATTTCACTGATTTAAAATTATAAACAAAATAAAAACTTGATTAATTTAAAATTATAAATTATAAAAAAAAAATACAAATCAGTGTAAATGATCAAAAATCATTATAAGTACATGGAGTTGTATTTTTCTATGCAACATTTTAATGAATAATTTTTTGACTTCCCATGTAATTTTCTCAATTTTATATTACAAATTGTATTGTTTTCACTTAAAAATTATAAGTACTTTTATTTCAAACCAATCAAAACTTATTTTTTGTTCACGCTTTTATAGTTCGTAAACAAAATTAAAATATCACGTTGGGGCATTCTATTTTTTGCACTCCCCACCACCTTTTGAGATGGGGGCTTCCATACCACACACATGTTCAAAAGAATTTAATGCAAGTCTTATGAAGAATATGGACTAGTATTGTTAGATGACTAATGTTATATACATTAATTAGTACACTAACTAGTGTATTAATTGATGATGTGGTATAATTTAAGATATTTTTGGTATTTGTAATTTGTATAATGAATGGAGTCAATAATAATGTCATAACTAGTATTGGTACACTAGTTAGTACACTAATTGGTGCAAGTAACACCACTCATTGTTAGAATTTAAGAATTCAGATACAAAAAACTATTAAAAAAATAAGAAGTGTAGTATATATTCAACTCTTATATGATGAAACAAAAATTTAGATTGAATTGAGACTACAAACTATTTTATTTATTTTTTAAATATTTTTCTATATCTGAACTCTCGATCCTTAACATTACTTGATGTAGTATCCATGGCCTCCCAATTCTTGCAGTAAATACACAAGCAAGGAAAAAAATGGGTCGGATTTGGAATTGAGTAAAATTTGGTGGGTTGATGGAAAATACGATCCACAGCATGATACATCAAATTTTCATGGTCCCCAACAAATTTTGAACAAATTTCATCGTTAGGCCTTCAATTTTGAGAATTAGTCCTTTTTGAAAATATTTGTAACTTCCATTACCCCTAGCGTAGACCTTGGAATTCGATCCATCAATTTTGCCACTATCGTATTAGCATATATTAGTAGTTATTTATTTATTTATTTGTTGTAATATTTTTTTTATTTTTGATAATTTATGTTATATTTTCTTATTTTTATTTTGGATTCTACAAAATTACTAATTTTGATTGTTTCTTACTAGGTTAGGTTTGCTTTTACTTATAAATACTATTTGTAAGCTTTAGGATTCTTCAATTTTTTTATGCTCTGTGTTCCAACTTTAAGTTTTTTTTTTTAAAAAAATCAATCATGGTTGAGTCTTTATTCTCGATATTCTTCATAAATTAACGAATTTAGAGAAGAATCTTACTTTTGATATTTTTGGTTGAATCAACAAATTTTAAAATTGTTATTATTTCACATTCCTCGCTATATCATTACTGCAAATAGATGTTTTGATGGAACTACTAACCAAATAGTAATGTTATGAAAAGTATAACTATGTATATATCCTTTCTTGTTTGTCACTTTATATTGATTTTTTTGTTTTTCTTTTCTAGCCACTGTACATTGATTTAATGAGTCCTATTACTCATGTTTAGGCTACTAAAAAAAGGTGCGTGCTTGAAAAAAGTGTATTATCTTTATATGTTGGCCGAATTGGGTGTGTTGGGATCGGGGATCCCGCCCAAGACCTTATAGAAATTATAACAACCAGAAAACACACACCCACACAGAAAGAGACACAATATTTAACGTGGTTTGGCAATAATGCCTACGTCCACGGGAGAGTAACCGTATACCATTTATGGAGAGATTACAGAAATATTACAGAGGAGAAACTCACACTATTCTTACTCACCCATTCACCCGTCTCCCTCGCTCACACCGAGGGAGACGGTTTCTCACATCTCTCACTCTCTTGTTTCACTCTTGGTTGGTTTACTCACATTTTCTTCCTCTCCCTTTAACCTCTATTTATATAGCTTGAGAGAAGGAAGAAGACAACAGCCCACTTCTCCCTAGTGGGTTCAACCACCCCACTCTCTAGTGGGTTCAACCACCCCACTTCCTTTCAATGGGTTCTCCATTAACTCTAGGTGGGAGCTCCATTCTCTTTAGTGGGTTAGCCACAAGAGATGATCCAACAAATCACCCCCTCAACCCTTGTGAGGTGATCCACTGCACACACTGCTGCTAATCTTGTTACGTCCAAGAAAACAATAGAATCTTCATCTCCTCACTGAGACGCTGCATCCCCTGAAGCTAGAGATAATACACCAGAGATACAAGAGGAGGAGGGAATCCTACATCCTCAACTCAACTCACACCACTCTCTGATTTGGAGAGAGCCTCTGCTCCTATCTCCCACAGATCTCTTCCACGCTTCCTGGCTTGGATGCCTTCACTTGTTATGCTTGAACTGGCGTAACTAAGATATCCGACACCCCCTGATTGGATGTCCTGCACCCCCTGCTGAGATGCCCTTGACTGTCATGCCTTATCTCTTTGCATGACCAAAACTGGAGCAACAAAAAACTCTTTTTTTGTCTGGTCAAAGTTCCTGGTTTTCTTTGCTCGGAGTTTCCCTTGAATTATCCTGAACTATCAGCATTTGCCCTTTGCACTCTTGAACAACTTCCCAGCGTTTCCACACACTTGTTGTTCATGCCTTTTGCAATCCCTGATCTCCAGTTCAGTGATACGCGTTACCTGCGTATCTATCACTTGTACTACTAGATGATGGCTGACAGTAGCTTTTTCTTCCAAAGCAACTTCAACAAATCTGTACAAGTCACCAACTATGCAACACCTAGCATAGTACCTGCACCCATACTTCTTGAGTGCTCATCGTGGCTCCATCTCTCCTCCTGCGCTCGAGCTCGCCTGAGAGATCCGCAACAACTCTGTTTCATAAAGAGGTGCGTTCGCCGCCACAGAATCAAAAACCGATACCATAACCCAGGTATCCAACCATTCAGTCAAAACTGAATACCATCTGCTGTACAAAACACAAGCGCTTTTCCCAAAAACACAGTAGATTCCATTGCTCAAAATCACATTGAGCCAATGCAAAGAACATGCAGAACCAATCGAGTTAGCTCTTCGATTTTCTGCAACTCAAGCTCCACCATAGTGCCAAGTTCCGATTTCTATAGGCGCCAAACAAGTTGTCCTTGACAACTCCAAACAAAACATGGTGAGCAACCCGCTTGAACCAATGCTGAGGAGAGTAACCAAAAAAGGGGCTTCAAATTCTCCGTCAAAGCAACTTCGAAAACGGTACCAAAAACATCATGTCCGATCAACCATCGAACACAATACTGCTCTCTTCAAGCTCGAATTAATCAAGAGAGCCAAACAAATTCTCCGAGAACTGAGGCAAGTTCTCTACCAAACAAAACTGGACTGTGGACGCAGTTAGGCTCTAACCAGTTCAGAAGTATCGGAACAAACTTCAAATGAACTTACAAAATACCAAGAGCCAAAAAATTCTGAAGTGTCGAGCAAACTCCAGATTCCTCCAACTGCCATTCCAACCGGCAAACACAAGATGATGCACCATCTTCACAGTTGCCAAAAATCGCCCAAAAGGCGCGTGCACCGTAAATGCACAACTCCAACAGTCCCCGCTGACTCCACCGAGTCTGCAAACGATCTATCCCCTCCAAATCCAACGGCAGATCAAGGGATGGATCCCAACACATGAGATTCACAAAATCACCATCTTCACGTTTCTCCGCAGCAATCTTTTCCAATCTTCAATGAACACCAACGGTCAAACCGCTTCCAAAGAAGCAAACACTCGGAGCCTGAATCGTCACCCAGACTACCAATAGCTGATGTTTTCGAATATGGAACAGATTGCGAAAATGAAAATCCACAAGAAGAAGAAACAATCAAGTCTCACAAATCGGAGACACCCCTGGATCTAATCAGACATGCTTATAGATCCCAGCTGTGATAATGAATCTCAATAAACCACGACTCTGAAAGCCGCCAATAATCCGTGAAAGACTGCCAACAACAATGCCTCCAATAGACATTGAACAAAAAACGCCAAAGCTCCACCAAGATCTGAAGTAGATTTTCACACCTTCTTCAAATCGACAAATGCGAAAAAAACTCCACCAAGATCTGAAGTAGATTGTCACACCTTCTTCAAATCGACAAATGCGGAAACCAAGGCTTCACCAAATGCGAGTCTTCCAACAACGATCCATGAAGGATCTCCAACGCCTCCATAGAGGCCAATGCCAATAAAGTACTACCATTTGGACTTATTACATATGCCAAATCTCCATGGTACACTCTGCCAATGCTGGTTCTCTCTATTCCCTAGAGAAAAAAAAACCCAATGAACTCTGAAGTTCTGCAACTAACCTGAGAGTCTCCAAATGAACTGATAACTTTTGCAACTGACTCTGAAAGGTCTTCAATTGGCTTCCAATTAGCTTCAACCGGGTGAACAAAATAAATCACCCCCATCACCCACATGGATGATAAAACACCGTTGTAAATATGCCTCCATTCCACTGAGCATCCAGAGTGAATCTGCACCTCCTACTTGGAATGTCTTCAACCGCCACACATCATCTTGCATGGCTCGCACCTCTATCACCAAGTACTTGCATCCTCCAATAGAATGCTCAGTGTTTCCCTGTTGAGGTGACTCCACCCAAACTCTCTAGGTGCCCGTCGCGACTTCACTGCCATGAACCAGATTCAGGACAAAGAAAGAGATTTGCCTCTCCCGGGGTGCGCACTGCAGCGTCTTATCCCTTTCAATTTCTCTGTCTAGAGCTTTCTTCTGTGAACTAGTTGTTGCTGCCAGGCCAAAATCCGGCACACTGCACCTTTGTATCACATTCAGCTGCGTACTCTTACACTGTTGTATGCCAGCACCTTGTATGACATTCCTGTGTACTCATCTGTGCTATTGTGGCTACGTGCTCCTACACCTTATGTGTGTACTACTGCAGCTGTTGCCTTTCTACGTTCACATACTACCAGTACTTCTTGTATTATGTTTGACAGTAGCTCCAACTGCCACAACATTCCTCTGAGCCTGCACTGGTTGCCAATCATGTATCTGATGAAGTGGACTTTTCTTCTGATTGAACCAGATCCTCCAATGACATCAACAACCAAGAAAGTTCCCAGGAAAGACTGGTGGGGTCACAATCGGTCCCACTTAAGATCCAGTCTCCTTAGACAGTGTCTTTTTGACAGAACTTTCCTAGACATTGTTGATCTTGAGATAATCATGTGCAATTCTTCTGATCGCCCTTGACCAATCCTGATCTCCATTGATTTGCCATTTGATTAAGCCTGATCTCCTTTGGTCTTCAATGATTTATCTCGATCTGTATCTGGTTGTCCAATCTGGTCAGAATCTGCCCATTCTAACCTCTTCAGTGAATCCGCAGCGTTCCACAATATCCGGTAACCTTTGTTTGACTATTAAAGGTGACAAACTCCATGTTTTAACAGTCTTTTAAAAAAATTGTTCAGAATTTCACCATTCTGACCTTGCGGTTGCGTCCGGAACGGTCCGATTAGCTAGGACCAATCATCGCTGCACTTCCGGGGACCTCACTGAAAACTTTCTCCAAAACTGGGGCAAAATTGCAAATTTTCCAAACACTGGGACCAAACTGTAATTTCACAAACTACAGGGGCCAAAATTGCAATTTTTAAAACATCAGGAACATTCTGTGTTCCAACAGAAAATATTCCATCTGCCGCACTTGATGCCGTCTGCCACTTTAATCTGCCTTCTTTTTACAGAAACTTCAATTCCAAAATCTGACCGTACGGATGTGTCCGGAATACTCCAAATAGTTGAAAACCACTATTGGATCGCCAAAAACGGACTCCGAATGACTTAGATCAAGCCAAAACATTTTGTACGCCTCAGATCCGCGGCTGCACCTTAGCCGCGAAGCAGCGGATCCGACCTCCTGCGGCTACACCTTAGCCGCGTCGCACTGGATCCCTTCCTCTGTGCTGACGTGGCATTGATGACGTGGCACATCGGTGCTGACTTTTGCTGACGTGGACTGCCACGTGTCCTGAGCTGGCAGATGGCGTGGCAGCCACGTGGCGCCCCTGCTTGCGTGGCTGCTGACGCGGCTGATGAGGTGGCCTGCGCGTGGGCCTGCGCGTTCCATGCACGCGCGTCACCTTCTTCCTGTCGCAGCGCGTGCGGCGCGTGTGAGCGTGTGATAAGACGCGCCGGCTGACCTTATCGGCGCGTGGGGCGCGTTCCGAGACTGGGCTTTACGCGCCACCTTCTAGAGGCGCGTGATGGCGCATCCGGCCTCTGTTTGAGGTGTTCTTTGCATTTCTGGACTCCTCTCGTCGAGCCCTTGCTCCTGGTATGCTCAAAACCTGATTTCGAGAAACTTGATTTCTGGGCAGTTTCGAACAACACACTGGTTTTGTTCCGAAATGCCACCGACGAGGCTCTGATACCACTTGTTGGGATCGGGGATCCCGCCCAAGACCTTATAGAAATTATAACAACCAGAAAACACACCCACACAGAAAGAGACACAATATTTAACGTGGTTTGGCAATAATGCCTACGTCCACGGGAGAGTAACCGTATACCATTTATGGAGAGATTACAGAAATATTACAGAGGAGAAACTCATACTATTCTCACTCACCCATTCACCCGTCTCCCTCGCTCACACCGAGGGAGACGGTTTCTCACATCTCTTACTCTCTTGTTTCACTCTTGGTTGGTTTACTCACATTTTCTTCCTCTCCCTTCAACCTCTATTTATATAGCTTGAGAGAAGGAAGAAGACAACAGCCCACTTCTCCCTAGTGGGTTCAACCACCCCACTCTCTAGTGGGTTCAACCACCCCACTTCCTTTCAATGGGTTCTCCATTAACTCTAGGTGGGAGCTCCATTCCCTTTAGTGGGTTAGCCACAAGGGATGATCCAACAGGGTGGAGTGGGTTTTTGATTCCTAACCCGACAGTCAATCAATTTGACCAACTAAATAACTTCAGCCTACCGCTAATCGAAATGGTTACGAAATCGCCAATGTGCAAAAATCAAAATCCAAATTTGTTTGGTTATTTAGTTTTTAAAATCAGATTTTGAGTTTTTATTTAGTATTTTTTTATATCATTTTTGGTTAATTTTTTTAATATGTTGTTAATTTAATTTTTATTTTTTAATAAACTTTTTTCAAATGCTGAATACACACATCTATTTATATTTATACTATATATATAACTAAATGTTATTGTTTTGTCAAAAACCTCCAAATATTTATTCTCAAATTCTCATAATTTTAAAACTTTCTCTTTCCTACGTGGCAACTTTCTTTGATTACCATTCATGTTTTTTATTTTCCTTCATTTTCTATTTGTTTGATTAATTAAAATTAAAAATTTTCATTGCTTATGAATAAAGATTTGAATTTCAAAATTCCTCCATATAGATAAACATATAAAAACTGAAAATTAATTTTATAGTCTACAGATAAAAATAAAAATTAAACAATTAATTTTAAAAAATTAATTTCATAACTAATAGATAATTTTGTCAAAAGCCTCCAAATATTTATTCTTAAATTCTCATAATTTTAAAACTCTCTCTTTCCTACGTGACAACCTTCTTTGATTGCCTTTCATGTTTTCTATTTTTCTTCATTTTCTATTTGTTTGATTAATTAAAATTAAAATTAATTTAATTGCTTACGGAGAAAATTAATTTTATAGTCTATAGATAAAGATAATAATTAAACAATTAATTTTAAAAAATTAATTTCATAACTTATAGATAATTTAAAATTTCTTGCTGTAAATAAACATATAAAAGTTGATAACTAACTTACAAAAATTAATTTCATGGTCTACAAATAAAGATAAAGGTCAAATAATTGATTTAAAAAAAAATTATATTCTCATAATTTTAAAACTCTCTCTTCCCTACGTGGCAACCTTCTTTAATTGCCTTTCATGTTTTCTACTTTTCTTCATTTTCTATTTGTTTGATTAATAAAAATTAAAATTAATTTCATTGCTTATGGGTAAAGATTTGAATTTCAAAATTCCTCCATATAGATAAACATATAAAAACTGAAAATTAATTTTATAGTCTATAGATAAAGATAAAAATTAAACAATTAATTTTTAAAAATTAATTTCATAACTTATAGATAATTTAAAATTTCTTCCCATAAATAAACATATAAAAGTTGATAAATAACTTATAAAAATTAATTTCATGGCCTAAAAATAAAGATAAAGATTAAATAATTGATTTTATAAATTAAAAAAAAAAAACAAAATTACTCCTTTTTTCCCCCCTTCATTTTGTACTTTAATTAATTTCATTATAGATAAAACATAGAAAAATAAAGACAAAATTTTAAAAAATTATTTGACAAAATTAATTTCATGACTTATAGATAAATAAATATATAAAAATTGATAAATATTTTATAAAGATTAATTTCGTGGCCTACAGATAAAGATAAAGATTAAATAATTGATTTACAAAAAATTAAAATAATAAAATTTAGATAAAGATATGATTTGTTAATCTATATATCTATATATATATAAAAAAAAAAAACATATATATCTAAATTTTTATTTTGATTTACTCATATTTTTTTTCTCCTTCTACCAAATATTATCTTTTTTTATTTTAAATTTTTTATCTTATGAAATGCCCTTATCTATAACTTCTTATCTCCTATTAAATTCTTAACATTCTCTTGATAATTTTTATTATTTGTTATTATCTATTGATGGGTCGTTGAACACACCAAAAATAATCACTAAACTATACCAAATTCTATTAGAATAATGGCAAGTCCAGGTATCGATCCACAGGAACAATTGTGAAATTAATCTAATTTAATTGTTAAATTCCTAAATTAATTTTGATAAAAAGATTGAATGATTATAACCTAATTTAATAATAAATAAATTAAACTAAGGAATTAAATTATTAATAATAAATGAAATTGGTTTATTGAATTGGGGGAAAAAACTAAGGCAAAGAATCCACCACTAGCCACGTAATTAGGGTTTCCAATTGAAATCAATTATGCTATGATTTGAACGGATTAATGCTTCGCAACTACAAGCTCAAAGCATTTAACAAGAAGATCATCACATTCAATGTACGAGCACGAACCATCTCAAGTAATACGAACCGTTCACTCTAAACTAAGGTAGTGATACGACTCGTTCCTCGTAAAATGGTTCATCCCATACCTTGAATGTGAAGGAAAAGAAAACAATTGTATGGATAACATTTAACAATCACAGAAAGTCAAATATTCGAAAGAATAATGAAAATTATATATAAAGAATTTCTAAAACACCATACAATGGTTCAAATCTTTACATAATATAAAATCAAAAAGAAAAACCTATTACATGGCTAGGATTTCTTCAAAACCCTAGAAAAGGAGACTAGCCACTCATGGAGGAGTGGGAGGAGATAGATGGAGAAGGAACCACCATTGGAGGCATCCTTGAAGCTTTTGTTTCTCTTCTCCTTCCCAAACCCTAGCCTCTCTCTTTAGGTTAAACCACTTCAGAACCCTAGAAAAGCCTTTTTCTTTTCTTTTTATACTTCTACTCATTTCCAAACAGGTTTAAAACATCAGTTTGACTTTTCCAGAAAAAAGTCAACTCCGTCCAAATTTTATCTTTTTGCTCATTTTATGCTCCGACGATGTACAACCTGATTGACATTCAACACACATAAATTATACGGTTTGACCAGCAAGTGAAGTTAAGAGATTCTAATTAACGGCCTTAATGATGTACATTTCGGCCTTAATCACATCCCCCAACTTACTACTTGCTAGTCCTCAAGCAAGTAAAATAAAATAAAATAAAACAAAATCTATCTATTTCCTCTTTCGTGGGACAACGGTTGCATTTAGCATATGCAACAAGCATTTAAACCACAAGGTTACCCCAAGTGGACGAGTAAAGTCTCGTAAGAGTTTCCAGAAATGATACCCACAAACATTAACATATTCATATATACTCAACAACAAATGACCACACTACTCCACCTAACAATCAACTTATGTGCCACTACAGTGTGATATTGAGACATCATGAGTCATTAAAGACACAGTGGACAAGCATGAAGGAACCTATTGAGTCGAAACCACAATTCAGTTAATAGAAAAGTAAAGTTCCCTATACTTGTGCATGCTAGTAGACAAGTCATGAGTACCCTCGGTGTAAAGTGCAATCTCCATATTAGTTAACTATCCACTATAATAGCCCAGTGTAACTCATAATAACACCCAACATATACAGAAAAACTAACTTGTTGCAGCCAAGATTCTCAAATTTTTTTTTTTTTTTGTATTTTTTTTTTTGATGACTGTGCAATGTCCTTATCCATTAAGCTTTCTAATCAACCCATGTAGCAAGTTTTGGGCCAATGACTCCCAAACCAGACGGTTTTAGGGCATTAGGTGTAGAGACACCCCTACGGACTTAATCACTCGAGTTGAAAAGGTTACGAATCCGAACTAGTCATTCTTTTTATTTTTCCTTAACTATGCAATGTTCAAATCCCTTAAGCTTTCTAATTAATCCATGTAGCAAGTTTTGGGCCAATGATTCCCAAACCAGACGGTTTTAGGGCATTAGGTGTAGAGACACCCCTACGGGCTTAATCACTCGAGTTAAAAATGTTACGAACCCAAACAAGTCAAAATTTTTTTTTTTTTTTATTTTTTAATTAAGAAATCTTGGCTCCTCATTTATTCTTTTCTGCAATTCTAACTATCATCAATGATGTACACCAGGAATTATAATAAAAAGATCACCGCTATGATAGTGTGTTCATGTGAATTAAGGCATACTCATAACAAGTGTACTAAAACCACAAACACAGACAACTCTCCTCGTGCAAACATCGCATGCAAGTATTTACCCAATAAACCCTTTTCATACAAGTTTACTATGCTCTCCAATAACATATGCAAATATCATCACCCTACTAGCAAAAAGTTACATCAAGTGAAGTAATGCAATCAAGTGAAACAGGTATAAGCATGAATTATGAGCCAGATAGAAATGCACAAAAGAAAAGATAACCCTCATCCCCCAACTTGAATATGACATTGTCCTCAATGGAAAAGTAAAGAGAAATGAGAGAATATTACTTGAATTGTAGGTGTACATCCAGGTAGGTAGAGAGTAACATATACACACTTCAGTGTTTTTTTTTTTTTTTTTTTCGAAGAGAAAAAATGAAAATAATTAAATAAATGAAAAAAAATGACCTTAAATTAAATTAGCGAAACTATAAAATAAACTAAACTAAACTAAAATAACTAAACTAGAAAGGAGACTAAAGTATAGAATAAAATAATATAAACTAACCGATATTTTTATTTTTTTAGTTTATTTTTATTTTTATTTGGTTAATAGAAGAGAAGAAAATAAAATAAAATAAAAACTAAACTACTTATTAATTAAATGAACAATTACAGTATAGAAGAAAAATAATAATAAATCACTAACTACACAAGTATAATAAAAATTAAAATATAACCAAAATCCACTAACTAATTAAACTAACTAGAATCACTACGAAACAATTTAAACTAAACAAATACAGCAAATAAAAAAAAAACTAAATTAGGATTATTGTTAGTACCATGATTTCTGAGGTTTTTTTTTTATTATTTTTTTTTACGAAACTAGAAAATTAAAAATAAAAGAAATAAATAAATAAATAAATAAAAATTCGATTTTTTTTTTTTTTAAACCGCAAAACCAAAACCATGTTTACGCGAGGCAATGGGCAAAAAAAAAAAAAAAATCAGCCCAAGGCCCAACAATTCCATTCACTGCTCTCGGCCCAAAAATGGTCAACCCCTGTATATAGTTGACCCAAACCAAACTCTAGTTCACATATTTGACCCAGAACAATCATCTAAAATTTGTTTTCCCACCATAATTCAAAACCATGTGCTGGAACAACTTTCTATGCAAACATCACTCATGTCTAACCTGCAGTAGTACGCTTTACCCAGACCCACGTGGGTGATGTACCTCAACCCAACGGGGGTGATATCCTCGAAACAACCACGCGCCACACTTGCCCCGCACCTGCTTTTAAAGCAGAGTGTAGACTCACACTTTGCCATTTTCCCGCACCTGCGAAGATCAGCCGCACATGCGGCGATTTGCCTCTCTCTCGCGCAAAATTTTTTTTTTTTTTTTGGAAGATCGGCGTCCCGCACGTGCGGGAGTCAAGCCGCACGTGCGGCTGGTCAACGCACGCCCTCCCCGCACTTGCTTATTTAGCAGTGCACTCCAATTTTGATTCTCACATTTGCCGCACGTGCGTGAACAATGCCGCACGTGCGGCGATTTCATGTTTTTTTTTTTTTTTTATAAATAAAATGAACAAGTATAACCCTTTTTTTTTTAAAAAAAAAAAATCAAAACCAAACATTTATACCTTCAATTGACATTCGAAATAAATATAATACATAAGAAAATAACGGAATGCCCACTAAAGGTATAATCTTCACGCGAAAACCACGGGTACTACTTTTCTTCCTAACTGTGTTTGTAACATTCCCTATTCTCCAACAGGGTGACAGACTAGGTTGATTCGGTATCCAGAATCAAGGCGCATAAAGCTACCTCAACCTATGGGGCTGCCATACAGAGTTCAAGCCGAGGTAGTTTTGAAGCAATCTCCACACCCCTGGGTATTTAAACCAGACTCTAGTCTCGGAAATCCCAAACCTTTGTGTTCTAGGCTTTACCATTCGAACTCTAGTTTCCACCGTCTCAGTTGGTCTCCTAGGAACTCACTACAAACACGGTTAGGTGGCTATACCAGACCGTCAGATGCCGTTCGGGCACGGCAAACACCAAAGGAATTACACCTTTAGAGGATTTAAAATCTCCTAGACGCTAATAAAACATGATGAGAACAAAGAAAAACAAAATAGCATAGAAGGAAAAGAAGAAAGAGAAAAAAAAAAATAAAAAAAAAATAAGGAATCAATCTATCAAGCATAATAAAATGGGTCCATCAAACCCCTGGGTAAAGGAAAATGATCCTTCCTAGTCGAGGAATTTAGTCTCCTATAATCAATGCACACTCGCCACCCAGTAGTGGTTCGTGTGGGGACTAACTCTCCTCCCTCATTCTCAACAACGGTGATGCCCGATTTCTTGGGCACTACTTGTGTGGGACTCACCCACTTGCTATCTGAGATGGGGTATATAATACATGCATCCAACAATTTTAATACCTCCTCTAAAGGGTCCTCTACAAGAATGGAGGGCAAAGCCTCCTCCACAATCTCATCCATAACATCCACTAATAAGCACTCCTCTCTCTCATGAGATTGTTGGGATGCTTGGAAAATATTAAGTTTCACTTGCATGTTGCCAAATGAAACTTCCATAACCCCTCTCCGACAATTGATGCATGCATTGGCCGTAGCCAGGAAAGGTCGACCTAAGATCACCGGGATTTGTTTCTTAGAACTGGCTACCGGTTCCATATCTAACACCAAAAAGTCAATAGGGAAGTAGAACCTATCAACCTTAACTAGTACATCCTCAATCATGCCACGTGGCACTCTGAGGGACTGGTCAGCCAATTGAAGAGTGACAGTAGTGGGCTTCAACTCGCCAAGCCCAAATTCCTCGTACACAGAGTACGACAATAAATTGACACTAGCCCCTAAATCTAATAAGGCCCTATCAATGAAATGGTCCCCTATAATGCATGCAATGGTTGGGGCACCTGGGTCCTTAAGCTTAGGAGGTGTGTCATTCAACAAGATAGAGCTTACTTGCTCCGTGAGTAGGACCTTTTGGGACACATGTGTCTTAGATTTACGCTTTTACGTACAAAGGTCTTTCAGAAATTTGGCATATGATGGTACTTGTTTAATCGCCTCCAACAGGGAGAGGTTGATTTTTACCTGTTTAAAGACATCCATCATCCTCCATAGATGCCGCCTTCTTATTAAAAGGGGACAGTGTATCAAGGCATTGGGGAAAGGGTGCCTTAGGCACATATGGAGTGCTAGGGACTAAGTCATCCCTCTTAAGTGTTTCCCAATCACCCTTGCTTGCATTAGGTGTACCCCCGTGGTCACCCCTCCTAACTCTAGTTGCATCAGACGCAACTGACTGAGGCTCTAACTCCCTACCACTTCTCAAAGCAACCACCGCCTGCACTTGCTCATGTTGCTTTCCATTCCCACCCGAACTCTCTGCCCCGTATTGTCCCTTAGGGTTGGCCACAGTTTGACTTGGTAATTTTCCCTCCTCTCTCCGATTCATGTTATTAGCTATTTGACCCAATTGGGTCTCTATCTTGGCAATAGAGTGAGTGTGGGAGTGAACTATCGGTGCTAACCCCTTAAGTTCTGAGAGAACTTCCAACACCTGAGTCTCAAAGGCAAAGTTGCCTTGAGGAACAGGCGGGGGTTGTGGTTGCCGGTACGGTTGTGGGGGTCGATAAGGTTGCGGTGGTTGGTAGGATGATTGGTTGGCAAAATTATTGAAATTCTGCCTTGGTGGTGGAGGATTATAAGAAGTGCCTTGTGAAGGGGGTCTCCATGAGAAATTAGGGTGATTTCTCCATCCCGGATTATATGTGTTGAAGTATGGGTCATTACCCGGGTTGGAGAATCCTTGAGCCGCATTCACATGCTCTTGGACTAACTCCGGAAATTGTGATGCCGAAGGGCACTCACTTAAGTCATGAGCCGGGCTCGCACATATAACACATGCCTCACGGAATTGAGGCTGATCTTGCTGGGTAGGGGCATGTCCCGTAGCTAATAAATGGTCTATCTTGCGGGATAGTGCCTCTACTTGTTGGGCTAACTCTAAGTTTTGCCCGACCTCATAAATGCCCCATATTTTCGGGGCTCCAACTACTGGTTGCCGGACTTGCCGGGCTGCAGAGGCATGGTGAAGGGAATTATCACTTAAGTTCTCAAACAATTGCCATGCCTCGGTATCATTTTTAGACATAAATGTCCCACCACAGGACGAATCCACCATTTGGCGGTGTGGCTCAGTTAAGCCATAATAGAATGTTTGAACAAGTTGCCAATTAGGCACTTGGTGGTGGGGACACTGTTGGAGAAGGTCTCTAAGTCTTTCCCACGTCTCATGGAATTGCTCGCCATCCGTTTGAGCAAAGTTTGTGATGGCTCGCCTAAGTTGGTTGGTTTTACCTATGGGAAAGTACTTCTCCAAAAACCGTTGCTGTAATTGATCCCAAGTTGTGATTGAATTAGCAAGTAAAGAATCTAGCCAGTGTTTGGCTTTATCCTTTAACGAGAATGGAAACAATCGCAACATTAAGGCCTCATTTGTGAAATTCTGGATCCTCACTGTCGAGCAAATTTCCATAAATTCATTCAAATGCTTATAAGGGTCATCATGAGTTAGTCCATGGAATGATGGAAGCATTTGTATGGTGCTGGACTTAATCTCATAATGAGCAGCAGTGGTGTTGGGCAATTGGATGCATGATGGTGATGTATATGCAGTGGGTGTAAAATAATCCTTAAGGGTCCGGTTAGGCACATTCGGGACATTAGGATCTGCCATCTCTAATGGCCCAATGTATGGATATGAATACTCAAGCCTAGGAACACGGGCAGAAGCCCTAAGTCTCCTAAGGGTCCTTTCTAGTTCAAGGTCCAAACTCCACAATTCAGGGCGACAAGAACGACGCCCGTGCATATACTACCCACACACACACAATAAGTTCGACTCTGTGCACTAAGTATGAAAGCAAAATACCAAAGGAAGAAATACTCACAGCGGTTTAACGAAAACGCTTTACTCGTCTTGCGGATGCTTGACGTGTAGACGTTGTCTCCAATCCCCAGTTGAGCTTTGACTTTCGTTTTAGCACTTTGGTGCTTTGCTTGTGAGTTTTTGCTTCTGTTTACTCACTTTAGTGCTGCGGTTTTTTTATTTTTAAAGCTCGGCTGCGCTCCGCTTGCACTTCAATGATAGCTCCAACTTCAAACACTCTGCACACTTAGCAACACCAAAAGCATAAAATACTAAACTAAAAATTAAAATAAGAATATAACTTTAAATTAACTAATTTCGCCAGTCCCTGGCAACGGCGCCAAAATTTGATGGGTCGTTGAACACACCAAAAATAATAACTAAACTATACCAAATTCTATTAGAATAATGGCAAGTCCAGGTATCAATCCATATGGACAATTGTGAAATTCCTAAATTAATTTTGATAAAAAGATTGAATGATTATAACCTAATTTAATAATAAATAAATTAAACTAAGGAATTAAATTATTAATAATAAATGAAATTGGTTTACTGAATTGGGGGAAAAAACTAGGGCAAAGAATCCACCACTAGCCACGTAATTAGGGTTTCCAATTGAAATCAATTATGCTATGATTTGAACGGATTAATACTTCGCAACTACAAGCTCAAAGCATTTAACAAGAAGATCATCACATTCAATGTACGAGCACGAACCATCTCAAGTAATACGAACCGTTCACTCTAAACTAAGGTAGTGATACAACTCGTTTCTCGTAGTATGATTCGTCCCATACCTTGAATGTGAAGGAAAAGAAAACAATTGTATGGATAACATTTAACAATCACAGAAAGTCAAATATTCGAAAGAATAATGAAAATTATATATAAAGAATTTCTAAAACACCATACAATGGTTCAAACCTTTACATAATATAAAATCAAAAAGAAAAACCTATTACATGGCTAGGATTTCTTCAAAACCCTAGAAAAGGAGACTAGCCACTCATGGAGGAGTGGGAGGAGGTAGATGGAGAAGGAACCACCATTGGAGACATCCTTGAAGCTTTTGTTTCTCTTCTCCTTCCCAAACCCTAGCCTCTCTCTTTAGGTTAAACCACTTCAGAACCCTAGAAAAGCCTTTTTCTTTTCTTTTTATACTTCTACTCATTTCCAAACAGGTTTAAAACATCAGTTTGACTTTTCCAGAAAAAATCAACTCCGTCCAAATTTTATCCTTTTGCCCATTTTATGCTCCGACGATGTACAACCTGATTGACATTCAACACATAAATTATACGGTTTGACCAGCAAGTGAAGTTAAGAGATTCTAATTAACGGCCTCAATGATGTACATTTCGGCCTTAATCATCTACCAAGTGATAAAGATAAATAATAAAAAACATAAAAAACTATTGGCTCTGAATGAGAAGAGTATTAATAACGAAATAATGAAGGCTGTATGGGAGAAGGTAGCACAAAAATCTCACAAAATTAATTTTCGACACTATATTTATCCAAGGTAATAATTTGATATTCTTTCTACTAGTTATTAAAAAGAGTTTGCATTAGATCATTGTTATGTTTTTTTTATTTTTTTATAAGGCTGCCATTTGTTATAGTATTTCTTCAATCCCATCTCTAAATTCTCTTTTTGAAATTTTTGTTTTTTCAATAATAAATTTTAGAATTAATTTCTTATCAAATTTGTTTTCTTGGTTCTTATTTTATTGAAGGATTGAGATGAGTAAAACTTTCATATGATATATGAAATTAATAAATATAATACAAAGATGATAGGAAAGTAATACATATTTGTCAATAACTCTATGTTATTATTAGTTGATTTGCTAGATTATACTATCAATTTAGAACCCATATGATTTAATTCAATATCTATAACTTTATTTGTATTCAACCATTTTTTCGTTGAGCAACCTACATAATTTTTTTTTTTTTGGGTACATAATGATTAAAGCTATCATTTGTTATATTTCTTCAAGTACAATTAAAATAATTTTTCATCATTTTTTTTTATAAATAAAATAGATTAAAACTATTTTCTTATATAATTTTTATAATCCTATGAAATTCTTATCTTGGTTAATTTTTTTAAAATGATGTAGGAACTATGCAAGTATTATTCAAACTATGGAGAAGGATTTATATTTTGATATGATATGCGTGTGTCATTAATAGAGGAAATCAAAGATAGAGAGTTCCTAACATAATCATTAATGATTTGTTTGATAAGTTCTTTTTATGAGCAAGGCAACAAACTTAGATTAATTTTTTTTTTAAACTACTTATAAATTATAATTAAAAGTTGATATTTATTCATAATTTGATTTCACAATAATAATATATACTACTGATTTACAAGTCCAAGTAAATTTATGATAGCTTTTCTGAGTTTATAGAATTTTTCTTTTTTATTGTTTTGTTTAGTTTGATACAAGTTATTTTATGTTATCAAGTGATTGTGATACTATTATTTTCAACAATTTTTATACTTAATAATTTTTCATGCATATCAAATTTTATTGTGAAATTTTGTGAGTTAATTATTGTTCACATCTACCTAGATGGCTTAACATCACGGCGTGTCGCTATTAAGATATAATTTAAGATTAAGATTATTTATTTATTACACAAAATATATATAGTCTATTTTTTCGTGCATCACACAAGTTACTGCTAATATTATATAAGAAAAATGGGGTTTCTAACCCACAAATCTTGTAGGAGCTCCAAGTTTCCAATCTAAATTTAATAATTTTTTGATTTTTAAAAATTAAAAAAATCTTCTATTGGCTAGCTCTTATTGAAGCCAAAATAAATAAATAAAAATTAATATCCCTTAATTTATGACTTTCAAATGGAAAGTATATTAAATCTAAAAAAAAATGAAAAGTATATTAATCAATTTCAAAATTCAAATTTGATGGCCACTAAATATGGAAAGCAATCTATTAATTTAAATTTAAAATTGACACAATATAAATTTAAAATTATAATGATATATCTCATGATTTAGAAGTTTTAAATACAAATTTAAAATTATCATAATTAGCTCATAATTTTTGTATTTAAGAGCAATAAGAGTGACGTTGAGATTATTTATATATTTTACAAAAGATTACTTTTAAGAAAAGATATTATGAGAGCTTCAAAATCTCATATAAAATCTATATATATTATTATAATTGAAAAACGTTGTCATCCTATTAAAGCTTAAAGTTGAAATTCTTTTTTTTTTTTCTTTTTTTTTTTAGTTTGTTTAATTTTTGTTAATATGTATCACAACATGATTGGTTTATAAATTAATTTTATATTCTTAAAATAAAATTTTAAATTTAGATTCTTTCTTAAATTATGTTACAATTGCTCTCTTCTATGCTTATGAGGTGTTTATTATAAAATTCCCCTCTTTGCAATAATTTAAATTTTTAGGTGAATAATTTAATATCATATGTTCGGCACCGTTTGGCAAGAAGAGTTTGAGGCTTTTTTGGCTATTTTAGCCACAAAAGACAAAATAGGCTATTTTAGCCACAAAAAACAAAACATCACATCTAACCCATAATTATTACACTCTTCTCTCACAAAAAAAAGTCAAAAAAGCCAAAAAGCCAAAAAGCCATTCCCAAACCAAGTTTTTTAGCCCAAGCTAAAATAGCCAAAAAAGCCAAAAAGCCAAAAAGCCAACCCACTTCCCAAACGGAGGCAAAGTAGATAACAAATCTTGTACAATATGTAGAATTAATTTTAATGATAAGTAAAATCACAAAAATCATTTCATTAATTTTTTGATAAAATTATTTATTTTTTACCGATTTTATTATTACTAATTAAAGTTTAATTTTTTCCTTAATGCTATTTTTTTCCACTGACGGTTGGGAATAATTTTTGAATATGATGCTTAAAAATTACACTTTCTATCCTTAAAATAAATAATATTATCATAACCATATAGCGAGGGTTACTCTGCACAGTAGACACTGTTGTGCGGGCTTTGAAGCTTATTTTAATAATTTGAACCGTTCACTTTTTAAAAGACATAGAGTAGACATACCTATAAAAAAATAAAATTGATCAGACATCAATAACATTTTCATCGAATTATATTTGTATCTAAAAAATATTTGGTAATTATAATTTGAAATATAAAATTGAATATAAATATAATGCGATGAAAGTTCTATCGATATTTGATCAATTTGATATTTTTACAAGTATATTTTACTCAATATATTTTAAAAAATAAACAATTCAAATCATCAAAACCTGTCCCGAAATGGTCCACAAAGCCTGCACAAATCCTTTTTATTGAACTTGAAGACAAGCAAGTAGGATTGATTGGCTAGGTTTGAGAAAATAAAGGCTAGGAAAATTGAGCAAGAGAGGTCACCAAGCTATCTTTTTTAATCAAAACTTCAATGACAACAGCTACACATTCAAGTTGTGGGGAGCTTGTAATTCACTTCAATGGCAACAAAAAAATGCTTTTGGGTTAATAGAGGTGGACTTGATTCCACAGTCGATCAATGCCCTCATAATAATGCCAAATGGGTTCAAACTTTCAATTATTATTAAGGAAATAAAAGAAGTAGACTTCACTGCCAATGACCACTTCAACAAAATGTTATAAATAAGAGGGTGAACGCTAATAAATTTTAAATAGTAATTTTATAAATTGATTGGTCTATATATATATATATTATGAATTTAAAAGTCTCATTCTAGTATATATTACATAAAGGACCAATTATAAATATACATATGTTATGTATTGATGGATAAATATGAGTTTTCTTATAATGTTAAAATTACTAAACGTAACACTTCAAAAAAATTCCTTAGTGTATTTTTTTTTTTTCAAACGTAACACTCCAATGTAACACATAAAAAAACTTATTAGTGTACTTTTCTAAAATGTAACAATGTAACATTCTAAAAAAAATCCTTCGTGTATTTTTCTCAAACGTAACACTCCAATCAATGTAATATATAAAAACTCCTTACTGTACTTTTTCCAAACGTAACACTCCAATGTAACACTAAAATCCTCCTTAATGTACTTTTCTCAAATGTAATATTCCAATAAAACACACTAAAAAACTTCATAGTATATTTTTTTCAAACGTAACACTCTAATGTAATACTAAAACCCTCCTTAATATACTTTTTTCAAATGTAATACACTAAAAAACTCATTAGTGTATTTTTTTTTTTTCTAAATATAACATTTCAATGTAACACTAAAACCCTTCTTAATGTACTTTTCTCAAATGTAACGCTTTAATGTAACAAACTAAAAGACTCCTTAGTGTACTTTTCTCAAACGTAACAATGTAACATTTCAAAAAAACTTCTTAGTATATATTTTTTTTCAAACGTAACACTCCAATCAATGCAACACACAAAAACTCCTTAGTGTACTTTTTTCGAATGTAACACACTAAAACATTCCTTAGTATACTTTTCTCAAACGTAGTATCGTAACATTTAAAAAAAAAAAAAATCTTATTTTTTTCCAATGTAACACTCTAATCAATGTAATACAAAACTCCTTAGTATACTTTTTTCAAGCGTAGCACTCTAACGTAATACTTCAATGTAACACCAGAAAATTGCACTAACAGAAATGTAGATTTTCCACACTCAATAACTAACACTTCAGCCACCAATCCCTGCAAAAAGAATTTTCCATGCCTCACGTTTCTATTCTCATCCCAAAAATGAATTACAAAAAAACATTCACTTAAACTCAAATGGCATCAATTAAATAAATACAACTTTTCAAATAAAAAATGATTAATTGGTCCATAAGAAAATTTTAGAATTAAATGGATCAACATTCCCTCATATAGAATTATGAATAAATTTTGTTGAGGGAATGGCTTCCCTCCAGTCCGTGATTGGACTAGAGGGTACTATTGGGCCCGTGGAGGCCCACCACGGGTCCGTTTCGATAATCCGAACCGTCAATGTGTAGAATTTGTTGAGTACTATATGCTTATCAAAAAATCACGTTAATCGGATATCTATAGGTATGTGATCAAATCAGATTTTTGTAAGCCGTTCATTTTTCACCGTCTATTTTTTTTCATATAAGACTGATTTGATCACATAGCTATCGATATCTAATCAACGTGATTTTTTACAAGCATATAGTATTCGACGAGTTCTACACAATAAACAGTTCAGATTATTGAAACGGTACCCGTGGTGGATCCCCACGAACCTAATAGTACCCTCCAGTTCGTGATTGGACTGGAGGAAAGCCATTTCTTTTTCCTAAATAAGGTCACTTCACAAATTTAAATTTTACTAGTTTTAAAAGAAAAGTGTTGCAGTAAACAACATTCACCGTGTTTGATTTTAAATTTCAAAAAATAGTTCGAGCTTTTATTTTTTATGTTTGTTCTCTCTAGTGATTTTTTTTCATAATTTAGTCATTTTTCAAAAAAATAAATTAAATAGGAGAAATGTAACGCCTCGAAAATTTAGGCAGGATATATCTATTTATTCAACAAAACTCACCTGATAGACGAACACATATATATTGCTAAGTAATTCATACACCCATTTCCATGAAATCCCAAATGCCAATTACATGTTGTTCACATCTGAATGTCCCAGTTCCAATCCCAAACATGCATTTTACAACAAGTATGAAATGGAAGCCAAACAGGTAATAAGTGTCCTACAGGCTTACAATTTTATTCAAGAACATTCTTGGTTACACAAATTGAGTCTCGCTCATTTCATCTTAAGCCCTTGGCTTTACAAATAACAAACATACGCACATAAGACATATTTAAGAAGTTCTTGCTTTCCAAAACTCCATCCACGCTATTGCCTTGGAGGAAGCATCTCACCTGTACTTGAAAATAGTATTCCCATATAGGGTGAGCAAACAGCCCAGTGGAGATAATCTAACACAATTTATGAGGTTTAGCAAAGGTATAAACACCATGTACATAAACAATACCGATCCTGAAACATCTACAGGGCCTGCATATCCATTTGCCACTAAGACCAACCTCATTCCATTTTCCTTTAATTTCATTTCCAGTTCATATATGCTACTCAATTCATGAGTTAAATTCACTATCTTTCAACAATCAAAATGAGACTATAACTCAATGATTTTCCAATTATGCAAAACTCACATAAACACTTCAAACCTGCCATTTTACAGATATTTCGTCCGAAGGAATCAGCGCCCATTTATATATAAAATTTCGGGTCTTTCACCCAGGACACTTCGGCCAACTTGCTTTAAATAGAGTCCATCCCCTTTCTCCTCCCAAACAAATATACATATGCAATGTATTTATAAACATAATCACATATGGAGTACATCCCCTTTCTCCTTCCAATAAACATACATATGCAATGTATCTATAACATGGTTATATTCAATGACAGCAACAATGGATTAGCATTAAATCGCCTAATCTTCATGTAATTTCTACAACAATCACAACTATCCTCCACCGATAGCCCAATGCAATTATTTCTAAAGAGTTGTTCAATATCAAAATAAATAGTTTATTCAAAACTTCTATAGGTGAGATAATACATATCCAATATCATCATTTATAATCACAACCTTCCAATTTTACGTTTTCAATGTTAATCCCAATTATTTATGCAAAATAATAATTTAATCAAAATTAGGGCAAAATCCCCGTTTCACCAAATATCAACCCAAACTCAACCCAAACACCAAAATCAACTATTTTGGCACAACATGATCTTATATTCAAGCCTCATACTCGTTTACCTCATATTCATCAAAACCCCTCTTTTCATTTTACACCCAAATCCTAGATTTGTCCAAACCACAACCAAATCTCATCATCTATACACAATAGCGAATAACTAAGCTAAAAATCATATTAGAGTGTAGAAAATCCCTATCTCAAGTTTTGAAGAGAATCTGAGATGAAACCCCAAAATCTATGGTGTCAAAACTTGATCTCCACCACACAGAATGAAGCCCTCGAGGTGATAGCCAACTTTGGTGAAGAACTTAGGCCTAAATCCCAATGGATTTGGAGAAATCAAAGAGAGAAGATGACTTCTAGAGAGAGAAGCTCTAGACCTAGAAATTTGGAGAGTTTTAGAGAGAGAGAGAGGGATGCAAAAAGTGATCTGAAACCTTAATTTACGGATTGATATAACAAGGTCACTGGAGCGTGAAATACACTTTCCCGTAAGCAATTTCAAATGCATTTTGCATTTTTGCTTTCGGTGAGCTGACCGGGCAACTCGACCCTCAAAGTTGACCGGGTCAAATTCGGGATCGCCACAACCTCGCTCCTTAAAGAATTTCGTCCCTGAAATTTCAAATCAAACTACCCAAACAAAGGGGTTTCTAGCCATCAAAACCACACTATTTCATTGTTAAATCGCAATATTAACTCTCAACCAATTTTTTTTGCCATTTCCACCATGGTTATCTCATCAACAACAACCGTCCACATCAACCTAAACATGAAGCAAAGAAATGACAATCCATAACTACTTCATGCTTAACATAACAACATGTGGTCAACAATTTTAACACATTTCCCTCAAACACTAGGGAATATTACAAGGAAAACAACTTAAACATTTTCAAACAAATCCGGATACTTAGAACGGACTTTCGCCTCCCATTCCCACATCGCTTCTTCAACCCCATGGTGTCTCTATAACACCTTTACCAATGGTATAGTTTTTCCCCGTAGCACTTGCTCCCGGGTATCTAATATTTGAACTAGTCATTCTTCGTAAGAGGCATCGTCATCTACCTCCAAGTCAACCCAATCAAGCACATAAGAAAGGTCGGTTCATACTTCCTAAGCATAGCTACATGAAATACGTTGTGAACTCCCGAAAGTTGCGGCGGTAAAGCTAACCGGTATGCCACTTCCCCAATTCGCTCTAAGATCTCAAAAGGCCCAATGAACCTTGGAGATAATTTACCACTTTTACCAAATCTCATCAAACCCCGCTTGGTGAGATTTTTAGAAACTCATGATCACCAACTTCAAAAGATAAAGGTCATCTCCTCTTATCAGCATAACTCTTTTGTCGACTTTGGGCCATAGCTAACCTCTTCCGAATAAGAACAACTTTCTCAGTTATCTCTCTAACAATTTCTGGACCCAGTAATGGTGCGTCACCCACTTCAGCCCAACAAATCGGTGATCTACAAGGTCGGCCATACAAGGCCTCAAATGGTGCCATCCCAATACTAGCTTGATAACTATTGTTATAGACGAACTCAAACAACGGTAACTGCTTCTCCCAAGGCCCCTTAAAATCAAGGACACAAGCTCTAAGCATGTCCTCCAAAATCTAAATGGTACGTTCCGACTGTCCATCGATTTGAGGATGATAAGCAGTGCTAAGAGTCAACTTAGTTCCCAACGCCTCTTGAAGGCTTTGCCATAACCGGGCAGTAAAACGAGGATCCCTATCCGACACAATAGTCACAAGGACTCCATGAAGTCGAACTATCTCTATAATGTACAACTCTGCCAAGCGTTCAACCAAGTCACTGGTGCACATCGGAATGAAATGGGTAGACTTAGTCAGCCTATCAACAATCACCGAAATGGCATCATTGCCTCGTTGTGTTCTACGAAGCCCAACTACAAAATCCATGGTAACATGCTCCTATTTCCACTCGGCTATTGGTAAAGGTTGTAACAAACCCGCTGGTCTTTGATGCTCGGCCTTCACTTGTTGACAAGTAAGGCACTTTGATACAAATACAGCCATATCCTTTTTCATACCTCTCCACCAAAACTGGCGACTGTAACAGCGCCCGCGGGGGACCTCGCTACAGTTCGGACTCTCCTGCTTTTTTGTTTTGTTGCGGTTCATAATCTGAACCAAAGAGTCCAACTCTGGCAAATCGTTTTGAGAAAACAATTTTTTGAAAAGTAGTGCCAAACATGGACTGCTTTGCCAGATACAGAGTCGCCACCTAAATATTTTTAAAATGGGGGAATTTAGGAAACCCTGACTCGGTGCCGAAGGCCACGTGTCCGTCATCACCAAAGTGACTTGGCTCGGGAGCTTGGGTACTATCGGGGAAGGTCAGCTATGAGCACCCCCTCTCGCCCGGTCCGAAGACCGGCCTCTACTAACCATGATATCCGTTTTTGAAAACTTTATGCATTCTTATTCCGGTTATTAGCCTAGAATTACTATGTGATGCACACAACACAAAAGTATAGACTAGATTGCCTAACTTGGAAATAAACATTGCATATCCGTTTTGTCTCGAAAAACGTGTTGGTTTTTGCTACTCGAAAGTAGGCTAAAATACGGATTTCAATGAGTTGTTCCAACTCACGCAATCCAACCTCCACCCACAGGCATTCAAGCAATTTATCACGTAAGCATTTAGCCACATAGCAAGCATACTGTCATGGCAAACGTTCACACGCATGCGACATGCTAAAGCATAAAAACTTACATCGTACTCCGTGCCAAAAACAAGAGACTGGTTAGCAAAACATGCATGACCTAGTTCATGTTAAGTGGCTAATGCAACACAGACATAGATGCAATCTAGAGTAGGCTCGGCTAACCCTAAACATGGCATATGAAATGCGCGAGTAGCACGTATTCAATTTGGAAATCGAAAGTGCGATGCAGTTTGTATGATGTACCGAGCCCGGTGCATGTAAACAAATGCATGAATGCACGCATGCATTGCATAAGGTATGCTAATTTAAATGTGCCCTAATCTACCATCGTAAGCAGGTAAATAAAAGGGAAGAAAGAAGTAGGGATTGGAAGACATACATCCACTCACACACACTTATTACAGATACGCCCTCACTCGGAGGGACCGAAAGAATATACAATTTAATTAACTACGCAAGCTAATTAATTATTACAAATTAACTAAATTAATTAGATAAATTAATTAATCTAATTAAACAGTAAACCGCCTCGGGATGAGGGCCAAATGCAGCATGCGCTCGGGACTGGCTCGGAACCGCACTGCCACGCACGGATTGCCTCTGTTTCCTCTGCTCTCCTCCTCAGAAAATTACCAAAGTCCCAGGAGTGCCTCTCAGGGCACCGGGGATCACCACCGGCTGGGGTAGGACACCACCGGCTGAAGGAGGAGGCCACCGGCACTAGACTCATCCATCGGCTGCCAATTGACTGCCGGTCGGCACTAAACAGTGCCGGTCGGCACAAAATGCCTGCAAAACCTGCAACTCACAGCAGCAGAGGACAACAACATGCATGGCAATATAATTCAAGCCATTTATGCACCAAACACATCCCTTATCATGTTAGTGACTCAAAGGGGCATGTGTCTCGATTCCCGGACCACCAATCACGCATTTCCATGCATGATGGCCCAAGGAACCAAGGATGCAACTTCACTTTCAAATGCATGCAAACCAAGTAAACATGAAAGCGTGCCAAACCTCTATCATTTTCATCTCAAGAGGCCAAGCATGCATGCTTATGCAATGCAACTCTAAGCATGTTATCTAGCATGCAACATGAACAATGCAAGCAAGCTAAACATGTTAGGGATACAACCTAAGCAAAGAGGCATATAAACCAAGCAATGGAGTGGACTAAAACATGAATTAGGCTACTCCTAATTGGCCTAAAATCAGTGGCCAAAGTGCCTAGAAATGGAGACTAAACACACACACACACACATGCAAGTGTTATGGTCCAAACCCAAGGCATAAACATGGCAACCCCCAAGCACACTTGGAGATACCAAACAAGGACAATAAACACACATTGTAAAGCTCTGAAAATCATGCAAAACATGATGCCAAATCATGCAACAAAACAAGCCAAACAAAGCATGCAAATGGTCTAAGGTTCAAAGCAAATCAATGAGGCTTTGAACCACACTTAGCACAACCACACATGGCAATACTTAAACACTTAAAAACAGAGTTTTAACACATAAAACTAAGCCTAAAGGACCACCTAGATGGCATCTAGATGACATGAATCCAAAGGCATGCATTAAAGCCAAAACATGGAGCATTTAACACATACTCTTAAAGCATTAAAGAGGCATGCTAAGCAATCAAACAAACATGTATGAAGGACTGAAATAGCATGCAAAATGGTTCCAAACCGTCAAAAATGAAGCAAGCAAGGCATGCTACACACTCATGCTCTTAAGGCCAACAAGCCCAATGCAAAGAGGCTATATTAAACATGCTATGGTTGGCTCAAACAACATGAGACAGACCTAAAACATGGAAATATGAGCACAAAAACTTCACAAATGCAAGCCTAAAACATGCTAGAAGCTAAGGCATACAACCTAGGCATGTTAGAGGATCAAAAGGCATTACAAGGCAACTATGCTAAGCATGCATAAGGGACCTAAACCAACTTAGAAACATGTTATATCATGGCAATATAAGCATGAAAAACAAACCAAACATGCTCAACACACACTTAAGCACAAGCTCCCTCAAGAAGCCAAATCTTGTCCTTTTCAAGGACATCAAGGAGAGGGGGTGGTCCTCTCCTTCTTGAGACTCTAAGGCATCATCTTCACCACTGAAATCCCTCAAGATTTCAGTGGTGAAGAGATCCTAACACCAAAGTCTCGGATCTCTCACAAAATGGCACAAAGAAGGGCCTTTTCAAGGCCTAAGGGTGATCAAACTTACCCAAACCACTAAGCACTCTTAACAAACAATCAAGAGGACTAAAAATCAGAACTTTTTTGTATTATAGACTAAGCACAAAAATAGTTCTAAAGCAAGTAGAAACAAGGTACAAAAATGGGGTAAAAAGAGAGTAAATTCTTACCCTTGTAGCCTTCTTCAACAATGGGGATGTGTTGGTTTCCTTGAGCACCAAACCAGCTCCAAAGCTCGAAAACAAACCTTTGGACCCTCAAGAACTCAAGGAAGGTGAAACACTAGGTGTTGGTGAGCAAAAGTATGACACAAACACCTAGTGTACAAAACAAGAGGGAAGAAGAGAGATAGGATGTGTATCTATCCTAACCCTAAAAACCAGAGCTTGGTCTGTCTAAAATGTCTAAAATTTTGTAACCCTAAGCCAAGAAGAGGAGTGGTCCTCTTATAGGCAAGCAAAGCTTGCAAAGCTTACAAGCTAAGCTAACTAAGAGGGTCATCCCTCCATACACGTGTATGGAGGGGAACCAAAACTATACAGCTGTCTGAAAATATCTCATAAAGCAACTGCACAGTGTCCGGCCGGCAAAGAGTGCCATTTTGGCAAAACTTAGTGCCGGTCGGCACACAAGAGTGCCGGTCGGCACAATAAAGTGCCGATGGAAACACCAGCCAGCCGGTGGCCTCTAGCCAGTGCCGGTGGTGTGTGGGGATGCCTCACAAAGCATTCCCTGCCCTTCCAAGGAAAAACACAAGTGTTTGGTGCAAAACCAAACACAAAACGGCCGAGTCAAGAGGTCCTGAGACGAGGCGCGCTGCCGAGGGCTCCGGGAACTCGAGACGAACACAATCATGGATAATCACCGAGTGTTCAAATGGTGACGTCCAAGTCTTGAGGACGGTCAAAAATGGGGCGTCTACAGTTGCCCCTCTTTGACAGAACTCGGAAGTCATAACAATGACGGGAGTGAATGTCAAAGCCCAGAGACGACCCATTTTTGACAAGGCCGAAGACTTGGACAAACATGCAAGACAAAACAAGGTATGCGCCCGAAGGCAGGGGCAAAATGCAACTGAAAATGCAAGAAGCCGGGCATAACTTATGATCATGCAAAGAAAGCTGTAACGAAGCACGCATGCAACAGTTTTAAGCTAGAAAACTCCAAACTACACTACAATGCAGAAAGGGTGTATGAGAATTGTGCAATTCTCGATACGTCTCACTCGGAGGATACAATACTTGTCTGGTTCGTCTGGTCGTGCCAGCTTCAAATGAACCATACATACAATATCGTGCTTGAAAAGAAAACAAACTTAACAGGTGCAATATTGTTAGCAACATGCATGACAATGCAAATGAAGTGCACAAAACAGTGCAATGATATGCAATTGAATCTAAATGTAATGCAAATGATATGCAAAACTACAAAACAAAATATAAACAATGCAAATAATATGCAATGCAATTGAAAAGCAATTGAATCATGATCCAATCACGAGCGGTTCAAAACCACACAAATGTCAAATAGATTGATGGAAGTAACAAGTCCGTCTACCATAGAAAGGGTGCCGCAGCCTCAAACCAACATACCAGCGTGGAGTAGGCGCGATACACATGCCGAACTATGAGTAATGTAGACGGACACAAGAACAAGTGTTGGGGGGGGGATTGACATAAGTGGGGAAACGATCCGCTGATGAGTGGACAATGATCCTAATGCAGGATGCAACAATTACACTACAATGTAATATATACAATGGACATGGCGGGCGGGCCAAACCGTATCTCGCCTAGGAAAGGCATGCACGCATACAAGCCATGTCTAACACAGAAAAGGGTGCCGCAACCTCAAACCAACATACCAGCGTGGAATAGGCGCGATACACAAGCAGAACTATGCTTTGACGTGAAAAGTATAGGCACATACCAGACCAAGCTTGACAAGGAAAGGCGCAAGCCATGGATGGAAGGTGATGCAATGGATGCATGCAATGGAATAGATACAATGGATATGGCACGCGGGCCAAACCCAGTCTTGCCTAGGAAAGGCATGTACGCATACGAACCATGTCTAACACAGAAAAGGGTGCCGCAACCTCAAACCAACATACCAGCGTGGAATAGGTGCGATACACAAGCAGAACGGTGTTTCGACGTGAAAAGTATAGGCACATACCAGACCAAGCTTGACAAGGAAAGGCGCAAGCCATGGATGGAAGGTGATGCAATGGATGCATGCAACCTACAATGCAATATCTACAATGAAATGGATGAAATGCATGACTATGCAGATGATGCAATGACCATGATTGTAGTTTTCCCTATTCTCCCAACAGGATGGCATACTAGGTTGGTTCAGTATCCAGAATTGAGGCGTATACACACTACCTCAACCTATGGGGCTTCCATACAGGTTTCAAGCCTAGGGTACACCCCCTGGGTATTTAAACCAAACTTTAGTCTCGGAAATCCCGAACCTTTGCGTTCTAGGCATGAGCCGTTCGAACTCTAGTTTTCACCGTCCCCGTTGGTCTCCTAGGAACTCACCGCGAACACGGAAGTCGTTCGGGCACGACAAACACCGAAGGAATTGCACCTCCAGAGGATTTAAGGCTAGACCGGAATGCAAGATGTATGCATGACAATGCATGTGTTTTTTGTTTTTTCTCTGAAAATGCAAATGATGCATGATGTTTTTTTCTTTTGGTTTTTGAAATGCAAATGATGCATGATATTTTTTTTTTTTTGATTTGAAATGCATGACATATGCGCTACCTACAATGATGCATGACAATGCGATATTTACAATGCGATGCATGATAATGCGGATGAGGCACGCATGCCGATGTATCGAAGGTTTTGCACCCTCCAAGGATTTAAGGTCTCCTAGACCGTGCGTGTTTTTGGTCCCGCCGGACCCTCGTTTCGGGGCAACGCAAGTGTGGTGCGCAAAATAGCGCGATGAAATGCATGCCAAATGCAATGAGGGGCAACTTAACACACCGAAGGTCTTGCACCTCCCGAGGATTTAAGGTCTCCTAGACCGTCGTGTGTTTTTGGTCCCGCCGGACCCAGTGTGGAGAACGATGCAAAGCATAAATGCATGACAATGCTCGTAATAAAATGCATGACAATGCAATCAAGCGGGTTTAAGGTCACGCCGGACCGCGCGTGTTTTTGGTCCCGCCGGACCCAGTGTGTTGGGGCGATGCATGATGATGAGATGCGCGAAAGAGCGCAATGAAATGCATGCCAAATGCAATGAATGGTGTACGTCAATGTACCGAAGGTCTTGCACCCTCCAAGGATTTAAGGTCTCCTAGACCGTCGCGTGTTTTTGGTCCCGCCGGACCCGGGGGGGACAACTGATGAGGTGCGCGAAATAGCGCGATGGAATGCATGCCAAATGCAATGAGGTGCACACCTTAATGCACCGAAGGTCTTGCACCTCCCGAGGATTTAAGGTCTCCTAGACCGCGCACATATGGTGAAGGTTTCGCACCCTCCAAGGATTTAAGGTCTCCTAGACCGTACGTGTTTAAGGTCTCGTCAGACCACGGAACAACAATGAGGTTACGCACATGGGATGCGTATGCCAATACAAATGAGAAATGGAATGCAAAACGAGGCACACGTACCTCGAGATGCAATGAAATGAAAAATGAGGCACACATCCCTCATTGAATGGAAAATGGAATGCAAAACGAGGCACACGTACCTCGAGATGCAATGAAATGCAAAATGAGGCACGCGTACCTCATTTGATGGAAAATGACGTGCAAAACGAGGCATACGTGCCTCGAGATGCAATGAAATGCGAAATGAGGCACGCATACCTCATTTGATGGAAAATGAAGTGCAAAACGAGGCATACGTGCCTCGAGATGCAATGAAATGCAAAATGAGGCACGCATACCTCATTGGATGGAAAATGGAATGCAAAACGAGGCACGCGTACCTCGAAATGCGATGAAATGCAAGATGAGGCACGCATACCTCATTAGATGGAAAATGGAATGCAAAACGAGGCACGCGTACCTCGAAATGCGATGAAATGCAAGGCACGCGTACCTCGAAATGCGATGAAATGCAAGATGAGGCACGCATACCTCATCGGATGGAAAACGGAATGCAAAACGAGGCACGCGTACCTCGAAATGCGATGAAATGCAAGATGAGGCACGCATACCTCATCGGATGGAAAATGAAATGCAAAACGAGGCACGCGTACCTCGAGATGCGATGAAATGCAAGATGAGGCGCGCATACCTCATCGGATGGAAAATGGAATGCAAAACGAGGCACGCGTACCTCGAAATGCGATGAAATGCAAGATGAGGCACGCATACCTCATCGGATGGAAAATGGAATGCAAAACGAGGCACGCGTACCTCGAAATGCGATGAAATGCAAGATGAGGCACGCATACCTCATCGGATGGAAAATGGAATGCAAAACGACGCACGCGTACCTCGAAATGCGATGAAATGCAAGATGAGGCACGCATACCTCATCGGATGGAAAATGGAATGCAAAACGAGGCACGCGTACCTCGAAATGCGATGAAATGCAAGATGAGGCACGCATACCTCATCGGATGAAAAATGAAATGCAAAACGAGGCACGCGTACCTCGAGATGCGATGAAATGCAAGATGAGGCACGCATACCTCATCGGATGGAAAATGAAATGCAAAACGAGGCACGCGTACCTCGAGATGCGATGAAATGCAAGATGAGGCACGCATACCTCATCGGATGGAAAATGAAATGCAAAACAAGGCACGCGTACCTCGAAATGCGATGAAATGCAAGATGAGGCACGCATACCTCATCGGATGGAAAATGGAATGCAAAAGGAGGCACGCGTACCTCGAAATGCGATGAAATGCAAGATGAGGCACGCATACCTCATCGGATGGAAAATGGAATGCAAAACGAGGCACGCGTACCTCGAAATGCGATGAAATGCAAGATGCGGCACGCATACCTCATCGGATGGAAAATGAAATGCAAAACGAGGCACGCGTACCTCGAAATGCGATGAAATGCAAGATGAGGCACGCATACCTCATCGGATGGAAAATGGAATGCAAAACGAGGCACGCGTACCTCGAGATGCAATGAAATGCAAGATGAGGCACGCATACCTCATCGGATGGAAAATGAAATGCAAAACGAGGCACGCGTACCTCGAGATGCGATGAAATGCAAGATGAGGCACGCATACCTCATCGGATGGAAAATAATGCAAGTCGCAAGGGACGTGCGAGACGGCGCGAGGCGGCGCACCGGAGAGTGTGATGAATGCGTGCAACACACACGGGGCAACTTTTAAATCTTATGAAAGACAAAAGGATACAAAAGGATACAGTCATCGCATGAATTTGAGTGCCACACACAGAAGACACTATTTGAGGTCAAAACGGAGGCCGGTTGAGCGTCGGAGATGCACTTTCTTGCACTTTCTTGAGCTATGAAGACCCAAAACCCCTCATCTAGCCTAAACAAGGCCTTGGGAACACCACCGGCTGGGCTAGGTGGTCACCGACTGCCGCCGGCTGCCTAAACTTCTCCACCGGCACAAAAATGTGCCGACCGGCACAAAATAGTGCCGACCGGCAGAAAATGCCTAATCGGGGGCAGTTCTGCCATTTCGCCTCGGGTTTTATAAAATAGGGTTTCTAAACCCTATTTTCCACTTCCTCTTCCGCCGAAATCCTTCACTCTCTCTCTCTAGAGCTTTGTTCTCTCGATTTTTCGTCGATTTCCTCACGTTTCACGCTCGTTTTACCGTCATATTCGCGATATTCTTCGCGTTTCGTACATTTCCACCCGATCGAAACTTCATTTCGGGATCTCCTTTGCTATTTCCGCCTTTTCGGGACTTGTTCCCCTCGATTTCCTCTACACTTCCGTGTATTTTCATCTCCCGGCCTTTCCAACCATTTTCGGCCCGCTCGGGGTTGACCTTTTCGGTTGACCTTTCGTATTCTTGCTCGGTTTTCCTTTTCCGGCTATTTTCTCATCCCCATTGCCATGGCTGACGACATTCCACATGTCGGGACTCCCCCGGATCACGAGATGGATCCCGGGGTTGAGCTTCTCCCGTTGAGCGAGCGCCCATTTGATCCGGCGACCTACCGGCCGGCTATTCACATTCTACCACCCGATGGACTTCGCCACTTCCGCGGCTTCGACCGAGCGCTGGACCCGGAGCTTCTCCTGCGCGAGCCGGCCTCTCACTTGTCCTTCGGCGCTTCCGAGGTAACATCTTGATCTACTTTATTTTCTGCAATGTAGGACCTTTAACTGTCAACTGCCATAGCTGATTACATTCCTTAACTGCTTTAGATCTGATACACTGTGCGCTGTAGTTGATTGTAGACAACCTCACAACTGATATCTGCTTAGGACCGACACATATGCACCCACACTGCACTAGCCTGAATCACCCAAACACACGGCACACATTGCACTTTTGACATGAACTCACCGACACCCGGTGCTTATTTGAATCTGAAAACTCGCACGCATGCTAGACTTGCACTGAATCACACAAACACGCAGACGCATCACACGTTGGTAATTCACTGAAACATACCGGGACCCGGCATCTGTTTGAACTTTGAAAAACACGCACACATGCTATGTTTACACTGATCCCCATGGGAGTACTGACACATCACAGGCCGTAGTCCACCTACTGGTGCACTGAAACCTGACATTTGCTTGCATCTGAAAAACGTGCACACGTGCACCAAGTTTACACTGGACCACTCAAAACACACTGACGCATCACGCGCCGTAGTTTACTGTAAGCACACCGGTACCCGGTTTCTGTTTGAATCTGAAAGACTTGCACGCATGCTAGATTTGTACTGATTTTAACTGTTTCTTTGAAACTGTACATTTCATATTGATTCGCAACTGTTTGTTTGTAAACAGGGAGGTTCCCATACCGTCGGCGGGTATGGGAATACCGTCGCTCGAGAGTGGTATGCCGAGCTACCTGACGTAGTCCGTCAGATCGTCGATCGGGCTGGCTTCGGCGCATTTTGTAGGGGACTTTCCAGGCTCTCCGCCTGCAGACCTCTCCTTGCCGCTCTGGCAGAGAGGTGGTGGGACACCACTGATTCATTCCACTTGTCGGTGGCAGGGGACATGACGATGACCCCTTACGACTTCGCGATGCTTACCGGCATCGGGGTAGGGGGTGATCCGATCCCCTTCGACATTGACATGGATGAGTGGACCGCGGCCCAGATCTACTTGCTTGGCGAGGCACCGCCTCTGGCGCGTCCTGGCTTTGTCAGGTATTCCTGGTTCGAGGTTCAGTTTAGGGTCCAGCCCACCCTCATCGACGCAGCCCCGATGACTCAGGAGGCCGTGGAGAGATACGCACGCGGCTTCCTTATGTTCATGTTCGGGACGACCCTCTTCGCCGACCGGGCGAACACAGTGCCCCTCTGTCTTCTCAGCGCACTGGTAGATGTCAGAGATATTTTGCGCTTTGACTGGGGTGGCGCGGCTCTGGCCACCCTCTACGGCTACATGAGCTCAGTCTCCCGTGGCAGCGGGCAGTTGCTCGGAGGCTACTGGCGGGCCTGGGAGGTATGTCTTCTTCTCTGCTTTACGTTTCTGCTCTACATTTTCTGTACTCTGTACTGCACACACTGTAGTCTGTTTCGAGCTGACTGTATACTGTACACACGGCACACACATACTCTGATTTACACTGACTGTATATTGTACACACGGCACACACATACTCTGCACAATACACTGCACAACACACGGCTCTGCTATTTCTACTTCATTCTTCATTTCTGCTTTATCTGATGGTCATACTGACATCTATTTTGCAGTTGTGGGTCTATGCCTACTTTCCCAGGCTAGAGCCAGTACCGGAGACGGAGACTCCTCTGGTCATCCCCTTCTCACGCCGTTATGACGGGAGGTGCACACGGCGGCCTCGTGATACCTTCAGCTTCTTCCGTCGATTCTTCGACACCATCACCTCCGCCGAGGTATGTTTTACTTACAGTTCATTCAAACTTTGCTTTGCATTTGTGTATTTTGATAACCAGCAAATAACCAATTGTTTCAATTCAGGTCACCTGGCGGCCGTGGGCTGCGGTGCCAGCAGACATTCAGGATCGGTTTGCCGGTGCGGAGGAGACCTCTCGCTACCGGATTTTGCTGGAGGGCCCGGTCTGTCGGGCTTGGTACCTGGGTGAGCGTTTCCTACACCAGACCCTAGGGTTGCCAGAGCAGATAGTCCCGGTTCACCCTCCTGAGCACATGAGGGACACCGAGAGGTTTTCTCTGCAGTAGATGGAGGACTACACCCTTGGCTGGGACGAGGACGGCTATAGGGGCGAGGGCGACTACTCCGAGTACGTCCGGACCTTCATCATGCGGCCTCTGAGCGGGGGTTGCCAGACTGAGCGAGGGAGTCCTGCGGTGCCGGCGGCTCGGGCAGAGGCAGGAGCAGGAGTGGGATCTTCGAGGAGAGCCCGAGTCCGAGGCAGGGGTGGGGTGCAGAGGGGACGAGGGATGGGCTGGCCCACTCTGCCTACCATGCTGACATACAGGGGGCAGAGTGGGGAGACCTACCAGATCCCTTTTGCTCCTCCTCCGGCTGGTCATGAGTTGGCTGGCATTCCTGACTTGCCTCCGGTATGTACCACTTTATTTCTGCATCTTGCATTGTCATTTCAGTTTAGTTCATCTGATACTCCACAGAATATTGATGCATCTAATACTTTTGCAGGCTTCCTCCGAGTACACACGGCAGTCGGTGGAGTTGTGTGCCTCCCTGATGGGGATGCTGCAGCGGACCCTCGATGTCATGGCCGCCTACAGTCTTCCGGTACGTTCTTCTGACCACAGTCTCAAACCATACTCTGTTCCATACATACTGATGCACTACACAAAATCTGATAAACTGCTCACGGCATTCACACACTGTACTGATACACTGCATTCTGCACTGATTAACTGCTCACGGCATTCACACTGTACTCATACACTGCACTCTGTACTGATTAATTGCTCACGGCATTCACATACTGTACTTATACACTGCATTCTGATATACTGCTCACAGCTTTTTGATGCATTTGCTTTTCGTATTTTTCAGCCTCCCTTTCTGATTCCGCCAGTGGGCGGCGCTCCTCCGGCTGGGCCTCCCCTTTCTACTCGGGATGGCAGGATATTCCCCCGTACCAGAGGGAGACACGCTCATGTCGGGAGCAGCTCGCGAGCACCAGTTCCAGGTGATGGCGAGTCAGAGATGGAGGCGGAGTCGTCCGAGGAGGAGGCCGGGGATAGCTCGGGCTCGGGCTCTGACAGCGATGCTTCCGACGATGCTCCTGGGCTTCTGCCCAGGAAGAGGGCCAGGACAGATCCTCAGGCGTGAGGTTGCTGCTGATGATGATTTTTCGCTGCTTTTCCTCTTTATTTCTTTTCTTGTACTTTTCTCTTTTTAGTAGATAGAGTACTTTGTACTGCCACAGGCAGATTTTGCTTTCTTCAAAACTTTGTATTTGAAAAGACGATGATATGAAACAAACTTTTATCTGAAAAGTATTTTATTTACATACCTCGTACTTTGCATTGCACTGCATCATATTACACCTCAAATGTAAATGATTACGATTTGTTGTCTGAAAATTGAGCACTTGCACTGTAATAATCGGATAACCAACCAACTAACAGCAAACAACCCAGACAAATCACTGCTCAAACTGAACAAATAGCCCATATTCTGCTGGGGATTAATCTGCACACAGCTCATAATACAATATCCGGTCCATTCTGCACACGGCAAACTTTGAACAATTGGCCCAATTTGACAAGACGGATCACCAAAACTGAGACAGTTGAAGTGGAAACACATTCGGATGTCCCAAAATTTCCTTTTCTTCTCTTGCCTCGCATAAATGTAGAGAATGGCACAGCATTCTGAGCACAAACGATTGACTTTGGAAAAGGGATTTCACAACCGGGGTATCGAGCCTACAACTGAACATAGTGGAAAGGACTCAAGTGAAGAAAATAAAAGGCACACGACCTAAACACAACGAGATACACTCGGAAAAGACTCAAAGCTAAATTGAGATCGACAAATCAAAGGACACGACACACGGACGTGGTTGAAAACAAAAGACCTTGAGGAGCCAATTCCTCCGGGCAGGTTTCCCACCCTTTCTGATTTGTGTGATTCTCACGCCACTCGGCCCTCAAGCTCGGTTTTTCTCTCAAAACCCTCTTGCTCACTTTTCTCTCGACTTACACCTCTTTATTCTTTATTCTCTCATTTTTCATCCCTCCCCAGGGTGATTGATGGATGAAGAGGAAGCGGCAGATTCATGCCGAATACAGCTAGCTCACGGCTATTTCTTTTGATAGATAAAGTGCTTTCCTGGCAGGCGCGTTGATGACAAGGGAGAGACAGAACACCTGGCTCAAACTGTGCCCCTAGTTCATTACTTTGACCATTTTTTGTTTTCTTTCTAAAACAGTTTTGATCAAAATGAACGTCAGATTAACATGCTTGTTCAATTTTTGATTTGAAAATCATGCAAGTCAGGCCGTAAGCACTGAAAGTTTTCCTTTTTGGGTCCAAACATGGTCCGATTTTGGAAAATGAAATAATTTTCGAGAAAATAGTCAACCTCAATAAAAAAAAATTTCAAAAACTATTTTCGCAAACGGTCAATGCTCGACATGGCACGGAACCTACCCTCGAGATACGCGACCTCGGATCGGAGGCAATTTGGGAAAATTGCCCCTTGCTTGAAGGGACGTAAGAGGGCAACGGAAAGTTGCCCCTAGTTTGGGCGGCAACTCAGGGCAACTTTATGGCAATATGAGGCAACGGAAAGTTGCCCCTTGCTTGGACGATGCCGCGGCATGCTCATCGATGATTGATCGCAACCGAATTCTCATGCACGGAGAGGACGAAGGCGGCCACAAACAATATATGGACACAGTCACCTTGAAAGCATTGGTGGTTGGACTTCAGGAGGAAGTTGATCACGCAGCTCCAGTTGTTACAACCGAGACATCGGATTTAGAGGAAGCATAGGTAATCCAAACCATTACATGGACTGAGCCGCTATGAAAGCGTTAAGGGCTGGACTTCAGGATGAAGTTGCCTACGTATCCCAAAACATGGGAATCAAGCCTTACGTAGTTCCGGTTAAGGTACTCTCGGGTATTTTAACCTTCACTATTTATGCTCTAACTTTTGCCAAGGCGCCTGTTGCAGGTTTTCAACCTTGCGAGCTTTGTTTTTCTTTTCTTTTCATTCTTTTCTTTTTTTGATATTCTTTTCTTTTCTTCTTTTTTTCGCATTTTTTCTTTTGCTCTTTTTTGTTTTCTTTTTTTTTCTTCTTTTTTTTTGCTTTTTGTATATATTTTCCTTGCTCTAACTTTTGCCTGGGTCGCCCTTCTGGGTTTTCGACCCAGCGAGCCTCTCAAAGGGTAAAAGCGTAGCGAGTCCATGCCAAATGGTTTTCGAAATCGAAGCCCTCTGTATCCAAGAGAGTGACTGTTGTGTTGACTTGCAGAAAGGTCCATCACGGTTGCTTCGCGAGCCTTGTCTGGTGGGATCTGACCTTTTGATTTGACTTTGGTGCCTCTTGCTCGAGGGCTGCTTCAAACTGGGCCACACGGGCCTCACATCGTAGTTGACCGTTGAACCTTCTGAATTCAAGCTCAAGGTTTGAAAGCAAGGGCTCAAGTCTCGAGGCTGAGAGCGATCCTAAGCTGCACAATCTCAAGAGCGATTCCACACAAGTCTTCGCAGGACTGCGCAAAATATTTTTTGAATTTTTTAAAGAAAGCGACAAATCGCTCGCGCTGAAGACAGTGTGGAACCAGTCTGGATCAAGCCAGGGTCCTTCTCAGTACTCACGCTGATAAGCATGATCTCAATCATCAAGGGCTTGGCATGCCTTTCTTTCTTTCAACTTGATCAAAGTTTTGCAAATCCCGAGGAATTCCTTCCTCTTCGTTTTCACCGCAGTGTTCAAAAGGGTTTGAAAAACTTAGGTCAAAACAATAATTATTAGGGCACACAAGAGCGGGTGGAATGCGCTGTCACCCTATTCGAATTCTGTGGCACGACTAGCCCAAAACAATAGATACGGAAACACGGTAGCCGTAGCTGTTTCATTCAGGTTCCTCGGATGCAACTGGCTCCACTGCAGAGACAGACCCAAGAAGAAAGCAAAAAAGAAGTAATTACAAAACAAAACGGTGCTCGAGGCAACAACCCCGGAGTCACCTAGTAATCTATACAAAAGAGGGACTGACTCGTTACAACAAGACAGACCCTTAAGCAAAAAGGACTGACTCAAGACAGAGACAGACTCAAAACAAAGCAAAAGACTGACTCGGCGCCCAAGCCAGGATTTACAAGATTAGCATTCGCAGATGCTCAAAAAATGCGTGCCAGACGCCACATCAAAAACTCGAGGCGCTGCCCGCAGGCGGTTGAATCCCAACTACATACTTGCAGCATCGGTGTCCTCAAAATCCAACAACTGAGTGGTGACGGATTTAGCTGAGGTGGGTGGGAGGATAACCTCGTTGTCAATCAGATCCTGCACCTCATGGCGGAGGCGAAAGCAGTTATCGGTGGAGTGGCCAGTTTGCTGGTGGTACGCACAGTACTGTGTAGCATCATGGCCTGCCGGGAGGTTCTTCGGCAGAGGTCGCGGCTCAAGAGGTGTAAGATGCCCCTTCTTAGCCAAAATGAGAAGCGCCCTAGACAGTGGCATGTAGAGAGCATGAAAGGCCCTGTGCCCCCGGGGCTGGTATTTTGAAGCCTGAGTGCTCCTGCTAGATGTGCTGGCGAACGGATCGGCAGGTGCGGGCTTGAATTTCTGATCCTTCCCAGGTACGGGGTTGGGAGTGAGAGAAACTGTTTCAACATAACGGGGTCTATCCCGATTTTCTGACTGGCTTGAACTACCCTCAGGTAGAGTGGGAAAAGCATCCTTCACAATTTTGGTTGTCATCGCAGATACCTGTTGTTTGTTCATCCCCCCGGCTTTCAAAGCCTCGACTGCCCACAGCAGTTGTTCAACGGGGTCGGCATCTGCCTTTGCTTTGTCTTTGCCCCTGGCCTCAGCCTGGTGAGAGGTTTGGGTTGGTACTGATACATCACTGTTGTGGGTGGAGGCCATCTTCGGCTGATTAAGCTCGATCACAATCCGTCCCAGTAGCGGGGGCTCTTGGGGTTCGAAATTTCTGACATACGGTGCAACCGGTGGCGAGGCTGACATTCCGTAAGCGAGATCCACCACGGACCTCTGGAGATCACCTATCATCCCCATTAGCTCAAATGTAGTGGGCTCGCGAGCCTGATAAAGCTGGGGTGCCCAAGTTGGGTGTGCAGCGGGCGACCTGGGAGGATGCGACATATCAATGCCGGTCTCACTCTGTAGGGTAATCCCTTGATCCAACGCGGCTGTCATAACCACTATTTCTTCTGAACTCTGCGTCATCTCAAATCCTGCCCCAGCAAGGGAAAACACTAGCTATTCTGTATCGACTTTCTGGACTCCCTGAACTGAAAGGAAAAACGGACAGCATTTCAGCCCAAAACAGATCAAACACAGACGCAGTCAAACATCTGAACTCTACTACTGATTACCGTTCCCCAGAATCACTGCTCCCAGAACTGAACTGATACCCGCAGATATAACTGGTTCCTCAACAATACTGATACTGGTGCCCTTCGGGCCGGATACTCAACCCTGCAAACTGACATGTGTGTTCCTGTAGAGATACACTCTAAAAGCACATAGCAGATAAATGAGAGCCAATACACCCCTATGTTGGGGTAGGGTTTCCCTGTCCTATTTTGTCAGGAGTTAGGGTTTCATTACGCACGCAGCGGTTTCAAACAACCTATATCGGGTAAGCAACTTGTCCTAGTTTGGAATGGTCACTACAGATTTCGATATGCACTAGGTCGAATGGTCGAAAAGGGTGCCCCGGTAAAACTGGGGTTTGTGTTCCCATACTGGCAGAGCCCGCAACCGGTCAGCCTTACGGACATGCCTTGACAAGACAAGCCTCCGGCAAACCGCTCAGGAATAGCAGATGGCCAACACGGTGTCCTAGGCGCACCAATGCACATGCAATGCAAAGAGACACATAAATGAAGTCAAAACAGGATATCACGAGTTCGAGTCAAGCTCTCTAAAACTCCCCAGCAGAGTCGCCAGAAACTGTAACAGCGCCCGTGGGGGACCTCGCTACAGTTCGGACTCTCCTGCTTTTTTGTTTTGTTGCGGTTCATAATCTGAACCAAAGAGTCCAACTCTGGCAAATCGTTTTGAGAAAACAATTTTTTGAAAAGTAGTGCCAAACATGGACTGCTTTGCCAGATACAGAGTCGCCACCTAAATATTTTTAAAATGGGGGAATTTAGGAAACCCTGACTCGGTGCCGAAGGCCACGTGTCCGTCATCACCAAAGTGACTTGGCTCGGGAGCTTGGGTACTATTGGGGAAGGTCAGCTATGAGCACCCCCTCTCGCCCGGTCCGAAGACCGGCCTCTACTAACCATGATATCCGTTTTTGAAAACTTTATGCATTCTTATTCCGGTTATTAGTCTAGAATTACTATGTGATGCGCACAACACAAAAGTATAGGCTAGATTGCCTAACTTAGAAATAAACATTGCATATCCGTTTTGTCTCGAAAAACGTGTTGGTTTTTGCTACTCGAAAGTAGGCTAAAATACGGATTTCAATGAGTTGTTCCAACTCACGCAATCCAACCTCCACCCACAGGCATTCAAGCAATTTATCACGTAAGCATTTAGCCGCATAGCAAGCATACTGTCATGGCAAACGTTCACACGCATGCGACATGCTAAAGCATAAAAACTTACATCGTACTCCGTGCCAAAAACAAGAGACTGGTTAGCAAAACATGCATGACCTAGTTCATGTTAAGTGGCTAATGTAACACAGACATAGATGCAATCTAGAGTAGGCTCGGCTAACCCTAAACATGGCATATGAAATGCGCGAGTAGCACGTATTCAATTTGGAAATCGAAAGTGCGATGCAGTTTGTATGATGTACCGAGCCCGGTGCATGTAAACAAATGCATGAATGCACGCATGCATTGCATAAGGTATGCTAATTTAAATGTGCCCTAATCTACCATCGTAAGCAGGTAAATAAAAGGGAAGAAAGAAGTGGGGATTGGAAGACATACATCCACTCACACACACTTATTACAGATACGCCCTCACTCGGAGGGACCGAAAGAATATACAATTTAATTAACTACGCAAGCTAATTAATTATTACAAATTAACTAAATTAATCAGATAAATTAATTAATCTAATTAAACAGTAAACCGCCTCGGGATGAGGGCCAAATGCAGCATGCGCTCGGGACTGGCTCGGAACCGCACTGCCACGCACGGATTGCCTCTGTTTCCTCTGCTCTCCTCCTCAGAAAATTACCAAAGTCCCAGGAGTGCCTCTCAGGGCACTGGGGATCACCATCGGCTGGGGTAGGACACCACCGGCTGAAGGAGGAGGCCACCGGCACTAGACTCATCCATCGGCTGCCAATTGACTGCCGGTCGGCACTAAACAGTGCCGGTCGGCACAAAATGCCTGCAAACCTGCAACTCACAGCAGCAGAGGACAACAACATGCATGGCAATATAATTCAAGCCATTTATGCACCAAACACATCCCTTATCATGTTAGTGACTCAAAGGGGCATGTGTCTCGATTCCCGGACCACCAATCACGCATTTCCATGCATGATGGCCCAAGGAACCAAGGATGCAACTTCACTTTCAAATGCATGCAAACCAAGTAAACATGAAAGCGTGCCAAACCTCTATCATTTTCATCTCAAGAGGCCAAGCATGCATGCTTATGCAATGCAACTCTAAGCATGTTATCTAGCATGCAACATGAACAATGCAAGCAAGCTAAACATGTTAGGGATACAACCTAAGCAAAGAGGCATATAAACCAAGCAATGGAGTGGACTAAAACATGAATTAGGCTACTCCTAATTGGCCTAAAATCAGTGGCCAAAGTGCCTAGAAATGGAGACTAAACACACACACACACACATGCAAGTGTTATGGTCCAAACCCAAGGCATAAACATGGCAACCCCCAAGCACACTTGGAGATACCAAACAAGGACAATAAACACACATTGTAAAGCTCTGAAAATCATGCAAAACATGATGCCAAATCATGCAACAAAACAAGCCAAACAAAGCATGCAAATGGTCTAAGGTTCAAAGCAAATCAATGAGGCTTTGAACCACACTTAGCACAACCACACATGGCAATACTTAAACACTTAAAAACAGAGTTTTAACACATAAAACTAAGCCTAAAGGACCACCTAGATGGCATCTAGATGACATGAATCCAAAGGCATGCATTAAAGCCAAAACATGGAGCATTTAACACATACTCTTAAAGCATTAAAGAGGCATGCTAAGCAATCAAACAAACATGTATGAAGGACTGAAATAGCATGCAAAATGGTTCCAAACCGTCAAAAATGAAGCAAGCAAGGCATGCTACACACTCATGCTCTTAAGGCCAACAAGCCCAATGCAAAGAGGCTATATTAAACATGCTATGGTTGGCTCAAACAACATGAGACAGACCTAAAACATGGAAATATGAGCACAAAAACTTCACAAATGCAAGCCTAAAACATGCTAGAAGCTAAGGCATACAACCTAGGCATGTTAGAGGATCAAAAGGCATTACAAGGCAACTATGCTAAGCATGCATAAGGGACCTAAACCAACTTAGAAACATGTTATATCATGGCAATATAAGCATGAAAAACAAACCAAACATGCTCAACACACACTTAAGCACAAGCTCCCTCAAGAAGCCAAATCTTGTCCTTTTCAAGGACATCAAGGAGAGGGGGTGGTCCTCTCCTTCTTGAGACTCTAAGGCATCATCTTCACCACTGAAATCCCTCAAGATTTCAGTGGTGAAGAGATCCTAACACCAAAGCCTCGGATCTCTCACAAAATGGCACAAAGAAGGGCCTTTTCAAGGCCTAAGGGTGATCAAACTTACCCAAACCACTAAGCACTCTTAACAAACAATCAAGAGGACTAAAAATCAGAACTTTTTTGTATTATAGACTAAGCACAAAAATAGTTCTAAAGCAAGTAGAAACAAGGTACAAAAATGGGGTAAAAAGAGAGTAAATTCTTACCCTTGTAGCCTTCTTCAACAATGGGGATGTGTTGGTTTCCTTGAGCACCAAACCAGCTCCAAAGCTCGAAAACAAACCTCTGGACCCTCAAGAACTCAAGGAAGGTGAAACACTAGGTGTTGGTGAGCAAAAGTATGACACAAACACCTAGTGTACAAAACAAGAGGGAAGAAGAGAGATAGGATGTGTATCTATCCTAACCCTAAAAACCAGAGCTTGGTCTGTCTAAAATGTCTAAAATTTTGTAACCCTAAGCCAAGAAGAGGAGTGGTCCTCTTATAGGCAAGCAAAGATTGCAAAGCTTACAAGCTAAGCTAACTAAGAGGGTCATCCCTCCATACACGTGTATGGAGGGGAACCAAAACTATACAGCTGTCTGAAAATATCTCATAAAGCAACTGCACAGTGTCCGGCTGGCAAAGAGTGCCATTTTGGCAAAACTTAGTGTCGGTCGGCACAAAAGAGTGTCGGTCGGCACAATAAAGTGCCGATGGAAACACCAGCCAGCCGGTGGCCTCTAGCCAGTGCCGGTGGTGTGTGGGGATGCCTCACAAAGCATTCCCTGCCCTTCCAAGGCAAAACACAAGTGTTTGGTGCAAAACCAAACACAAAACGGCCGAGTCAAGAGGTTCTGAGACGAGGCGCGCTGCCGAGGCCTCCGGGAACTCGAGACGAACACAATCATGGATAATCACCGAGTGTTCAAATGGTGACGTCCAAGTCTTGAGGACGGTCAAAAATGGGGCGTCTACAGCGACTAAGATCATGATACATCTTTGTGCCTCCCGGATGCACCGCAAGGCGCGAATGATGAAACTCTAGGAGTACTTCCTCTTGGCAAGACTCCGGTACAAACAAACGGTCACGGTATCTCACACTTTGGTCGTGATACACAGTCAAACCTCTTTCTACCTTCCCATTGGAAATCTTCTCTCGGAATGACTCCATCTCAAGGTCACTCTTTTGCACTTCCAACACTCGATTCACAAGTGTAGGTTGTGCAACTACTGAACACAAAGCTGCAGACTCAACAGACTCACCCAGATACAAGTCAAACACATTAAGAGTACCCAACATTTCCCATTCTTGGATGGCGATAGAAGCTACACTGCTAACTGGCTTTCTACTCAAAGCATAGGCCACAACATTGGCCTTCCCGGGATGATAATGCAACTCAAAATCGTAATCCTCTATGAATTCCATCCACCTCCTCTATCTCAAATTCAAGTCTTTCTGTATAAACAGATATTTCAGACTCTTGTGATCAGAGAACACTTCAAATTTCTCACCATACAGATAGTGCCTCCAGATCTTCATGGCAAATATCACTGCTGTTAACTCTAAGTCATGGGTGGGATAATTTCTCTCATGTGTTTTCAACTGCCGTGAGCCATAAGCTACCACTTTACCTTCTTGCATCAACACACAACCTAGACCTTCCCGTGAAGCATCACAATAAACTGAGTAACTCAAACCCCTCTCTGGTATAATCAATACTGGAGCAGTGGTGAGTCTAATCTTGAGCTCTTGGAACGACTTCTCACAAGTCTCACTCCACACAAACTTGATTTCCTTTCTAGTCAACTTAGTCAAATGTGAAGCTAGTCTAAAGAAATCCTTCACAAACCGATGGTAATACCCGGCCAACCCCAAGAAACTACGAATCTCGAAAACATTCTTAGGTTGTGCCCAATTGTAACAAGCCCGCGGGGGGGACCTCGCTACAGTTCGGACTCCTTTTTTTGTTGCGGTTCTTAATCTGAACCAAAGAGTCCAACTCTGGCAAATCGTTTTGAGAAAAACAGATTTTGAAAAGAAGTGCCAAACATGGACTGCTTTGCTAGATACAGAGTCGCCACCTAAATATTTTTAAAATGGGAAATTTAGGAAACCCTGACTCGGTGCCAAAGGCCACGTGTCCGTCATTACCAAAGTTGTCTTGGCTCGGGAGCTCGGGTACGATCGGGGAAGGTCAGCTATGAGCACCCCCTTTCGCTCGGTCCGAAGACCGGCCTCTACTAACCGTGATATCCGATTTTGAAAACATTATGTATTCTTATTCTGGTTATTAGCCTAGAATTACTATGTTATGCGCACAGCAAACAAGTATAGACCAAATCGCCTAAATTGGAATAAAACATTACATGTTTGTTTTGAAAATGGTTTGCTACTCGTAAGTAGGCTAAAATGCAGATTTTGCCACCTTCAAGTGGGCTTTAGAAAAGATGGTTTTGCCACTGTCTAGTGGGCTTAAAACTCACAGTTTTAATGCATTATCCCAATTTAAGCAACTCGACCTCCATCCACAGGCATTCAAACAGTTTATCTCATATAAGCACTTAGCCACATAGTAAGCATACTGTCATGGCAACATTCACACGCATGCGAGATGCTAAAGCGTAAATACTTACATCGTACTCCGTGCCAAAACAATAAACCAGTTAGCAAACATGCGTGTCCTAGTTAATGTTAAGTGACTAATGCATCGCATGTAGAATGTGATTAGGATAGGCTCGGTTAACCCTAAAATGGCATGTGAAATGCAATCATTCGGTGCACGTATTCAAGTTAGATTTGAAAATACAATGCGGTTTGTATGATGTACCGAGCCCGATGCATGTCAGACAAATGCATGTATGCACGCATGCATAGCATAAGGTATGCTAAAATAAACGTGCCCTAATCTACCATCATAAGCGGGTAAATAAAAGGGAAGAAAGAAGTGGGGGTTGGAAGACATACACACCACTCACGCACGCTTATTACAGATTTACCCTCGCTCGGAGGGACCGAAAGAATAATACAAATTAATTAACTACGCAAGCTAATTAAATATTACAAATTAATTAAATTAACAAATTAATTAATCTAAGAAAAACAGTAAACCGCCTCGGGGCGAGGGCTCAATGCATGTGCGCTCGGATTCCGCTCGGAATTGCACTGCCATGCCTAGCCTGCCTCTGTTTTCCCTGCTGTGCTTCTCTGAAGACTGTCAAAGTCTCAAGGATGCCTCTCTGGATACTGGGAATCACCACCGGCTAAGTAGAATGACCACCGGCAATGAATTTGTGGTCGTCGGCACAAAATGAATCCACCGGCCATTGATTGACTGCCGGTCGGCACTAAATACTGCCGGCCGGCAATGAATTCCTGCAGAACCTGCAACTCACAGCAGCAGGGGACAGAATCTTGCATGGCAGCTCAATTCAAGCAATGTATGCACCAAACACATTCCTTATCATGTTTGTGACTCAAAGGAGGATGTGCCTCGATTCTCGGACCACCAATCACGCATTTCCATGCATGATGGCCCAAAGAATCAAGTGTGCACTTTCAATTTCAAATGCAAGCAAACCATGTAATCACACAAGGAAGCCTCAGCCTCTATCACACTCACTTCAAGAGGCCAAGCATGCACAATGCAATGCAATCCTAGACATGTTGGCTAACATGCGATATGGACAATGCAAGACACTCATACAAACATACAAGCAAGCATGCAAGGCAAGCATGCAAACCAAATAAAAGAGGGACTTAAACATGAATTAGGCAACTCCAAATAGGCCCAAAATCAGTAGCCAAAGTGCCCAAAAATGAAGCCTAAAATGCACACACACATGCAAGCGCTCATGGTCCAATACTCAAAGCATAATGGGGCAACTTTTAAACACATTTAAAAGGGCACAAATATGAACAATTAGCATGCAAGTTAAGCTCCGAAATCATGTTAGAAGAGGTGCCAAACCAACTCAAACAAGACAAACAAAAGCATGCAAATGGCCTAAGTATTTAAGGCAAGCCAAAAGGCATTGAACTACACTTGACAAGACCTAACATGGCAAGAATTAAGCAACTAAAATCAGAGCTTTAGTACACAAAAACAAGCCCAAAGGACTACTTAGATGGCATCTAAGTGGCTCAAATTCAAAAGCATGCACAATGGTCAAGACATAGGGCATACAACACATGCTCTCAAAGCAACAAAGAGGCAACTAAGGCAAGCGTATGAGCATGTCAAAGGGACTGAAATTACATGTTGGATGGTTCCAAACCACCAAAATGATGCAATCAACACATGCTACACATTCACATACTTGAGGCATACAAGCCCGACAAGCCACAAATGCAAAGGAGCTATACTAAGCATACCAAAATCAACCCAAACACCTATGGACAGACCTAAAGCATGGCAAAATAAGCATACAAACTTCACAAACCTAAGCTTAAAACATGTTAAAACAAAGGCACACAACCTAAGACATGTTAAGGGATCAAGGAGGCATTGCATGGCAACTATGCTAAGCATGCATGGAGTACCAAAACCAACTTAATACAAAGCTATAACATGGCAATATAAGCATAAAATACAGCCAAGACATACTCTACAAACACTCAAACAAAGGTCTCCTTAAGAGACCAAAAATGGTCCCCTTCAAGGACAACAAGGAGAGGGGGTGGCCCTCCCCTTTTGGAGACTTCAAGGCACCATCTCCACCACTGAAATCTTTACCACTGAAATCCCTCAAGATTTCAGTGGTGAAGAGGCCCAAACACCAAAGTCTCGAAACTTGCACAAAATGGCACAAAACAAGGGCCTTACAAGGCCTAAGAGGGGTCAAACTTCCCCAAAGCACAAAACACTCTTAATAAACTATCAAGAGGGCCTAAAAACAGAACTTTTTTGTATTATACACTAAGCAAAAAAACAGCTGTAAGATGGGTAGAAATAGGATGCAAAAATGGGGAATAAAAGGCTAGTTTCTTACCCTTGTTGACCACCTTCACAAATGTTGATGTTGTTGCCTCCTTGAGCTTAAATCCAACCAAGAACACCAAGAACAGGTCCCTAGGACCTCAATAGCCAAGGGAAGGTGTGATGGTGGGTGCTTGTGAGCAAAAGTAAGACAAAACACACACACTAAGCTTAAGGGAGAGAGAGAGAGATATAGGATAGATACACAAACCCTAACCTAAAACCAGAGCTCTCTCTGAGTTGTTCCCTCTCTAAAAATGTCTAACCCAAGCCAAGAGAAGAGACCCTTCTCTTATAGGCAACCAAGTTGTAAAGCTTATAGAACAAGCTTACAAGGAGGGCATCCCTCCATACACGTGTATGAAGGGGAACAAAATGCCAAACAACTGTCCCAAAATATCTGATAAAGCAGCTGAACAGTAATCGGCTAGCCAAAAATGTCATTTTGACAAAAATGACTGCCGACCGGCAACAAAGAGTGCCGACCGGCAATATATATTGCCGGTGGCAACAAAAACCAGCCGGTGGCCTCTAGCTAGTGCCGGTGGTGTGTGGGGATGCCCCAAAAGGCATTCCCTGCCCTTCAAGGAAAAAACACAGGTGTTTGGTGCCAAAACCGAACACGAAGCAGTCGAGTCAAGAGGTCCTGAGGCAAGGCGCGCTGCCAAGGCCTCCGGGAACTCGAGACGAACGCAAACATGGATAATCACCGAGTGTTCAAACGGTGACGTCCAAGTCTTGAGGACGGTCAAAAATGGGGTGTCTACAGTTGCCCCTCTTTGACAGAACTCGAAAGTCATAACAATGACGGGAGTGAATGTCAAAGCCCAGAGACGACCCATTTTTGACATGGCCGAAGACTTGGACAGACATGCATGACAAACAAAGATATGCGCCCGAAGGCAGGGGCAAAATGCAGCTGAAAACGCAAGAAGCCGAGCATAACTTATGATCATGCAAAGAGAGCTGTAATGAAGCACACATGCGACAGTTATAAGCTAGCGTACACCAATCTACACTATAATGCAGAAAGGATGTAAGAGAATTATGCAATTCTCAATACGTCTCACTCGGAGAATACAATACCTGTCCGGCTCGTCCGGTTGCACCGGCCTTAAATGAACCGTACATACAATATCGTGCCTGAAAAGAAAGCAAACTTAACAGGTACAATATTGTTAGCAACATGCATAACATGCAAAATGAATGCAAAATGATATGCAATATATACAAAACTATGTATAATAATGCAAAAGAAAATGCAATGCGATTGAAACCATGCAAACGAAATGCAATGCAATTGAATCATGATCCAATCATGAGCGGTTCAAAACCACACAAATGTCAAATAGATTGATGGAGGTAACAAGTCCGTCTACCATAGAAAAGGTGCCGCAACCCTCAAAGCGCGTACACATGCAGAACTATGAGTGATGTAGACGGGCGCAAGAACAAGTATTGGGTGGAATGACATAAGTGGGGAAACAACCCACTAACGAAAGAACAATGACCCTAATGCTGGATGCAAAAATTACACTACAATGTAATATATACAGTGGATATGGCATGCAGCCAAACCAAATCTTGCCTAGGAAAGGCATGGACACACACAAACCGCGTCTAACATAGAAAAGGTGCCGCAACCCTCAAAGTGCGTACACATGCAGAACTATGAGTGTATAGACGTGAAAAGTAAGAGCACATACCAGACCAAGCTCAACAAGGAAAGGTGCGAGCCCTAAATGAAAGGGGTGATGCAGTGAATGCATGCAAGCTACAATGCAATATTTACAATATGCACTGGAATGGATGTTTACGATGGAAATGCATGACATATGCACTATATTACGATGATATGCATGACATATGCGATATTTACAATGAATGCATGACATATGCACTATTTACAATGATGCATGACATATGCATGTGCTATTTACAATGATGCATGACATATGCACTATTTACAATGATGCACCGAAGGTCTTGCACCTTCCAAGGATTTAAGGTCTCCTAGACCGTACGTATGTTTAAGGACGGTGTGATGCGCAAGATAGCGCGATAGAATGCATGCAAAATGCAATGAGATGCGCTAGACAGCGCGATGCGTTAGACAACGCGAGTGCAAAAGACAGTGCGATGCGCAAGATAGCGCGATAGAATGCATGCAAAATGCAATGAGATGCGCTAGACAGCGCGATGCGTTTAGACAACGCGAGTGCACAAGACAGTGCGATGCGCAAGATAGCGCGATAGAATGCATGCAAAATGCAATGAGATGCGCTAGACAGCGCGATGCGTTTAGACAACGCGATGCGTTAGACAACGCGATGCGCAAGATAGCGCGATAGAATGCATGCAAAATGCAATGAGATGCGCTAGACAACGCGATGCGTTAGACAACGCGATGCGTTAGACAGCGCGATAGAATGCATGCAAAATGCAATGAGATGCGCTAGACAGCGCGATGCGTTAGACAACGCGAGTGCACAAGACAGTGCGATGCGCTTGAAATGCACATGGGGCAACTTTCGGGTTTTGTAAGAGACAAAAGGATACAAAAAGGATACAATCATTGCATGAATTTGAGTGCTACGCACAGAAGGCGCGGTCCGAGGTCAAAACGGAGGCCGGTTGAGCGTCGGAGATGCACTTTCTTGCACTTTCTTGAGCTATGAAGACTAGAAACCACTCATACGGCCTAAACAAGGCTGTGGAAACACCACCGGCCGGGCTAGGAGGCCACCGGCCACCTACCGGCTGAAAATAAATTCCATCGGCACAATATTCTACCGGCCGGCACAAAATGTTGCCGACCGGCAAAAAGTTGCTGGATCGGGGCAGATTCGACTTTTCACCCCGGGTCTTTTAAAATAGGGTTTCTAAACCCTATTCTTCACTTCTCCTCCGCCGAAAACAAACTCTCTCTCTCTCTAAAGCCTCTTTCCTTCCTCTTTTCCTCATTTCTTTGCGTTCTCGCGCCTTTTCCGTCGTTCGATTCGCGAAGTTCATCGCGTTTCGAACATTTTCGACCGATTGAAATTTCATTTCGGCGCTCCCTTTGCCATTTCCGCCTTTTTGGGACTTGTTCCCCTCGATTTCCTCTTCATTTCCATACCTTTTTCCCATCCCGACCTTTCCGGCCATTTTCCACCCTCCCGGGGGTTGACTTTTCAGTTGACTCTTCGTATTCCGACCCTATTTTCATCCCTCGACCATTTTCCCATCATTCTCGATATGGCCGACGACATTCCACGCGGTGGGACTCCCTTGGATCACGAGATGGATCCCGAGGTCGAGCTCCTCCCGTTGAGCGAGCGCCCTTTCGACCCAGCGACCTACCGGCCGGCGATTCACGTTCTACCACCCGACGGACTACGCCAGTTCAGGAGCTTCGACATGGCGCTGGACCCCGAGCTGCTGCTACGCGAGCCTATCTCCCATCTATCCTCCGGCGCTTCCGAGGTAACTTTCTTTCCCTACTTTACTTTCTGCGATGTAGAATGTTTAACTGCCAATTATCATAACTGGCTGCATTCTTTAATTGCTTAGTTCCGATACACTGATGCACAGTATATTGTAATTGATTACAAACGCGTTTGCAACTGATTATCTGTTTAAGACTCACACGCGCACACACTGCACTAGCCTTGAACCACTCAAACCACGGCGCACACCGTATTTCACTGCAAACACCGACACCCGATATCTGTCTGAACCTGAAAAACTTGCATGCATGCCACATTTGCACCGAGCTACCCAAACATATTGACACATCGCACGTTGTAGTTCACTATAAGTACACCGGCACCCGGTATCTGTTTGAATCTGAAAATATGCACGCATGCCACATTTGCACTGAACCACTCAAACACGTTGACATATCACACGTTGTAGTTCACTATAAGTACACCGGCACCCGGTATCTGTTTGAATCTGAAAATATGCACGCATGCCACATTTGCACTGAACCACTCAAACACGCTGACGCATCACACGTTGTAGTTCACTGTAAACACACCAGCACCCGGTATCTGTTTGAGTCTGAAAAACTTGCATGCATGCCAAATTTGCACTAGATTTTGACTGTTTCTTCAAAACTGTACATTTTATTGCTTCGCAATTATTTGTTTGAAAACAGGGAGACTCCCATACCATCCGCGGGTATGGGAACATTGTTGCTCGCGAGTGGTACACCGAGCTACCCGACGCAGTTCGCCGCATTGTGGACCAGGCCGGCTTTGGCGCCTTTTGCAGGGGACTCTCCAGGCTCACGACATGCAGACCTCTCCTCGCCGCTCTGGTGGAGAGGTGGTAGGACACCACCGATTCGTTTCATTTGTCAGCGACCAGGGACATGACGATGACCCCTTACGATTTCTCGATGCTCACCGGCATCGGGGTAGGGGGTGATCCGATCCCCTTTGACATTGATATGGATGAGTGGACCGCGGCTCTGGTCTACTTACTTGGCGCGGCACCGCCTCTCGCGCGTCCTGGCTTTGTTCGATACTCCTGGTTCGAGGTGCAGTTCCGGGTCCGGCCCCTCCTCGTTGATGCAGCCCCGATGACCCCAGAGGCCGTGGAGAGATACACATGCGGCTTCCTTATGTTCCTGTTCGGGACGACCATCTTCGCCGACCGGGCGAACACAGTGCCTCTCTGCCTTCTCAGCGCACTGGTGGATGTCAGAGATATTTTGCATTATGATTGGGGTGGCGCCGCTCTGGCCACCCTTTATGGATATTGAGCTCAGCCTCCCGTGGCAGTGGACAGTTGCTCGGGGGTTATTGGCGTGCTTGGGAGGTACACATCTTTTTTTTCTGCCTTTCATTTCCGTTCTTTACTCTGTACCCTGCACACTGCGCACACTGTAGTCTGCTTTATACTTGCTGTATACTGTACACACGACACACACATACTCTGCCTTACACTGACTGTACACTACTCACACTGTACACTCTGCACGATACACTGTACAAAACACGGCTCTGCTATTTCTGCCTTTATTCTGTATTCTGCTTTATCTGATAAATGTACTGGTATTTATCTTGCAGTTGTGGGTTTATGCCTACTTTCCTAGGCTCGCTCCCGTACCGGAGATGGAGACTCCTCTGGTCGTCCCCTTTGCGCGTCGCTTTGACGGGAGATGCACCCGGAGGCCGCGAGAGACATTCAGCTTCTTCCGCCGCTACTTCGACACCATCACCCCCGCCGAGGTATGTTTTACTTGCAGTTCATTTAAGCTTCGTCTTTCCACCGTATATTTGCAATATCAGTAGGTAACACACTGTATTTCATTTTCAGATCACCTGGCGGCCTTGGGCTCCCTTGCCAGCCGTGATGCGAGATCGGTTTGCCGGTGCCGATGAGACCTCACGTTACCGGATTCTGCTCGAGGGCCCGGTCTGTCGGGCTTGGTACCTGGGTGAGCGTTTCTTGCGTCAGACCCTAGGCTTACCTGAGCAGATAGTCCCGGTGCACCCTCCTGAGCACATGCGGGATACTGAGAGATTCACTGCCGAGCTGGTGGCGGACTACACCATTGGCTGGGAGGCAGACCATTTCAGAGGCGAGGGCGATTACTCGGAGTATGTCCGGACCTTTATCATGCGACCTCTGAGCGGCGGCCGCCGAGTAGAGAGAGAGAGACCTGCGGCGCCAGCGGCTGGAGTGAGAGCGGGGGTTGGAGGGGGAGCGCCGAGGAGGGCTCGAGTTCGCGGCAGGGGTGGAGTTCAGCCAGGGCGGGGGACCGGTTGGCCTGCTCTACCCGCTTCATTGACTTTCCGAGGGCAGGGTGGGGCGACCTATCAGATCCCCTTCGCTCCTCCACTGGCTGATCACGAGTTTGTCGGTGTCCCCGACTTACCTCCGGTATGTATTACTGCATTTTGTACAGTCATTTCATTTCAGTTCATTTGATATTCCACAGAATACTGATGCATCTGATACTTTTGCAGGCGTCTTCTGAGTAACCCGGCAGTCATTGGAGATGAATGCCTCCATGATGGGGATGCTACAGCGGACATTCGACCTCCTAGCCCTTTACAGCATTCCGGTATGTTCTTTCTGACCACAGCCTCAAACCATACACAAACTGCTTTACATAAGCTGATGCATAACACAACATCTGATAGACTGCTCACGGCATCTGATACATTGTACTCATACATTGCATTCTGCACTGATTCACGGCTCACAGCATTCACATACTGTACTCATACACTGTATTCTGTACTGATTTACTGCTCACAGCCTTCACATACTATACTCATACACTGCATTCTGCACTGATTCACTGCTCACGGCATTCACATACTGTACTCATACACTGTATTCTGCACTGATTTACTGCTCACGGCATTTGCTGATGCATTTGCCTTTCACGCTTTTTCAGCCTCCCTTCCAGATTCCTCCGGTGGGTGGTGCTCCAGCTGGACCTCCTATTTCTACCCGGGATGGCAGGATACATCCCCGCACCAGAGGGGGGCGCCCTCATGTCGGGAGCAGCTCGCGGGCTCCAGTTCCAGATGACGAGTCAGAGGCAGAGACAGAGGCGGAGGCGGGGTCGTCGGAGGAGGAGACCGGGGACAGCTCGGGCTCAGGCTCAGACGGCGATGCTCCTGGTGATGCTCCTGGGCTTCTGCCCAGGAAGAGGGCGAGGACGGACTGACAGCCCGGAGTAATCTTTGACATTTGATACAGATTTTGCTATTTTTTTCTTCTTTTTGTACTTTTCCTCTTTTGTTAGTGGTTAGGATACTTTGTACTGCCGCAGGCAGATTTTGTTTCCAAAACCATGTACTTGAAAAAGATTATATATGAAACAAACTTTTTGTCTGAAAAAGTGTTTACATTTGTGTATATTTCATACCCTGCACTGTATTGCGTCATATTACACCTCAAATGTAAATGATATTGATCTGTTGTCTGAAAATGAACACTTGTGATTTGAGCACTCGCACTATGATAATCGGATAACCAACCAACTAACAGCAAACAACTCATACAAACCGCTACTCAAACTGCATAATACAGCCCATACTCTACTGGGGATTGATCTGCATACAGCCCATAATACAGTACTCGGTTCATTCCGTACACAGCCAACCCTGAACAAATAACCCAATCTGACAAGACGGATCACAAAACTGACACGGTTGCAGTTGAAACACATTCGGATGTCCCAAATTTTCCCTTTCCTATTCTTGCTTCGCACGGATGTAGAGAATGGCACAGCATTCTGAGCACAAACGATTTTTTTTTTGAAATGAAGATGGGTTTTCAACCGGGGTATCGAGCCTACCACAGAACATAGCGGAGGGACTCAAACAAAGAAACAGAAGGCACACGACCTAAGGACAACGAGACACACTCGGGAAATACTCGAAGCCAAAATCGAGACCGACAAATCAAAGGACACGACACACGGACATGTTTACAAAAAGACTTCAAATCTTGAGGAGCCAATTCCTCCGGGTATTATTCCCACCCTTTCTGATTTGTGATTCTCACATCACTCGGCCTTCAGGCTCGGTTTTTCTCTCAAAACCCTTTTCTTACTTTTCTCTCAACTTACGCCTCTCTATTCTTCATTCTCTCATTTTTTATCCCTCCCCAGGGTGATTAATGGATGAATAGGAAGTTGCAGGTTCACGCCCAGTACTGTTAGCTCACGGCTATTTCTCCTAGCGGATAGAGTGCCCTTCTGGCAAGTATGTTGACGGCAGGGAAAAGACAGAGGACCTGACTCACTTGGGCCCCTAGTTCGTCACTTTGACCATTTTTTTCGTTTTGTAAAGCAGTTTTGATCAAAATGAGAGTTGGATTAACATACTTGTTCGATTTTTGATTTAAAAATCATGCAAGTCAAGCTGTGAGCACTGAAAATTTTCCCTTTTGGGTCCAAACATGGTCCAATTTTGGAAAATGAGAAATAGTTTTCGAGAAAATAATCAACTTTAGTAAAAAAAAAATTCAAAAACCATTTTTGCAAACAATCAATGCTCAACGAGCGCGAAACTTACCCTCGAGATATGCAACCTCGGATCGGAGGCAATGGAAAATTGCCCCTGGCTTAAAGGGGGGATAAGGCAACGGAAAGTTGCCCCTGGTTTGGACGGTAACTCAGGGCAACTTATGGCACTATATGGCAACGGAAAGTTGCCCCTTGTTTGGATGATGCCGCGGCATTTTGTAAGCCAGTCCTCGTTGACGACGATCGGACCCTCGGACGCGGAGGAGACGAAGGCGGTTTGAATCAATATATGGACACAGTCACCTAGAAGGTGTTGGTGGTTGGACTTCAAGAGGAAGTTGGTCACGTAGTTCCAGGTTGTTGCAATCGAGACACCAGGTTCGGAGGAGGCACAAGTAATCAAAACCATGACATGGACTGAGACGCTATAGAAGCGTTGGGGGCTGGACTTCAAGACGAAGTTGCCTACGTATCCCAAACATGGGAATCAAGCCTTACGTAGTTCCGGTTAAGGTACGCTCGGGTATTTTAACATTCACTGTTTAGGCTCTAACTTTTGCCAAGGCGCCCAATGCGGGTTTTCGACCTTGCGAGCTATGTTTTTCTTTTTCTTTCTTTTTTTTTTCTTTTCTTTCTTTTCTTTTGCTATTCTTCGTTCTTTTCTTTCTTTTTTTGCTTCTTCTTTTTTTCTTTTCTTTTTTTTTCTTTGCTCTAACTTTTGCCTGGACCGCCCTTCCGGGTTTTCGGCCCAACGAGCCTCTCAAAAGGGTAAAAAGTGTAGCAAGCCCATGCCAAATGGTTTTGAGATTGAAGCCCCTCTGTGTCCAAGAGAGTGGCTGTTGTATCGATTTGCAGAAGGATCCATCTTCAGCTCTTCGAGCACATCGGACATTTTCGCCCCTAGTTCGAGGGGTGCTCTTGTTCTAGCTTTACAAGCTTCCTTTGATCTGATCTTCTTGATCTGACTTTGGTGCCTCTTGCTCGAGGGCTGCCTCAAAATGGGCCACACAGGCGTTTCATGGCACTGTTGAACGTTTTGAACGGATTCCAGTTTGCAACAGATAAATTGAATCTTGAGGCTGAGAGCGATCCTGGGCTGCACAATCTCAAGAGCGATTCCACACAGGTCTTCGCAAGACTGCGCGAAACATTTCGTTTTTGAAAGTTTTTAAGAAAGCGACAAATCGCTCGCGCAGAAGATAGTGTGGAACCAGTCTGGATCAAACCAGGATCCTTCTCAGTACTCACGCTGACATGCACGATTTCATTCATTAAAAAAGCTTAGTATGCCTATCTTTTCCCTCAATATGATCAAAATTTTACAAAACCCGAGGAATTACTTCCTCTTCGTTTTCATCACCGCAATGTTCGAAAAGGGGTTTTATGAAAAGCCTAGGTCATTACGACGATGTTTAAGGCACAAGAGAGTAGACGAAATGTACTGTCGCTCCATTCACATCCTCTGGCACAAATAGCTTAAACAGCAATAAATACTGAAACGTGGTAGCCACAGTTGTTTCATTCAGATTCCCTGATTGTGACTGGCTCCTCGGCAGCAACAGACTCAAAAAGCAAAAACAACTAACTACAAGACAAAACGGTGTTTGAGGCAACAACCCCGAAATCACCTAGTATACTATACAAGAGGGACTGACTCACTACAACAAGACAGACCCTGTAAGCAAAAAAAAAAAAAAAAAAAAGACTGACTCAATACAGAGAGACAGGCTCAAAGCAAAACAAAAGACTGACTCGACACCCCAGTCAGTATTTACAAAACTAGCATTGGCAGATGCTCAAAAATGCGTGCCAAACGCCACATCCAAAAATACGTCAAGTATCGCCCGCAGGCGGTTCACTTCCTGATTACATACTCTCAGTATCGGTATCTTCAAAATCCAAGAACTCTGTAGTGACTGACTTGGCCGAGGTAGGCGGGAGGATGACCTTATCATCAATTAGATCTTGCACTTCATGACGAAGGCGAAAACAACTGTCGGTGCTGTGACCGGTCTGCTGGTGGTACGCGCAGTACTGAGCAGGGTCATAAGTAGCAGGGAGATCCTTCGGGAGAGGCCGAGGCTCCAGGGGTGTAAGATGCCCCTTTTTAGCCAAAATCAAAAGTGCCCTAGACAAAGGCATGTAGAGAGGATGGAAGACTCGGCGCCCTCGAGGCAGGTACTTCGGAGCTTGAGCACTCTTGCTAGATGCACTAGCGAACGGATCGGCAGGTGCGGCTTTGGATTTCTGACCCTTCCCGGATACAAGGCTGGGAGCGGGAAGAACTGTTTTGGCTTGACGGGGCCTGTCCCGGTTCTCTGATTGACTGGAACTGCCCTCAGGCGGAGTGAGGAAAGTGTCTTCCACAGCTTTTGTCACAACTGCAGATATCTGTTGCTTGTTCATCCCCCTGGCTTTCAAAGCCTCTACTGCCCACAGCAGTTGTTCGATAGGGTCGGTATCTGCCTTCATCTTACCTTTGTCTCTGGCCTCAGCCTGATTTAGAATTTGGTTTGATGCGTCGTTGCCATAGCTGGAGGTCACCTCCGGTTGGTTGAGTTTAATTACTATCCGTCCCAATAGCGGGGGCTCCTGGGGTACAAAGCCTCCGACATATGGTGCGGCTGGTGGCGAAGCAGACATCCCATAGGTAAGATCCGCCACAGATCTTTGAAGATCTCCTATCATTCCCATTAGTTCAAATGTAGTAGGCTCGCGAGCCTGATATAGTTGAGGGATCCAAACTGGGTGTGCGGCAGGCGACCTGGGTGGATGCGGCATGTCAACAGTAGCCTCACCCGGTGGGGTGATTCCTTGACTCAACGCGGCCGTCATAACCACGATCTCTTCTGAGTTCTGCGTCATGTTCAGTCCTGCCTCAGCAAGGAGAAGACACTAGCTGTTCTAGATCAACCCTCTGAATCTCTGAACTGAAACGGAAAACAAGCAGTATTTCAGCCCCAAACAGATCGAACACGGGTGTAACCAAACAACTGTACTCTACTACTGATCATTGTCCCCCAGAATCACTATTCAAAACTGAACTGATACTCGCAGACATAACTGATTCTCAACAACACTGATACTAGTGCCCTCAGGCCTGATGCTCAAACTTTGCAAACTGATACACGCATTCCCTGCAGAGATACACTCTAAAAGCACATAGCAGATAAATGAGAGCCAATACACCCCTATGTTGGGGTAGGGTTTCCCTGTCCTATTTTGTTAGGAGCTAGGGTTTCACTACGCACGCAGCGGTTTCAAACAACCTATATCGGGTAAGGTACCTGTCCTAGTTTGGAATGGTCACTATGGATTTCGATATGCACTAGGTCGAATGGTCGAAAAGGGTGCCCCGGTAAAACCGGGGTTTGTGTTCCCATACTGGCAGAGCCCGCAACCGGTCAGCCTTATGGTCATGCCTTGACAAGACAAGCCTCCAGCAAACCGCTCAGGAATAGCAGATGGCCAACACGGTGTCCTAGGCGCACCAATGCACATGCAATGCAAAGAGACACATAAATGAAGTCAAAACAGGATATCACGAGTTCGAGTCAAGCTCTCTAAAACTCCCCAGCAGAGTCGCCAGAAACTGTAATAGCGCCCGTGGGGGACCTCGCTACAGTTCGGACTCTCCTGCTTTTTTGTTTTGTTGCGGTTCATAATCTGAACCAAAGAGTCCAACTCTGGCAAATCGTTTTGAGAAAACAATTTTTTGAAAAGTAGTGCCAAACATGGACTGCTTTGCCAGATACAGAGTCGCGACCTAAATATTTTTAAAATGGGAAATTTAGGAAACCCTGACTCGGTGCCAAAGGCCACGTGTCCGTCATTACCAAAGTTGTCTTGGCTCGGGAGCTCGGGTACGATCGGGGAAGGTCAGCTATGAGCACCCCCTTTCGCCCGGTCCGAAGACCGGCCTCTACTAACCGTGATATCCGATTTTGAAAACATTATGTATTCTTATTCCGGTTATTAGCCTAGAATTACTATGTTATGCGCACAGCAAACAAGTATAGACCAAATCGCCTAAATTGGAATAAAACATTACATGTTTGTTTTGAAAATGGTTTGCTACTCGTAAGTAGGCTAAAATGCAGATTTTGCCACCTTCAAGTGGGCTTTAGAAAAGATGGTTTTGCCACTGTCTAGTGGGCTTAAAACTCACAGTTTTAATGCATTATCCCAATTTAAGCAACTCGACCTCCATCCACAGGCATTCAAACAGTTTATGTCATATAAGCACTTAGCCACATGGTAAGCATACTGTCATGGCAACATTCACACGCATGCGAGATGCTAAAGCGTAAATACTTACATCGTACTCCGTGCCAAAACAATAAACTAGTTAGCAAACATGCGTGTCCTAGTTCATGTTAAGTGACTAATGCATCGCATGCAGAATGTGATTAGGATAGGCTCGGCTAACCCTAAAATGGCATGTGAAATGCAATCATTCGGTGCACGTATTCAAGTTAGATTTGAAAATACAATGCGGTTTGTATGATGTACCGAGCCCGATGCATGTCAGACAAATGCATGTATGCACGCATGCATAGCATAAGGTATGCTAAAATAAACGTGCCCTAATCTACCATCGTAAGCGGGTAAATAAAAGGGAAGAAAGAAGTGGGGGTTGGAAGACATACACACCACTCACGCACGCTTATTACAGATTTACCCTCGCTCGGAGGGACCAAAAGAATAATACAAATTAATTAACTACGCAAGCTAATTAAATATTACAAATTAATTAAATTAACAAATTAATTAATCTAAGAAAAACAGTAAACCGCCTCGGGGCGAGGGCTCAATGCATGTGCGCTCGGATTCCGCTCGGAATTGCACTGCCATGCCTAGCCTGCCTCTGTTTTCCCTGCTGTGCTTCTCTGAAGACTGTCAAAGTCTCAAGGATGCCTCTCTGGATACTGGGAATCACCACCGGCTAAGTAGAATGACCACCGGCAATGAATTTGTGGTCGTCGGCACAAAATGAATCCACCGGCCATTGATTGACTGCCGGTCGGCACTAAATACTGCCGGCCGGCAATGAATTCCTGCAGAACCTGCAACTCACAGCAGCAGGGGACAGAATCTTGCATGGCAGCTCAATTCAAGCAATGTATGCACCAAACACATTCCTTATCATGTTTGTGACTCAAAGGAGGATGTGCCTCGATTCTCGGACCACCAATCACGCATTTCCATGCATGATGGCCCAAAGAATCAAGTGTGCACTTTCAATTTCAAATGCAAGCAAACCATGTAATCACACAAGGAAGCCTCAGCCTCTATCACACTCACTTCAAGAGGCCAAGCATGCACAATGCAATGCAATCCTAGACATGTTGGCTAACATGCGATATGGACAATGCAAGACACTCATACAAACATACAAGCAAGCATGCAAGGCAAGCATGCAAACCAAATAAAAGAGGGACTTAAACATGAATTAGGCAACTCCAAATAGGCCCAAAATCAGTAGCCAAAGTGCCCAAAAATGAAGCCTAAAATGCACACACACATGCAAGCGCTCATGGTCCAATACTCAAAGCATAATGGGGCAACTTTTAAACACATTTAAAAGGGCACAAATATGAACAATTAGCATGCAAGTTAAGCTCCGAAATCATGTTAGAAGAGGTGCCAAACCAACTCAAACAAGACAAACAAAAGCATGCAAATGGCCTAAGTATTTAAGGCAAGCCAAAAGGCATTGAACTACACTTGACAAGACCTAACATGGCAAGAATTAAGCAACTAAAATCAGAGCTTTAGTACACAAAAACAAGCCCAAAGGACTACTTAGATGGCATCTAAGTGGCTCAAATTCAAAAGCATGCACAATGGTCAAGACATAGGGCATACAACACATGCTCTCAAAGCAACAAAGAGGCAACTAAGGCAAGCGTATGAGCATGTCAAAGGGACTGAAATTACATGTTGGATGGTTCCAAACCACCAAAATGATGCAATCAACACATGCTACACATTTACATACTTGAGGCATACAAGCCCGACAAGCCACAAATGCAAAGGAGCTATACTAAGCATACCAAAATCAACCCAAACACCTATGGACAGACCTAAAGCATGGCAAAATAAGCATACAAACTTCACAAACCTAAGCTTAAAACATGTTAAAACAAAGGCACACAACCTAAGACATGTTAAGGGATCAAGGAGGCATTGCATGGCAACTATGCTAAGCATGCATGGAGTACCAAAACCAACTTAATACAAAGCTATAACATGGCAATATAAGCATAAAATACAGCCAAGACATACTCTACAAACACTCAAACAAAGGTCTCCTTAAGAGACCAAAAATGGTCCCCTTCAAGGACAACAAGGAGAGGGGGTGGCCCTCCCCTTTTGGAGACTTCAAGGCACCATCTCCACCACTGAAATCTTTACCACTGAAATCCCTCAAGATTTCAGTGGTGAAGAGGCCCAAACACCAAAGTCTCGAAACTTGCACAAAATGGCACAAAACAAGGGCCTTACAAGGCCTAAGAGGGGTCAAACTTCCCCAAAGCACAAAACACTCTTAATAAACTATCAAGAGGGCCTAAAAACATAACTTTTTTGTATTATACACTAAGCAAAAAAACAGCTGTAAGATGGGTAGAAATAGGATGCAAAAATGGGGAATAAAAGGCTAGTTTCTTACCCTTGTTGACCACCTTCACAAATGTTGATGTTGTTGCCTCCTTGAGCTTAAATCCAACCAAGAACACCAAGAACAGGTCCCTAGGACCTCAATAGCCAAGGGAAGGTGTGATGGTGGGTGCTTGTGAGCAAAAGTAAGACAAAACACACACACTAAGCTTAAGGGAGAGAGAGAGATATAGGATAGATACACAAACCCTAACCTAAAACCAGAGCTCTCTTTGAGTTGTTCCCTCTCTAAAAATGTCTAACCCAAGCCAAGAAAAGAGACCCTTCTCTTATAGGCAACCAAGTTGTAAAGCTTATACAACAAGCTTACAAGGAGGGCATCCCTCCATACACGTGTATGGAGGGGAACAAAATGCCAAACAACTGTCCCAAAATATCTGATAAAGCAGCTGAACAGTAATCGGCTAGCCAAAAATGTCATTTTGACAAAAATGACTGCCGACCGGCAATATATATTGCCGGTGGCAACAAAAACCAGCCGGTGGCCTCTAGCTAGTGCCGGTGGTGTGTGGGGATGCCCCAAAAGGCATTCCCTGCCCTTCCAAGGCAAAACACAAGTGTTTGGTGCAAAACCAGACACAAAACAGTCGAGTTCGGAGATCCTGAGACAAGGCGTGTAGCCGAGAACTCCGGGAACTCCAAACAAACACAAACATGGATAATCACCGAGTGTTCAAACGGTGACGTCCAAGTCTTGAGGACGGTAAAAAATGGGGTGTCTACACCAATCTTGCACTGCCTCTAAGTAACTCAAGTACTACTCGTAAATGGTCCTCGTGTTCCTCCTCAGAAGGTGAATAAATCAAAATGTCGTCCACAAAGACAACCACAAAACGATCTAAGAATTCGCGGAAGATCCGATTCATTAAATCCATAAACACAGCTGGAGCATTAGTTAGCCTAAAAGGCATTACAAGAAACTCATAATGGTCATACCGCATACGGAATGCTGTCTTCGGGATATCCTCCTCCCTTACTCTCAACCGATGATAAGTCGATCTCAGGTCTATCTTAGAGAAACAACAAGACCCCTTCAACTGATCAAACAGATCATCTATACGAGTCATTGGGTACTTATTCTTAATAGTAACCCAGTTTAACTTTCGATAATTAATACAAATCCGTAATGCTCCATCTTTCTTTTTAACAAAGAGAGCTAGCGCTCCCCAAGGTGAAGTACTAGGGCGAATAAAACCCTTATCTAACAATTCCTGGAGTTGAATCTTCAACTCACTCAATTCAGCAGGTGCAAATCTATATGGAGCCATAGAAACCGGTGCCGTGCCAGGCACTAAATCAATAGAGAACTCGATCTCCTAGTGAGACGGTAAAGTGACAAGATCCTCAGGAAAAACATCCGAGTATTCACAAACTACCCTCGGCAATTCAACCCGAATTTCATCACACTCACTACTCAAAATATAACACCCTAAAAAAACCCATAATATCATACAGTCAAGTTACAAGAAAGAGATATTATATTACAATCATCAGAGTATCCTTACAAAATGTATTACACATTGACAACAAAAGTAACTGCCCTATAGGCTTACAACTTTCCAAGTCAACACTTGGTTACAAAAAGAGAGTACTAACTCAAATACATATTAAGCCCTTGGCTTGAATTTACATGAAATACATCCAAAGAAAACAAAACAACAAAATAGTCTATCTGCCTCTGGCCTCCCAAGCTATGTTCTTGGAGGTGGCATACCATCGGTACCTAAAAATGAAGTCCCATATAGGGTGAGCCACAGCCTAGTAGACATATACTAAACCAACTATAAATAATGACTAAAACAATAGCATTAGATAGATGGTCCCCACTTATATTCCAACGTATACCATGTTACAGTTTCATAGCAATCATGTCCATATTACAATTCATTTTCCATTTCTTATCCAACTTTAAGTTTGAAAACAAGGCTCAGAGTCTGGCCACATAATTTAATGAGATGATAACTCATCACTAAAATACTTTCGAAATTCATAATGGATACACTTTTTGGTGCTGTATCAAAGTCAACAAAAACATTTCCGTACTTCACAAATGATACTGATATACATTTTAGTGCTATATCAAATCAAACAAACACTTCCATACTTCACAAATGATACACATTTTAGTGATGTATCAATCTCAAACAAAATCCGGTTTAGAGGTCCATTCCCCATCTTCCAATAAACCGTGGAGTACATCCCCCATCTCCTCCCACACAATACAATGTATATAAGAAAAAATCATATACAAATTTTTTTTTTGATCAGCAAGAAGATATCTTTATTGATGAAATCATATAAAACAGTACATCAATAAAGAGCAGCTCGGAGCTACATTAAGCTCGGAGCTCCAGTTGGAGAGAATCCAACACAGAGGAAACCAAAGAAAACAGGAACAGAATACACAGTAAGAGAGAAACAAAACCAGCACCCGAATCTGAAGCAAACCAAACCAAACCTGGAGAAAAATTGCACAAATCAACTTCCATAACAAATCCAACCAACCAACACAGCAGAGACTATCCAGCACAGATTGAGACAAAAACTCTGCAGCCTAGCATGCCAACCGAGAGCATTCTGCAGGACTGGTAGAAAAAATAGGCCTCCTCAAATAGTTCACCCTCTGAAACCACCTCCCAAACTGATTCTGATACACTGTAGATTAAACATGAAATTATGAACTGAGAACAAGTGTTCCTTAAATACTTCCTTAAACCACACAGCCATTTTTAACTTAATCTGATCCGTAATTCCATCCACACTTGGGACAACCTCCTGAAATATACATTCATTCCGATGTTTCCATAGAGACCACATCACTACAAGAGGAAGGGCATTACATAACATCCTTTCCTTTTTATTAAGACCCACCCCTGCCCACCATTGAAGCATGTCCTCCACTGAGGCTGGCAGTGCTCCTTGAATCTTCCACCATCTAAACATTTCATACCACACACTGCAAGCCACTGGACATAATAGAAGCACATGTATGAGAGACTCAGCTCCAGATTTACATAGACAACATTCTACAGATGCACCAGCAGGCAGAACACCAATTCTGTGCAGAAACTCAGCCGTCTTTAGTTTTCCTTTCCAAGCAAGCCATCCAAAAAATTGAACTCTAGGTGGGACATGTTTAACCCAAATCCTTTTGCTAACTGTGCTCCTAATGCTGGATCCCTCAACCAATAGCTTATACATAGATTGAATTGAATATCTTCCAGATTCTGAGGCTTTCCAGACAAGAGTATCTTCTGAGTAACACCTAAGATTAGGACCTGCCTCAAGCTGACTCACCAATCTGATTAATTCCACTCTTTCCCAGTCAAACAGCGCCCTTCTAAACTGAAATGACCATTCACCAGCTTCCTCCTTCCTGATCATCATATCAGATAAAGTCACTCTCTTATTAACTACTACCCTGTACAACAGTGGAAATGCATCTTTAAGGCTCAAGTTTTCCCACCATTTATCCTTCCAAAACTTGATTCTATGACCATTACCCACTTTCACCTTACAATTGTCCAGAAAAGTAACCACTAGACTGCTACTCTGTTCAGATTGTAATAATATATCCTTCCACATTTTAGAACATCTCATATTAGAGATTACTTGAGGGCTCCAGCTTCCCTCCTCAATCCTATATTTACTGCTCAATACTCTCCTCCACAAAGCTTTATTTTCCACGCCAAACCTCCACCACCATTTCAACATAAGGCAACTATTCACTTCCTTCACTCTCCTAACCCCCAAGCCCCCTTGGTCTACAGGCTTCGCCACTTCCTTCCATTTTACTAGATGAACCCTCCTCTTCAATTCAGATCCCCCCCACAGAAAGCAAGCTTGAAGCTTGTCCAATTCTCTAGCAATCCCCTGTGGCAACTTAAACAATGACATGTAATATATAGGCAGCGAGGACAGGACAGATTTGATTAAAACAAGTCTCCCAGCAAATGACAGTAGTTTTCTTTTCCAACCAGCTAATTTGCTTCTGAATTTGTCTATGATAGGCCGCCAAGTTGCTTTCCTACTTGGGTTAGCCCCCAGCGGTAAACCGAGGTATTTGAACGGCAAACATTTAACTTCACAGTTCAGCACAGATGCGTACTCAGACATTTCCTCTTCGAGAATACCCACACCACTAATTACACTTTTATGGTAATTTATCTTTAACCCTGATATCAACTCAAAGCACCTCAGAATCTTCTTTACATTCTTTATCTCCATTACATCAGCTTCACACAACAACAAAGAATCATCTGCAAACTGGAGGTGAGTAAGGACTAACCCCTCAGAACCAATGTTAACCCCCTTTATTAGCCCCAGATCCAAAGCTCTATTGAACAAAATGCTTAAGCACTCTGCAGCTATGATAAACAGAAATGGGGACAAGGAATCCCCTTGCCTCAGTCCTCTCTGTGTACTGAACTCCTCAGTAGGAGATCCATTAACAAGCACTGATAGCCTAGCAGAGGTAATACATACCTTAATCCACTCCACCCATTTTCCCCCAAACCCAAAATTAACCAACATGGAAAGTAAGAAATCCCAATTCAATGAGTCATAAGCTTTCTGAAAATCTAACTTAATAATCACTCCTTTCTTTCTAGATTTCTTCCAGCTGTCAACAACCTCATTGGCCACCAAAACACCATCCAGAATATTCCTCCCACCAATAAAAGCCGATTGGTTTTCACTTACGATCTGAGGAATCACTGCCTTCAACCTTAAGGAAAGAACCTTAGATAGAATTTTATACATCGACCCAACCAAGCTGATAGGTCTATAATCTGCCAACCCCACTGGATTCTCCTTTTTAGGTACCAAAGTGATGAAAGAGCTATTGATTCCTTTGACCAACTTACAATTCTTATGGAAATCGAACACAAAATTCAGCACATCAAACTTCATTACCTTCCACAGTTTCTGAATACAAGCCAGGTTAAAACCATCTGGACCTGGAGCCTTATTCCCATCACAACCCTTGACAGCAGCCCATACCTCTGACTCAGTAAACTCTGCCTCCAGCATATCAAAACAAGGACTATCCCTCACTGACTTAAATGGACCTTCCAATACAGGCCTATGCTGCCAATCCTCAGAGTACTGCTTCCGAAAATAAGCTAGGGCCTCAAGCCTAACTCTACATGGATCATCAACCACCACATCACCAACAGTTAAAGAGTTTATTTCATTTCTTCCCTGCCTATATTTCACTAACACATGAAAATATCTTGTGTTTTTATCACCATAATAATTCCAGTTAAGCCTAGATTTTTGGAACCACAACCTTTCCACCATACTTGTTAAATATCCAGCCTCAACTCTAGCCTCTCTTCTTCTACTTTTTTCTGCCTCTTCAAGCTCTCTTTCCTCTGCTAACAAATCAATCATATGAAGCTCATCCTCTACCTTCTTCAACTTAGTATTAACATTACCGAACACTTTACTATTCTACTTTTTGAGTGCTACTTTCAACTCTTTCAGTTTCTGGAATAACCTAAACCCAGGCCACCCGTCCACCTGATGCTCCCTCCACCACTTATCCACAAAAGGTAAGAATTTTGGGTGTAACAACCAAGCATTAACAAACCTGAAGGGCCTAGGGCCCCAATCTCTCTCATCTTCCATTAGCAGTAAAGGACTATGATCAGACATGACTCTAGGAAGTCCCCACAACTTCAAATTAAATGATTCCACCCATTTTGGGTCCACCAAAACCCTATCAATTCTGCTCCATTTCTCCCCTTCCCTAGCATTACACCATGTAAACCTTCGGCCGAATATAGGCAAATCATTCAACTCACTACTATCAACAAAATCATTCAACTCCTTCATCCCCTTGTCCCTCCTAGAGCAGCCTTTCCTCTCACCAATCTTTCTAATTTCATTAAAGTCCCCCCCTATATACCAGGGCTTAGAATACTCCTCCTTTAACTTTAGAAGACACTCCCACAGTTTACCTCTTTGGCCCACTTCATTTGGTGCATACACATTGATCAAAACACAATCAAAAGAGAAGAACAAAGACCCAGAGAGAAGAACAAACCTTCTATTACAGCAGCAACTTGACATCTGAAAAACACCTGGATCCCAAATACATAATAGGCCACCAGCAGAGCCCTCAGCATCCACAGTCATATATTCCATACTATCCCTAGCCCAAATCTCTTTTATCTCCTTTTCAGACATGGAGGCCTTCTTAGTCTCTTGAAAAAGAGCTATATCAATACCTCTATCCTTCAACAACCACTTAATTTTACTTCTTTTTTCCTTTCTCCCCAAACCTCTGACATTCCATGTTAGTATCTTCATCATAACCATAACACTGAACTCTGACCCCCCAAGATCTTATTAATCCGCAGGAACTACATCCCCTCCCCTCCTTGCTCTATCCTTTGCCTCAAGGTCCAAGATTTTGGTTAATACTTCCTCTTCTTTACCTTTATAGTTTATACCCAACAAAAATCATATACAAATTTAATCAATCAAGACAAATGATACACATTTTAGTGCTATATCAATGTCAAACAAAACACTTCTATAATTCACAAATGATACACATGGTAGTGCTGTATCAATGTCAAACAATATCCGATTTAGAGGTCCATCCCCCATCTTCCAATAAACCGTGGAGTACATCTCCCATCTCCTCCCACACAATACAATGTATATAAACAATTATCATATACAAGTTCAATCAATCAATACAAAATTTTGATGTATTATACCAACCACCATACTCGATAGCATACTCAATTGATTAGTTTTAATTTGCCTAATCATCATGCATTGTCTACAACAATCAACACTATCCTCTACCGATAACCCAAAGCAGTTATTTCTAAACAGAAAATAAATGCACCAACTGGATAAAATATCAACATTTTGTCTAGGTGAGCGATAAATTAATCCAACTACACCCTTTAATCCCATACCTTTCCAATTTGAATATTTCCTATTCAATTTCTCATTTCCCTAAATTAATTATACAAATTAATTTATCATAACAATTAGGGCTTCTCCCCATATTCTCAATATCAACCCTCAGGTTCCATTTTCATCAATGATCCACATACAATTCCATCTTCCAACATATTCCATTCATATGGGTTTTAAACTTGAAAACCCCTCTTTTGAAAATTACACAAGGACCCCAAACTTTCTCAAAATTACCTAACAACCCCCAACATATCAAAATGCCAAAATTTAAAGACGAAACTCATAAGATGGAGTAGGATATCCCTACCTCGAAGTTGGAGCTCAAACGGAGAAGAAGACCAAACTCAAAGCGCTCCAAACTCCAAACTTTTCGGATCAAAACGTAGCCCTCGACGATCAACACACTTTTTGTAAAGGCCAAAGGGTAGGAGAACACTCCAACTAAATCAATCCTAAGAGAGAAGGGAGATTCTAGAGAGAGGAGCTCTCAAAAGATATTTTTAGAAAGTAAGAGAAAGAGAGTGTGTGTAAAAAGTGATTCAAAATATCACAGCTGCCAACTGATATACGACTCTCCCGCTCGAGCGGACAACAGGACGCTCGAGCGTCAAACACAAAAACTGGACCTGCTCGAGCGCAAGAAGGCCAGCTCAAGCGCCAAGACACAAGAATAAAAATACATCCACTCGAGCGTGAAAACCAGTTCGCTCGAGCGTAGACTCTCCTCTCCTAGTATTTTCACAGACAATGAACACCCCGCTCGAGCGCCAACAGACCCGCTCAAGCGGGTAAGGAAACCCGCTCGAGCGTGAAAAACACATCTGCAGAAGTTTTTCAGAGGCACAAATACTGGAAGTGTGAAAACTCCGCTCGAGCGTGAAATGGCCCGCTCGAGCGGACAACCAAAAATCCAACTCCGCTCGAGCGCAAAGGTACCCGCTCGAGCATACCACCAAAACTCTGGGCAACAAGGAAAGGGACTAAGGCTCAACCAACCTGTTCGAAACACGCCCAACACATCCTAAAACTCAGACATATGGAATTAAAGGATGACAACAAGACATACAACTACCAACTCCACGGAACCTACGTCCGGAACACTATACATAAAGGGGACAAACCCGGGATCGCTATAACCTCCCTCCCTTAAAGAATTTCGTCGCCGAAATTAAGAAAACAACACAATTACAAGGTCAACTGACCACAAAGCACTCAACACCCGAGCACTTAGGGAAGAAACTATTCTCTGAACAAATTTGTAGTTAAATCTCACAAAAGAAAGGACTAACTAAGGAAACATGTTCCATAGACAAAACTCAGGCACAAAAGAGCTCAACAAAACCAAACTCTTTCCGAGATAAATCACCAAAACACCCGGCTAGCGCTCCCAGCTAAGTCACTTCTCAACAATTATAATTCCAAATAAAGCAACCAACGCAAATCTTTTTATAAATATAAGGGAAATTATTCTCTTGTTCATGAGGCATTTCTCAAAGAAAATCATATTTTCAACGTTGGCATTCTGAAGTAAAAAAAATTTTTTTTGCAATTCCTATGCGAAACTTAAAAATTTTGCAAACATTTTTCATAAACACGATGTCACCCATAACGCATGACCATCCAAGATTTAAATTAAATCAGTTTCTTAACAATATTACAATTCAACTATCAACCACCTGACCCATTACTGGTCACCCTGTCTCTATTTGAGAGGCAACCCACAGTATACATCACAACACGTATTACCCACATGCATTTCTTCCAAACCCAACGATTTCCAATATACATGATTCACAATTTCGTATCATAGTCAACGTTCATGATATGTTTCTAGTTCTACAATACATTCAACACATGCAATGTTACATTAAACTTCCATTTCAAGGCAAGTTTCAAAACACTTCCGTAAACCAAAACATATGCAATGTTTTTCAACTTAAGATATAGTCAATGCTCTCTAAAGTTTTAACAAAACAACAAGGATACAACACATGCTCAAACATCCACAAATAGATCTGGATATTTCTCTCGGACCTGAAATTCACTTACCCAAGTGGTTTTCCCCAACCCCGTTATGTTTCCACAACACCTCATTTAATGAAAGGGTCCCGTCCTCCTGTAGACACCCCATTTTTGACCGACCTTAAGACTCAGACGTCACCGACTGAGCGCTCGGTGATGTTGCATATCGTGCTCGTTCTGAGGTTTCAGAGTCTCGGCTACGAGCCTTGCCTCCGGACTTCAGTGCTCTTTTATGCTTTGCCTCGGCTTGCGAACCAGGTCTTGTTTTCTTTGTTTTCTCTTCCCGAAGAGAGGGAGAGGTCTCGTAGATCATCTCTCAGTGGCCGTAGGCTACGTTTCGTGGTCGTAGGCCATTTTTCCCGTTTGGAGCCCGGTTCCTAGTTTTCGGAACCGTCGACTGTGTGCCTCGGTTCGGGACCGCTTAACTACCTCTGATTGCTCCGGTTTTTGGCACACACCTTTTTTCCTCCCTTTTGAGGGACACTGTGGCCTGAGAGACCACCTTCGTGGTCATACGCCACTTCCGGTGCCTAACAGCCTATTTTCGGGGCCCCGAACTGCGCGTTTTGGCCCCCGAACCTTCGTTTTGCATCCGTCTTGGTCCATTTTTGGCAAGGATCTTATTTTCATTGTTAGAAAGGTTGTAGGAGGGTGGGAGACCAGCAATTTTTCTGAAAAACTAGCTTTTCTCTTCATTGCTCTTCGTCACCCGTTTTTCTTACTAGAAAGCTGGTTTTTCCCATTCCCGGGCCACTTTTGCTGACTTTCCACCACACCATTGTGTTGTACACACCTGGGAGGCCACCAATCTTGGTAGGCTGACCAGTAATTCCTCCTGACCCTTTTGAACCCCTCTAAAAAGCTGGTTTTTCTCTCTCCTGAACCATATTTTTTGATTTTTCTTCACACAGCTGTGTTGCTCTTATCTGGGAGGCCACCTTTCTGGGGTGGCCAACCAGTAATTGTTCTTGACCCTTTTGACCCCTGGTCGGCTGACCAGGGGAGGTGGCCGGCCGGCCACCTGGACCTTTTGCACCTGGTCGGCCAGGTTTGTCTCTTCAGGTGCATTCCAGCTGTGCCAGCTGTTTTGCACTAGATCCACTGCCCGAGGGTTTGTCCTTGTTTTTGGTCCATTTTAGGTGGTTTTTACCCCCTTTGCTTGGTTTCAAGGTGGTTTGGCCCCTTTGGTCAAGCTTCTTGAGGAAGCTTGACCCTTTTGGTTTAGCTTCCCCAAGAAGCTTGACCCCTTTGGTCAAGCTTCCTTTAGAAGCTTTGAGCCCCCTCTCTTGGCTTCTCCAAGAAGCCTCATCTCTTTCCCTCTATATAAAAAACCCTCAACCTCCATTTGCAAGGGTTAGAAAAACCAGCTGGAGCATATCCCTACAATCCTCCATATCCCTCTCTTCCAAGCCTCAAAACACCCTTGTCCTTGCACCATTTACACACCAACTCATAGCCTACCACCTCCATCATCCATTCCAACACCTTGAGGCTGATTTGAAGAGGTTAAAAGCTCACCAACTTGGTCCAAAAGCTACTGGAGTTCGGCTCTACAAGGGTAAGCTTCTATTTTCCCCATTTTTGCATAATTTTGCTCTATCTCTTAGTTCCTTTTGCTTGCATTTTTGGGCTCCGAGCTAAATTGGAAAAGATCTTATTTTAAGCTCCTCTTCAACTTTTTTTAAGAAAATTTTGATGTTTAAAGTCATCTACTCCTCCTTTGTGCTTGATCTCTTTTTTAGGACTTATTTTGCATGGTATATTAGCCTTATTTGTGAGCATTTTTGGGCTTCGACCTAAACTTTAAAGTGTCTTATTTTGAGCCCCTCTTCAACTTTGTTGAAGGGCTCTTTGCTGTTTGAGACCATCTACTTCCCCTTACCCTCTATCTCTCTTTTAGGGCTATTTTTGCATCATATTTTAGCCTTACTTGTGAACACTTTTGAGATTTGATATAAACTGGAAAAAGTCTTGTTTTGGCATCCTCTTTAAGTTTGTTTAAGGTCCCATTTCTGTTTGGGGTTATCTTCCCCCTATGCATGCTTCATCTCTCCATGATTAGGGCTATGCATTAGAGCTCTTGCATTGGCCATGGCTTGGCCTCTTAGCCACTGAAATCTAGTGGATTTTTAGTGGCTTAGGTGTATTCTTGAAGTCCAAAATTAGAGGGGGGTGACCCCCTCTCTCTTTGTCTTGTTTGGTGATCCTTTTGGCCTTCCGAAGGGACCCTATTTTTCATGCTTTGAAGTCACTTTCCAGGCCTCATTATGAGGGTTTTGAGGTCTGCCTTGGCTCTGTCCGAGTCCCTTTCAGCTATATTTTATGTCTATGATGCATGTGTAGAGAAATCCCATTCAAGGCCTTTCAAAGAGGCCTTTCTTTGCATGTTTCCGAGACTGATTCCAGGGCCTATTTGGTGGGTTTTAAGGCTGTCATAACCCATTTCCAGAGTTGGTTTGGTCTTGCTAAGTGTCTATCTTGTATGTGCTTAATAACCTCTTGTATGGCCCTCTAAAGGAGCTCATCATTTTGGCATGCATTGGCTGCATTTCAGTAATTATTTGGGCATATTTTGGCATGTTTTATTCATTGATTTTTGCTGGTTTGATGAGTTTTCATATGCTTCATATACATGCCATGTAAACCATGTTTGCTAGTCAAAGTTGCATGCTATTTTAGTCCATCATGCTAGCATCTTTTGGTCATGCTTTGAACTAGGAATGTTCATGTTTTGGGACTGCCTTGGCTCTGTCTTTGTGCTTCATAGTCAAATAATGCATGCTTTGTATAGCTATAAGTCAATACATGTGCCTAGTTTTGAGTTTCGGGGCTCATCTCATGCATCGGGTGCCATGTTTCCATGTTTCGGGACCTTTTAGCATCATGTTTCAGTGCTGGAATTTACATGTTTGAATTCCATGCTTCATCCTTGCCATGCCTTGTTAGAGTTGCATGTTGTGCCTTAGGTTTGGTCCTCGGTTTGCGTGCATGTGCGCACGCATTTCGGTAGTCTCATTTTCATCTTATGGCTACTGATGTGGGTGTGGCTGAGGTCCACTCATATTGGTGTAAGCCCATATTGCATTGTGTATGCCATGTTACATCGAGCATTGTGTATGCCATTTCATAGTATTGTGTATGCTAGGTTGCATGTTAGGATTGCATGTTAGGATTGCATTCATGCATGTCATACATATTGCATTGTGTTTGGGATAGGAGTTAGCCCAAGCACGGGAAACGAGGGACGTTTTGTACTCCGAGTGACGGAACGTGTCTCAATTCCCGGTCGCCGACACTCGGGATTAACCATGATGGAGTCTAGGCCTTGTTGTGTTTATATGTGCATTCATTTCACATCGAGTCGTGCAATTCGACTCCTCGGCCATCATGTATCGAGATGCGTGATTGGTGGCACGAGGATCGAGGCAAGCATACATATGTGAAAATACATTGCCATGTCCCTTTCTTGCTCTCTGTTGTAGCACATCAGAAACCGGCAGTCTTTTGGAGCTTCGTGCAATATTCCGGGCGTAATTGTAAACAGAGGCTAATTGGGGCATCGTGATGGATTTCCACACAAGGCAACTCAAGCATGCATTATTCATCATTTGGAATAGAGCTGAGGCGGTCCATAGATTTGCATGCTAGTTTATTGCTTTCCTAGTTAAATTTGTTAATTAATTAGGGTTTTGTACTTATTTGGACTGTATTATTTATTTGGACCCTCTGAGTGAGGGCAATGTTGTAATAAGTGTGTGCGTGCGCGTGATGTATGTCTTCCAACCCCACGTCTTTCTCCCTTTTATTTACCAGCTTATGATGGTTAGAATAGGGTATGTTTCAATTAGCATACAGTATGATAGCATGCTTGCATTCATTCATCTGTTTTGCATGCACCGGGCTCGGCGCATCATACTAACTGCATTGTATTTCAATTTCGAGTTGAATATTTGTTAGTTGTAGCATTCCACATGCCATCTTTAGAATAGCCAAGCCTGCTATAGTTGCATTTTTGCATGTGTTGCATTAGGCATTTCTGTATAGTTAGGATCATGCATGGATTTCTAGCATAGCTTCTGTTTTGGCTTGGAGTACTCGGTAAGTATTTATGCTTTAGCATCCTTGCATGCGTGTGAGTGACTGCCATGATAGCATGCTTACCATGAGGCTATGTGCTTATGTGATATACCTGCCTGTATGCCTGTGGGTGAAGGTCGGATTATTTGGATTGGAACAATTCATCAATTGCGAGTTTTAAGCCCACTAGATAGTGGCAAAATCATCTTTTTCTAAAGGCCACCCGAGGGTGGCAAAATCTGCATTTTTAAGCCTACTTGCGAGTAGCAAACCATCTTTCAAAAACAAACATGAGATGTTTCGTTCCAATTCAGGCGATCCAGTCTATACTTCTATGCTGTGCGCATCACATAGTAAATCTAGGCTAATAACCGGAATAAGAACGCATAATGTTTTCAAAACTAGATATCATGGTTAGTAGAGGCCGATCTTTGATCGGGTGAGCGGGGGTGCTCACGAAGTGACCTTCTCCAATCGTACCCAAGTTCCCGAGCCGAGACAACTTTGGTGATGACGGACACGTGGCCTTAGGCAACGAGTCAGGGTTTCCTAAATTCCCCCAAAATAAAATATTTAGGTGGCGACTTTGTATCTGGCAAAGCAGTCCATGTTTGGCACTTCTTTCAAAAAAATCTGTTTTCAAAAACGATTTGCCGGATTTGGACTCTTTGATGATTCATCGGTCTTGTATTGCACTCTGCGAGATTAGATGCAGGACCGTGACATTGAGTCTTGAACTGTAGTGAGCCCAAATGAACAAAACGGGATTCATCCTCCCAGGACGTTCGGGGACGTCTACACCTCCAAGACTCGATAACAATGATAATAGTAAGCCACACGCAACCACTATAGTTTTCTGAGACATCCACTACGTCTCGACTACCGACAATACTCAAACCAGTATTTAGTACTTACTACCCCAACGTAGGAAATATGAAATCATTTGTACACAAGGCTTCCAGTCGACTTTCACAAAACAGGAACGCAAAACGAAGCAAGGGTAAGGAACAACATTACAGCCCATTTACACCCTAAAATTTCAAGGTCTTATCAAAGACACACAACATGTAACCAGCAACTCAGGCTAGGTCAAATCTAACTTCCCACAAAATATTCCATTCAGGTTAAAGAATCTGTTTTATTTGCTCCGTTTGTTTCAAAGCACTCGCTTTTTTTTTCAAAGGTATACATACTTATACCGTCACTACTTAAGCATGCCACTTACAACTGGCCACAGCCGAACTCGGAGATTCTCCTCAAATTATTTTCCGAAAACAAGGATCACAAACTCACGTTTCGATTCAAAATCATTTTAGTTTACGAAGAGTACTCAATGTCCCTCAAGCGAATCACAACATAACCAACCCACAAAACCTGCCATACTCACAGTGATGACGCAATCCCCAAAAATAGTACTTTCATGATAGGGACTCCTAAACGTTTGAAGCTCCCAACAACACAGCAACATAAAGGATAACTTTGCACACCCCCGTGCCTTACAATGTATAAACAAGGACCGAACGAGTCAAAACGACTTTAACAGAGTGCCTCACTCACTCTACACAACCTTACTTCCTCACTTGTACTATCACAATCCAAACTGGATGACGGACACTTATGTCAAAGTGACCCAGCTTTACCAAACCTCAAACCACGCGATTCCATCAATAACCACATTATAGCCTTACCAAGGCATTCGCCTGGGATTCCCTAAGAGTGATCCCCTTCTACACATCATCTACTAACAACATACAAACCACGCACTATCACACACCGCACTATGCAAAACTTCCTCATTTAGAGATTTCACTCACCACCTCGATTGAACTCGAAGTAATAGAATTTGCATACCCCTTCCCTCATACCGAGTTAACTGACAAGGTTTGCTACACCATGACATTTAACACTACCAAGTAACCGTTCGTACCGAACACCAGCAAACATAGCGCCTTCATCCGCAAACACCATACCATTGTGACTCCATCCACGGGTCACACCCTAATCACGGGCTATACGCCCAATCAACCCTTCTGATAGCATCTCCTGACCTAACCAGTGCTAAGGTACAAACCTATCGCATTTGATCATAATAAAGGAGCCCGAAAACTTAGGAGACACCTATATACTACTACCCGAGATATAGCACCAGCTGCTCACAACACACCACTCTCCGATGGCAACAACCACAACCTTATATAGGGACTAACACTCCCTCAATCGAAACGACCAGTCAGTACATATGCAAATTTAGCAACGTTACTTACCACGAAGGTACAAGTCTATTCCTAACCAGATTATGCACTATGTCCCCGTAAAATACCATGTTAAATACATACTACATCTAGTATTAGTCGCACACTTTACATCCCCTTGAGGAGTTCCTGTGACAGTAGATCAACATCACTTTCACGCATATAAAATCAATTAGATAGCACTAATGAGATTCCGAACACCCGGCAAGTAAAACTGTTCTCGCCCCCTAGTAATCCTGACTGAGATACGCATCCCTCAGTAATCCTTCCAAATTTGAAAACATGGCTCATTAGCCCTCATTTTTCCCAAACCAAATCACGCGCTTACAAATGCATTATTACCAAAAATTTTATGGTCTCACAACAACTTATTACATTAAAAACTTTTAGAGCCACAACATGCTCTAATCTGCCCATTTCAAGAAAATAGATAAGCATAGGCACACATAACTATATATATATAGAAACAAACAACCTCGATCTTCCGACAATTCCAAAACACATTGGTTACACAACAGAACCCAATGATTACAAAATGATAATTCACCGATTACAAAACGGATTAGTCAAAACAAAACCACCCCATCGATATTACCACCACTACCGTCCCTCACTGGATCGCTAAAGTTGGTCATCCTCAGACCCAAGATATCCTATGAGCTTACAAGCCACAGACAAGAACTACTGACGTGCCCTAACCGACCACACTTGGAACAACTGCGAACTTCCCCAAGTGGAACTTGGGAACTCGACTCTCCTGAGGCCCTCGAAGTCTGGCCTGATTGTTCCCCAAAACGATACTGCCCCTGCCCAGTCGAATAAGGCTGGACCCGACTAGGTTGTAAAACCCCCAAAGAAGCCCCCTGCTGGGTACAGAAACGTTTGAGATGACCCGGCCGATTACACACCCAACAAATAAGCGGCTCCCTAGCACGAGACTGGTTCAAAGTCTGAGCTGATGGAGACCCCAACAATTGCTTCCCCACTGAGCATTTGATCGGCCCAAAACATGGCTCTGATACCAAGTTGTAACGCCCTCAAAAAAAAAAAAAAAAACCCATAATATCATACAATCAAGTTACAGGAAAGAGATATTACATTACAATCATCAGAGTATCCTCACAAAATGTATTACACGTTGACAACAAAAGTAACTGCCCTATAGGCTTACAACTTTCCAAGTCAACACTTGGTTATAAAAAGAGAGTACTAACTCAAATACATATTAAGTCCTTAACTTGAATTTACATGAAATACATCCAAAGAAAACAAAACAACAAAATAGTTTGTCTGCTTCTGGCCTCCCAAGCTATGTTCTTGGAGGTGGCATACCATCGTTACCTAAAAATGAAGTCCTATATAGGGTGAGCCACAGCCAAGTAGACATACACTAAACCAACTATAAACAATGACTAAAACAATAGCATTAGATAGATGGTCCACACTTATATTCCAACGTATACCATGTTACAGTTTCATAGCAATCATGTCCATATTACAATTCATTTTCCATTTCTTATCCAACTTTAAGTTTGAAAACAAGGCTCAGAGTCTGGCCACATAATTTAATGAGATGATAACTCACCATTAAAATACTTTCGAAATTCATAATGGATACACTTTTTGGTGCTGTATCAAAGTCAACAAAAACATTTCCATACTTCACAAATGATACTGATATACATTTTAGTGCTATATCAAATCAAACAAACACTTCCATACTTCACAAATGATACACATTTTAGTGCTGTATCAATCTCAAACAAAATCCGATTTAGAGGTCCATCCCCCATCTTCCAATAAACCGTGGAGTACATCCCTCATCTCCTCCCACACAATACGATGTATATAAGCAATTATCATATACAAATTTAATCAATCAGGACAAATAATACGCATTTTAGTGCTATATCAATGTCAAACAAAACACTTCTATAATTCACAAATGATACACATGGTAGTGCTGTATCAATGTCAAACAATATCCGGTTTAGAGGTCCATCCTCCATCTTCCAATAAACCGTGGAGTACATCCCCCATCTCCTCCCACACAATACAATGTATATAAACAATTATTATATACAAGTTCAATCAATCAATACAAAATTTTGATGTATTATACCAACCACCATACTTGATAGCATACTCAATTGATTAGTTTTAATTTGCCTAATCATCGTGCATTGTCTACAACAATCAAGACTATCCTCCACCAATAGCCTAAAGCAGTTATTTCTAAATAGAAAATAAATGCACCAACTGGATAAAATATCAACATTTGGTCTAGGTGAGCGATAAATTAATCCAACTACACCCTTTAATCCCATACCTTTCCAATTTGAATATTTCCTATTCAATTTCTCATTTCCCTAAATTAATTATACAAATTAATTTATCATAACAATTAGGGTTTCTCCCCATATTCTCAATATCAACCCTAAGGTTCCACTTTCATCAATAATCCACATACAATTCCATCTTCCAACATATTCCATTCATATGGGTTTTAAACTTGAAAACCCCTCTTTTGAAAATTACACAAGGACCCCAAACTTTCTCAAAATTACCCGACAACCCCCAACATATCAAAATGCCAAAATTTAAAGACGAAGCTCATAAGATAGAGTAGGATATCATTACCTCGAAGTTGGAGCTCAAACGAAGAAGAAGACCAAACTCAAAGTGCTCCAAACTCCAAACTTTTCGGATCAAAACGTAGCCCTCGACGATCAACACACTTTTTGTAAAGGCCAAGGGATATGAGAACTCTCTAACTAGATCAATCCTAAGAGCGAAAGGAGATTCTAGAGGGAGGAGCTCTCAAGAGATATTTTTAGAAAGTAAGAGAAAGAGAGTGTGTGTAAAAAGTGATTCAAAATATCACAGCTGCCAACTGATATACGACTCTCCCGCTCGAGCAGACAACAGGACGCTCGAGCGTCAAACACAAAAACTGGACCCGCTCGAGTGCAAGAAGGCCAGCTCGAGCACCAAGACACAAGAATAAAAATACATTCGCTCAAGCACGAAAACCAGTTCGCTCGAGCATAGATTCTCCTCTCCCAGTATTTTCACAGACAATGAACACCCCGCTCGAGCGCCAACAAACCCGCTCGAGCGCAACCTGCTCGAGCGTAAGGAAACCCACTCGAGCGTGAAAAACACATCTGTAGAAGTTTTGCAGAGGCACAGATACTGGAAGTGTGAGAACTCCGCTTGAGCGTGAAATGGCCCGCTCGAGCAGACAACCAAAAATCCAACTCCGCTCAAGCGCAAAGGTACCCGCTCGAGCGTACCACCAAAACTCTAGGCAACAAGGAAAGGGACTAAGGCTCAACCAACCTGTTCGAAACACACCCAACACATCCTAAAACTCAGACATATGGAATTAAAGGATGACAACAAGACATACAACCACCAACTCCATGGAACCTAAGTCCGGAACAATGTACATAAAGGGGACAAACCCGGGATCGCTATACAAAATGCTAGCAAAGAGACAACTAAGTTCATTCTACCTATGCGGATCATATACCGGTGATAAGACTCTATCCACCCGATCTCCCAAGAAATAAAAACCATCACCGCTCAAGGTACATACAGTAACCTTCTGCCGGTAGCAATCTATAATAGCCCGTTATGACGATAACCAGTCCAAACCCAATATGACATCAAAACTATGCTTGCCAATCAATACAAATGCAAAAGGTAATCGATAACCAGCAACCTCGATGTCACAACCCTGACATCCCTGTTTCAAGACAGTCTGACCACCAATAGGTGACTCTACACAAATAGGAGATGCTAACTGTGACAACTCCAAACCCAAAACTGATGCAAACGCATATGAAATAAAAGAATGGGATACACCCATATCAATCAACACATTAGCAACTGAATTGCAAAACAAAAAGGTACCTCTCACTACAGAAGGATCAGGTATAAGATCTGGCCCTACAACTAGATACATACGTCTAGTAAGCCTCTGCTCAACCTGCTCACCCCTCGGAGCATAAGCCTGATGCACAGACTGAGCCAAAGAAACTCCCTGATTGGCCCTCGAGGCCTGTGCTGATTGTGCTGGCTGGTGACTCTGTGTCTGTCTCGAACCAGATGCACCAAGTGTACCACCCAACTGTGGGAAAACCTCTTCAGGTGCCCCACCTGCCCGCACTGATAACAAGTGAGCGGTTGGCGTCTTCCCTGACTCTGGCTTTGAAATCGAGCCGAAGATGATGTTGTTCACTATCCTCTTCCTCTTTGAGGACAAGCTGGAGACTTGTGGCCCAACTGACCACACTTAAAGCAAGTAAAATCTCCCTGCCCACCTCTTCCAGAACCTGAACTCGGTATTGGAAAAGTGGACCTCGACTGAGTTCCCTCGAACTGTTGAGGATAGGAATCCCTCTTTCTCTTACTGTCTCCCTGACTATCCTGACTCTTCTAGAGCCCCTCATCCTTTCATCTTCTGCTTGCATAATAGTTTCAAGGTGGGCTACAGACTGCACAAGCCGCCCATAATCTCTAATCATGGAACCGGCCACTTGAAACATGAGTTCGGTCCTCAATTTCTTCCCAAACTCCAGACAGCGGCATTCCTCAGTCGCCACTAACTCAGGTGCAAACCTAGATAGACTAGTAAAGGTGGCCTGAAACTCCGCCACTGGTGTATTTAGCTGTTTGAGCTGACAAAACTGATCCCTCAACTTCTCCCTAACAGTAGGAGGCAAAAACTTCTCCTGAAAGGCGTCAACAAATGCCTCCTAAGTCCCATCATTACCCCGCATCATTGCCCCGCATCCCCTTTTAACTGGAAAGATGCCAAGGTCACTTTCAACTGATCATCCTCGATGCCAAGCATCTCAAATGTCTTCGCTAACTATTCAAGGAACTCATCCGCCTTCAGTGGCTCCTTAGGGTCGCCCAAAAACTCATTCGGATTCGACTGGAAGAACTCTCTCTTCAGAAAAGATAGCCTTGCTTCAGTTACATGGGTCTGGACTTGATTCTCAGCCCTGAGAATGTCCATGGATTCCCTCAATGCTCCTGCTATCTCGCGTGCTAAGGCGCCCGTGGCTTGCTGACCTACTGGCTCGGCCACGTTGGCCTGACCAACTCCCTCCTGCTGCGCTGGAATTTCATCCGGTATAGGTATCTCCTGCCTTCTAGGCCTACCACGCCTACCACCACGTCTTCGTCCTGACATCCTAATAAAAGTAACAAAGGATTAGCACATTCACAAATGTGTCGAAACTATTTCACTCGCGTCCTAATACATTGGACAACTGTAATTCACTCCACATAAGCATATAAGCACATAATCACATAAGCACTTACGAATTTCATTTTCGGATAATGATCGTCCCGTGGTGTTGCTAGAGTTCCAGTTAGAAATGGCAGTGATCAAGTGCCTTTCCAACAGGACTCCCAGAAACCCATAGATTTGATCAACATCCTAGAAGCTAAATTCCATACCCATATTGTCACATAAGCATGTTATCATATAAGCACATAACATCATACATAAGTTTCTAACAAGCGAGACAAACCCATTGTGGTACTAACTACTTCCCACGTACCCAAAGTATTTAAACCCGGTACGCTCTGATACCAAGTTGTAATGCCCCGAAAATTTGGGCAAGATATATCTATTTATGCAACAAAACCCACCTGATAGACAAACACATATATATTGCTAAGTAATTCATACACCCATTTCCATGAAATCCCAAATGCCAATTACATGTTGTTCACATCTCAATGCCCCAGTTCCAATCCCAAACATGCATTTTACAACAAGTATGAAATGGAAGCCAAACAGGTAATAAGTGTCTTACAGGCTTACAAATTTATCCAAGAACATTCTTGGTTACACAAATTGAGTCTCGCTCATTACATCTTAAGCCCTTGGTTTTACAAATAACAAACATACGCACATAAGGCATATTTAAGAAGCTCTTGCTCCCCAAAACTCCATCCACGCTATTGCCTTCGAGGAAGCATCTCACATGTACCTGAAAATAGTATTCCCATATAGGGTGAGCCAACAGCCTAGTGGAGATAATCTAACACAATTTATGAGGTTTAGCAAAGGTTTAAATACCACGTACATAAACAATACCGATCCTGAAACATCCACAAGGCCTGCATATCTATATGCCACTAAGACCAACCTCATTCCATTTTCTTTTAATTTCATTTCCAGTTCATATATGCTACTCAATTCATGAGTTAAATTCAATGTCTTTCAACAATCAAAATGAGACTATAACTCAATGATTTTCCAATTATGCAAAACTCACATAAACACTTCAAACCTGCCATTTTACGGATATTTCGTCTGAAGGAATCAGCACCCATTTATATATAAAATTTCGGGTCTTTCACCCAGGACACTTCGGCCAACTTGCTTTAAATAGAGTCCACCCCCTTTCTCCTCCCAAACAAATATACATATGCAATGTATTTATAAACATAATCACATATGGAGTACATCCCCTTTCTCCTTCCAATAAACATACATATGCAATGTATCTATAACATGGTTATATTCAATGACAGCAACAATGGATTAGCATTAAATCGTCTAATCTTCATGTAATTTCTACAACAATCACAGCTATCCTCCACCGATAGCCCAATGCAATTATTTCTAAAGAGTTGTTCAATATCAAAATAAATAGTTTATTCAAAACTTCCATAGGTGAGATAATACATATCCAATATCATCATTTATAATCACAACCTTCCAATTTTACGTTTTCAATGTTAATCCCAATTATTTATGCAAAATAATAATTTAATCAAAATTAGGGCAAAATCCCCCTTTCACCAAATATCAACCCAAACTCAACCCAAACACCAAAATCAACTATTTTGGCACAACATGATCTTATATTCAAGCCTCATACTCGTTTACCTCATATTCATCAAAACCCCTCTTTTCATTTCACACCCAAATCCTAGATTTGTCCAAACTACAACCAAATCTCATCATCTATACACAATAGCAAATAACTAAGCTAAAAATCATATTAGAGTGTAGAAAATCCCTACCTCAAGTTTTGAAGAGAATCTGAGATGAAACCCCAAAATCTACGGTGTCAAAACTCGATCTCCACCACACAGAATGAAGCCCTCGAGGTGATAGCCAACTTTGGTGAAGAACTTAGGCCTAAATCCCAATGGATTTGGAGAAATCAAAGAGAGAAGATGACTTCTAGAGAGAGAAGCTCTAGACCTGGAAATTTGGAGAGTTTTAGAGAGAGAGAGGGCTGCAAAAAGTGATCTGAAATCCTAATTTATGGACTGATATAACAAGGTCACTCAAGCGAGAAATACACTTTCTCGTAAGCAATTTCGAATGCATTTGACCCCCCGAAGTTGACCGGGTCAAATTCGGGATCGCTACAAGAAATTAGGAAGACATCCATCTACAAGTTTGTGTAAGAATTTAAAGACAAATCAAGTTAATCGAATATCGATAACTCTTTCATCAAATTGCATTGATAACTAAAACAATATTTAGTAATTGTGATTTGAAATAAGAAATTGAATATAAATACAATGCGATGAAAGGGTTTATTGATATCTAATTAACTTAATTTTTTACAAGTATATTCTACTCGATATATTTTAAAAAGTGAATCATTCAAATTATCAAAATAAATCTCGAAATGGTCCCAAATCCTCGACAAATCCTATTTTATTGAACTTGGAGACAAACAAAGTAGGATTGACTGGTTAAGTTTGAGAAAATAAAGGCTAGGAAAATTATGCAATAGAGAGGTCACTAGGAGTCATCAATGGGACATGGCAGACTTATTCGGCTCGCAACTATTATGTTTACATCTTATATATTAATGAGTTTTTCGGATTTTGATCAATCAACAGGTTGATAAAGGCCGAACTTATTTAAAAAAAATTAAAATCGCGTCTCATCCACAAACCCAAATCTTATGGGCCCAAATCAAACTGAACCGGGTTATATATTTTTTATTAGACTTATATTATTAAGTTCTGCACATTTATTTATTTTTTAATAATTTATATGATCAAATTAATCAATACTATTAAAACAATCAAATTAAAGTATAGATTCACCAAATTAATAAATTATGACAATATTATATGTAAAAAGTCGAGAGTTAGGAACATAGCACCCGGTCATTGTTAAATTTAATTTTAACAAATTGTGTTTTGTTTATTTTTTTTAAAGTATAATTTACAAGGATAATATGGGCTATCAAATGATTTTTTTTTTTTTTTGGTTAAATGGAACATTATTTATTTTAATGAATTAAAATTGAATTTAACAGCGTTATTTTTTTGGATAATATTTTTTTTTTTGGAAGGATAGTTTGAGTCGGATTGATAGGATGGTCGGGCTGGATTTACCCATGTGGGCTTGTATAGGCCGTGTTCATGGATGAGTTTGGGTTTCAAACCCTTGCCAAAGCCCTAAATCATCTTTTATGAGATAGGACAAACTGGGCTGTCAAATAAGCTGGGGCGGGTCCTGGAATAAATTGGACAAATTAAGTAATACTGAATTCTTTACCAACGGGCCATTTAATAGCCCCTAGAGGTCACCAAACCATCTTTTTTAATCAAAACTTCAAGGAGGAATTACACACAGATGGGAGATAGTAAAAAAATTACAAACAAATAGAAGGTGCAAATGTGTCTGTAGTAGGGTACAAATAAAATACTATAACGATATAAGTGTCATTACACTTTTATATATTGATATTTTTTTTTTCCTTCTCAGGCCTCCATATAATTTTGGAAAAATTACTCATAAATCCCATATTGGGAAATGTTACTCTATCTAGTCCTGAGTGTTTTTTTGTAAGCCATTTAGTCCTTTTTATATTTGGTATGGTATCTTTGTTTATTATATTGTATAAATATCAAGCAATTTCAATCCAATCATTGTGAAATGTACTCACATTTTTTTATGAAGGTGATATATATATATATATATATACGTGCAAGTATCTATAGATATGAATGTATATGTGGGCGCATTTCTGTGTTTCTTCTTGATTTTTGTGTGTTTTCACTGAGTTTGATTTGTGAATTGTGTTTTTTTTTATTGGTTTTGCAGAGTTCTGGGAAGTCTTCAGTATTGGAGAGTATTGTTGGCAGGGATTTTTTGCCAAGAGGATCAGGTAACGAATTCTTACTGCTATTTTATTATTGGATTTTTATTTTTTTGATGGTTTTGATTTTGATTAAAAATTTTTTGGTTGTTGACAAAATTAAAAAATGAAAATCAAAGGCAAGTCCTTAGTTTGTTTTGGTTGTGGAGTTTGGACATTTTGTATGTGAAATCGTTTTGATTCTGTTGTTAAATGAATGGATTCCTTTTAACTTTTTTATTTTTTATTTTTGGATTTTAACCTTGTTTGGTTTTGATGATTTATTTTTTGAAAATTAAGTTTTTCATTTGTTTGTTTGTTTGCTTTTTCAGTGATTTTTTTGTTTGTTCATATTTTTTGAAATTGCTTGATGTTTATATAATATAATAGAACGTTGCTGATGTTTGATTATGTTGATGATGTTTGTTTTCATAAAAACATATGAACAAAACGTTGCTGATGTTTGATAATGTTGTGATGTTTGTTTTGATAAAAAAATATGAACAGAACGTCGCTGATGTTTGATAACATTGTGATGTTTGTTTTGATAAAAAAAAATATGATCGGAACGTTGCTGATGTTTGATGATGTTGATGATGTTTGTTTTGATAAAAACATATGAATAGAACGTTGCTGATGTTTGATGACACTGTGATGTTCGTTTTGATAAAAAAAAAATATGAACAGAACGTTACTGATGTTTGATGACGTTGTGATGTTTGATTTGATAAAAAAAATATAAACAGAACGTTGCTGATGTTTGATGACATTTGATGATGTTTTGATGATGTAGTTGATGTTGCTGATGTTCGGAAAGGAGGGAAATCTAAAAAAGGCCTATAGTGAGCTTTTAACATTCAAATAGGACTTATTAGTCTACAAAATAAAAGGCAGGACCAAATGGTTTAACAAATTAAAATTTGAGATTTATTGGTGTTTTGCCCTATAATTTTCCCAAACTTCAATGACAACCGCTAGCTCGTTAAGGTTGTAGGGAGAAACTTGGAAGGAGAGCCATGAGTTCGGATCGTTGGCCGTTGTGTCCTACGGTGTTTCTTTCTATGACACCAAAACGAAGTCGTTTTGGATTTTTTTTTTCTTAACTAAGAACTTAGAGCAAGAATAGAGAGTTGAGAGGAGGGCGATGGTAGCGAGAGAGACGAAGAGGAGGGCGGCGGCGACGCCATGCAGTCATTTTACCTTCGTTTTGTTTTATCTCTCTTCTCCGCTCTCTCTCCACTTGATCTTGGCCAGAAATTGATCGAGAAATTCATCAACAAGAAATGGGTTTTTGACCCAATTCACTTTTGTGATTGTGTCATTGATTTTTTCCTTTAGCTTTATATCAACAGGTTTGAAAATCTTGGAAATCATTGAAAAGTACTGTAGATTTTTGTTGTTCTTTCTATACTGGGTTTGGATACCCTATTTGATTTTATGTGGAGAATGGTTCTTTTTGGGCCTAATTGATAGATGGGTGCGAAAATGTTTAAGCGATTTGGCAAATTTGTTCTGAAATTGAAGATTGAGGAAATGGGGTTTCGTTGATTGTCCATAAGTTTCAGATTTTGTTCTGCAAATTTGTTATGGAATTGAAGATTGAGCAAATTTGTTCTGGAATTTGTATGCTACCGTCACCTCGCTGCCGTCTTCGTGGTGGGGTTGGTAGTTTTTAAAGAGAGAAAGGAGGAAGAAGAAGAAGAAGAAGTGGTGGTGGTGGTGGGTTTGGTTCTTTTTAGATAGAGAAAGGAAAAAGTGGAAGAAGAAGAAAGAGGGAGAAAAGGAAGAGGGAGGGTTGGACAGTGGTGGTCAGCAATGGCACGGTGACCAGCAATGGGTCTAAGAAGAAGTAAAAAAAAAAAAAACAGGGCCGACCTTGAGTTTTCGGACGCCTAAGACAAAATAATTTTTCGGGACTTTTTAGATATATATATATATAAAATAAAAATAAAAACCACTCTGTTTGGCTTTGAGTTTTTTAAAATAGTTGTCAGAGTTTGTAATTTGTATTTTTTTATATTTTTTGTATTTGGTAACCTTTTTTTAAAATATATATATATTATAGTTTTTAAGTATATCTAAATTAGATATCTACAAAATAAATAAATAAAAATTGTGTAAAATATTTTTTTAAAAAAATACTAAAAAAACATAATTGGGCTATAAAGAGAAAAAAAATAAAAAATAGGCCACACAAAATTAGGCTAACAACTTATACATATACATATATTTTATATTTTATTTTCTTAATTGGACTAACAACTAAAACTTATAAACATTTTTTAATTGGACCTTTTATCAATTGGGCCAAATAGATTTTTTGAAGCCCCCTTGAAATGGCCTAAATTAATTAAACAAAATTGGGCCATTTTAAATTTTTAATATAGTGCAAGACTAAATTTAGGGACTTTTTTTGGACCTAATTTTTTGGGCCCTAGACACATGCCTCACCAGCCTTAGCTCAGGGCCGGCCCTGAAAAAAAAAAATGTGTCAAAACCATATCATTTTGAATGCATATAGGGAGTACCGCAGGATCCCATGACAGCGGATCCGAACTCGAGAGGCATGGCTTGTACTTCAATCATTTCATAATTGGGTCAAGCGAGGTGGACTTGACCCCAAACTCAATCAATGACTTCATAGAAATGGCAAATAGGTTCAAACCTTCAATTATTATAATTTAAGGGTCACAAATCTTTCATGATCATTTTCTTGAAAAAATTTTCATGATCCCTAACATTTTTCATTATTATTAAGGAAATGGGTTCAAAACTTTCAATTATTATTAAGGAAATAAAAGAGGTGGACTTGACTCCCAATGACCCTTTCAACAAAAATTTATAAATAAAGTCACTTCACAAATTTTATAAAAAGATATTTTCTTTTGCACTAAGCAACATTTATCGTGTTCATTTTTTAATTTTCAAAAATAATTTGAGCTTTCATTTTTTATGTTTTTTTATTGTCTTTCATAGTTTGTTTTCATAATTTAGTCATTTTTTTATTTTCTAAATAGGAGATATTAAGGAGACATCCTTCTACAAATTTGTGTAAGAGTTTAAGACAACAACAATTTTTTCGTTAGTTGAAGTTTAGGAGAATTGAAATTTTAAAGTGATGAAGACAAACTTTAATATATATATATATATATATAGTTCAAAATGCCTTTATAATCCTAAAAATCTTAATCTTTCTCGATGTTTCTCGCATAATGTCATTTCTCTCTCCTGTGACTTTTTACATTGTTTAAATGATTTTAAAACTTTAAAATTTAATCACCTTATTTGGTTTAAATTTTTCAACTTAAATTTTCTAAAAGTTAAGTTTTTTTTTTTTTTTGTATTTTTTTAGTGAATTTTTTTAAAATATTATAAGTAAATTATTTACTTTTTAGATGCACCTAACTTAGATGCATCAAAGTAAAATATTTGTAAAAAAATATTTTTAAAAAAAATTGTTGAAAAGTCCACTCTAATAATTATTTAAGGCATTAGGTCTAGTGGATATTTTTTGTTGGTGAGAAGTTCACATTTTGTGAAATAGTTTGATGAGAAGTCCTTTTATTAGTTTTGAAGGACATTTTGTTTTTATCCTTTAATTTATCTGTTGACTTTTTTTGATTATCTATTCAAATTTATATCTATCTGTTTAAATTTATATTTATTTTTTCAAACTATTTTCTATCTATTCAAATTTTTTTGACTACCTGTTCAAATTTATATCTATCTGTTCAAAATTTTCCCTTTATCTGTTCAAATATCTATCCAAATTTTATTTTATGTTCAATTTTTTAGCTTATATGTTTAAATCTATTTGTCCAAAATTTATTATCTATTCAATTTTTTAACTATAGTTTAATTTTATTATTTGTACAATTTTATCTTTTTCGTCAAAATTTTACTATCTGAATAGATTTGTTCTATTATTTGTTTAAATTTTGAACAGATAATTTGTTACAATCTATTTCATCATCATCATCGTCAATATCAACAGCAATAACAACAACAACAAAAGAAAAAAATAGATATTTAGATCATCAAAAACAACAAGCCCAATAAAAAAAATAATAATCCTACTGATCTGTGTTTAATCTATGTTCAAATCTAACAAAATTCTTACTATCTGTTAAAAATCCAACAAATTCACCGGCCACAGATCTGAGATTGTTGGCCACACAGATCTCAGACTTGAGCACTATGAAATTCAATTCGATTTAATCCAAGCACATTAAAACAATCTCAAACTAAAAACACATACACATAGAGAATTTGCTAAGAAATCCTAGATCGCTGAAGTGGCTTCGACTTGTAGAGTGCGGAGTTGATGACTCTTGTGTATAGATAGATAGAACACAAACCCTAAATAGAACGACAACTATGAATGTTCAGGAAACTAGTGAGTGAGTGGATGTGAGAAATCTTACTATCTGTTCAAATCTAACAAAATTCTTACTATCTGTTAAAAATCCAACAAATTCACCGGCCACAGATCTGAGATTATCGGCCACACAGATCTCAGACTTGAGCACTATGAAATTCAATTCGATTTAATCCAAGCACATTAAAACAATCTCAAACTAAAAACATATACACATAGAGAATTTGCTAAGAAATCCTAGATCGCTGAAGTGGCTTCGACTTGTAGAGTGCAGAGTTGATGACTCTTGTGTATAGATAGATAAAACACAAACCCTAAATAGAACAGCAACTATGAATGTTCGGGAAACTAGTGAGTGAGTGGATGAGAGAGAGAGAGAGAGAAATCTATAGATCTACGAAGCAGAAGTGGTAGTTATATTTAGATCTGGGTTTGATATTGCCTTTGTTTCATCTTCTTTTTAATCGCCTTCTCAATCGCCGCTTGAGTCGAGCAATAAACTAAGGATGTCGGCAGCGGCAACAGTGCTTCGATCGCCATTTTTGACAGTGATAAAGAGCTTCGCGTAAGAAAAATGAAGAGAGAGAGAGAGAGAGAGAGAGAGAGAGAGAGAGAGTGTGTGTGTGTGTGTGTGTGTGTGTGTGTGTGTGTGTGTGTGCGTGTGTGTGTGTGTAACGTAGTAGACACCCCATTTTGACTAATCTTAAGACTTTGGGCGCTTGCAGCCTCCCGATGATAAAATGATAATTACTTCATCCTTGGAATATTTAAAGTTGTTTGGAGTTACTATATAAACCCGTTTTGGCCAAAAATCAACTTTTTATAAAGTAATCATTTTACCCCTGAATCTATTTTTAGCCAAAAACCAAAATTTTAACCAGAGAAAAAGAGAGAGGCCTAGTTGTCCTTTGATCGAACATATTTTTTTTTAAATTAATGACAGGTTTTATCAAAAAAATATTGATCAAAAGGCAATTCAAGCTCACTTAAGCCGCAAGCAGGCCAAGGCATGATATCCTACACTTGTGCATGCATGCATGACACGTGTGTAAACACAAATTTCGTATCCTGCAATTAAGACATGAAATAAATGCACAAAATAATTAATTTTATTTGATTATAATAAATGGGTACAATCCTCTATAGTTTGCTCTACAAAAGAGTGAATCCTTTAATTTGATCTCCGAAATGAGGGCAATCCAACGGTTGTAAAAGCTTGTTGTTGAACTAGACAAGTTGATGAATTTCTTCAAGTCTTCAAATGGAGGAACTTGCAGAAGACAGGCTTGATCGAGGGCTTGAACGGCTTGATCTCGAACAAGTCTTGAAATGATCTCTTTGAAAGAAGAGACCAAATTTGTATTTGTAACTTGAAAGGATTGGCACAAGTTTGGAGTGCTTGATAATCCTCTCTTTTAGTTTGAAGAGCTTTAGAAAGAATTTTAAGAAGAGAATTTGGTGGAGTCTCGAGATTCCTCAGGAACTTGCAAAACTATTAGCCAAAAAATGTGTGTCCATCCCCATAGTAAGAGCCTCTATTTATAGGCCTAGGAAAGAAGGATCCAAAATTGATTTTAATTTTCAAGAAAATAGCAATTTACTTCTTACTTTATGGAAATGATTTGCATTGAAACTTGAATTTAAATTTGAATTATTAATTCTACCAAATTTTGATAAAATATTTTCATGGACCCCACACTTTTGGGTTGACCCAATTGTCAAAATAGGTTCACTTTCTTTTGGTGTGATCCATAATTTAAAATAGGTTAAGATTCATAATTTTTAGTAAGACCCACATCCATTTGAAAATTTTGACTATCTTAATTTTAATTATTTGTCTTGATTAATCAGGCGGCGATCACGACACGTAAAAATTTGAGTGTCTACAAATTGCCCCCACCTCAAAACTCTAGTTTGATGCTTGCTTGCTAATATCAAATGTGATGTTTGAAGTAGATTGGTCATGTTCACAATGTAAGGATTTAATTGTAAAGGTCTGTCATGTAATTTTTTTTTTTTAACACAGCGTGATTGGCTTTCTCCCACATATAGAAGGTAATGTAAAGAAGCAGGGCTCGGTTTTAGCTTTTCGTCACGCCACCTATAGGCATTACTTCTCCCTATTTAGTTATATAAATTATTGATGATGGGTTCCTTTAAACCTTGTTGCATCTGTGTTGCTCATTGTCCTTCAAGCCACGTTGATAAGCTACATTGGAGATTGTGAACTATTACTTGTGCCTGTCAAGGTAAAACTTATATATATATATATATATGCATATATAATATTCATTATATATGTATGCGTATAACACTCATTGATTGTGAGCATGAACAACACAAACAATAATTTTTTTATTTATTTATTTTATTTATTTGATAAGATTGCATGATGTCACTATAAATATCACATGCCTTGAATACCTATCGTTTCTTTACTTGCATGCTTATCTAGACAAACATGTGTAGTACTTGTGCCAATCACCAACCTTTTTTTTATTATTTATTTTTTTTAGCATGACGACAACTTGGGAAAGTCAGCATATATATATATTAAGCAATTTCTTTCTCATATTGTTGCTTTGTATTTTTCGATTGACGAGGGAAACTCTCTTTGAAAATTGTATTTTATTATTGTCTATAAAAATAATAATTTTGTAAGAATAATTAAGTAATATACTGCACTACCCTTTCACCATAATTGGTTATCTTGACTTATGTGGGGGGAGGGGGAGGGGGATGAGCATAGCGAGCTAGCCGCTTGGATATTGGGCTAGTGAAGTAGACATTTCCACTACCATCCATTCGACCATAGGTGATTAGCTTGACTCATATGGGGGAATGCGCCTATCGAGCTAGGCGCCTAGATATTGGGCTAGTGAAGTAGACATTTCCACCACCACCTATTCAACCATAGGTGATTAGTTTGACTTATATGGGGAAATGCGCCTATCAAACTAGTCACTTGGATATTGGGCTAGTAAAGTAGACACTTCCATCACCACCCATTCGACCATAGGTAATTAGTTTGACTTATGTGGAGAAATGCTCCTATTGAGCTAGTCGCTTGGATATGGGGCTAATGAAGTAGACACTTCCACCACCACCTATTCGACCATAGGTGATTAGTTTGATTTATGTGGGGGAATGCGCCTATCGAGAGCTAGCCACCTAGATATTAGGCTAGTGAAGTAGACACTTCTACCACCACCCATTCGACTATAGGTGATTAGTTTGACTTATGTGGGAGAATGCGCATATCGAACTAGCCTCCTAGATATTGGGCTAGTAAGTAGACACTTCCACCACCAACCATTTGACCATCAGTGATTAGTTTGACTTTTGTAGAGGGAATGCACCTATCAAACTAGCCGCCTAGATATTAGGCTAGTAAAGTGGACACTTCCACCGCCACCCATTTGACCATAGATGATCAGTTTGACTTATGTGAGGGAATGTGCCTAGCGAGCTAGCCGCTTGGATATTGGGCTAATGAAGCAGACACTTTCACCAGTACCCATTCGACCATAGGTGATTAGCTTGACTCATGTGGGGGGGGGGAATGTGCCTATCGGGCTAGCCACCTAGATATTGGGCTAGTGAAGTAGATACTTCCACCACCACCCATTCAACCATAGGTGATTAGTTTGACTTGTGCGAGGGAATGCACCTATCGAACTAGCCGCTTAGATATTAGGCTAATGAAGTAAACACTTCCACCACCACCCATTTGACCATAAGTGATTAGTTTAACTCACGCCATCATCATATATCATATATGTCTCTCCACAACACATGCATTTTTCTTTTTTAATTGTTTGGCTTTGTCACTCAGTGATGGTGTATTTCAAGATTTTCAAGAAAGGATACTTGACCATCCTCGAGGACTCTATTGACGCTATTGAAGAAGGTACTACTCTTCCAATTCACCCTCCTTTCCTTTGGTGCTTGGGGCTTGAAGTTCGAGTCGCTTGATGGTTCTTTCATTTGGCGCAATGGGCTCATGAGACTTCATGTCAATTGGTTGAAGGCCTGTCACACTCAAGGGTTTTGTTATTAAAGTCATCTAACCATAAGGAAATTGAGGATCTATTTTCAACGCCATAGCAGAGCCTTCTTTTTGTGAATGATATTAGGAGTGGTTGGAGGATGTATTGGGGCAACATCGTGAGGTACTACAGCAAGTGGGTATTTATGATGCAATTTATGCCTCATTGTTCTTGTATAACCAGCTACATAGTGTTATGCGGGCCTTTTGTGAGCTTTGGTGTCTGTCCACTAATACCCTTCACACTTTTATAGGTGAAATGTCTATCTCACTATGGGATTTACGTCAGCGTGGTGGACTTTCTATTAGGGGTGCAATACATGATGAAGTGGTGCCAAATGCCCAAGAGTTGGTCAGCAATATAAGGGACAAAGATCTCCTTCTTCCTATCAGTTGCAGTTATTTGTTCCTTGTTTACCATCGGCTTTGTAAGGAGTCAAAGAAGAATGTGGTAAGGACTACTAGCTAGATAAAATTTTGGTTTAAAGGGGCCTGCTGGGTACCATAAATCAATCAAGAGGGCTTCAAGGAATGAGACTCAACGCCCTAAGGATACCAACAACCTTTCTGGTATTATTAACATAACTCGGTCTCGAACTGTGCAAGGGGCCCAAGTCTTCAATGACTTGAGGATTAATGGTGCAGCAAATGGTGAGACTTATCTGTCAGCTTTCCTTATTTGTTGGTTATGCAAATTTGTTCTACCCTGTGGGGATGGTGCTTAAGGATGCTAGTGTGATGGCTCATGGTCCTTCATTCAGCCTTGCCATTCCTATACTTGCTAGCATCTATAAAGGACTAAATAGAATTGCTTCTTCTTCTAATCCTGGAAAGTGCAACACCATCTTCCCTGTCCATTATGTTTATGCTTGGTTAGCAGAGTATTTCAACACACAATTTAGTAATGATTCTACTCTGAAGCCCCAAATGACGAGATATGCTGATGAAAGGATGGCCAAACATTTTGAGGAGTAATAGGCCTATGACTTATTTAAATCATGCAAAGATATGACCCTGCACCGTTTGGCGTATAGCAAGGGCAATCCCAGGGAATTTGTTGATGACGGCCATCTTTCTAACTCATATTTAGAGTACTTTATCAGCGTCAGCTCAAGCTATTTGACTTTGCGAAGTTCGTCCACTACAGTCATTGAGCCATACAGTCCTCACAGGTTTAGTAGGCAATTTGGCTTTGTTCAAGCTATCCCGGGTAAACTTAAGGTTGATCTTAGAGATGGTAGTTTATAGAACATTGTTCAGCAATGGGATTCTTGTGTTTGTGATGGTTCTCATTCTGTATTGAGGTTACCAGCGCATTTTGATCTCCCATCTCATTCCACTACCAAGGCTTATTTGGAGTGGTGGTCCTAACTTTATGGAGGTTATTTCTCCAAAAAAGAAAATTCTACCCTAATGCATAAATGCTTAGCTTCAAAAAATCAAGAGATGGTTAAAGCCAAAAAAAAATGCAATTGCTAAGAAAAATTCTAATCTCAAGACTAAGGAAATGGTTCGAAGAAGTGTTGATAGGACTCTTGATGGAGTAGCAGATGAGGACTATAGTAATGGTGATCGTAATTGGCGTCACTTAGGGAGAAAATCTGGTACCGGAACCGTTGGAAGGAACACCACTACTTTTAATGGCGTGGAGTTATTTTTTTATTGGTGTTCCTAGCACTTCTCAACCATTGGCTATTAGTGTTGTACCGGTAATGACAAAATATATTATTTGTCATTTCAATTTATTGTGCCTTCTTTTACTTTTATTTATTTATTATTATTATTTTATGACTCTTCTTTAATTTGTTTTGACAGTTGCCAAATGATGACTTTGATTTAGTGCCTAGCAATGAGGATATGAGACTTCTTAATGAGTTCTCAGACAATGAAGAATCATTTCATGGACTGTTAGCCTTTGATTTAGTGATTGGTCGTAAGAGTTGTCTCTCAGTTGACCCAACTCCTATTATCCATACTCCTTTCCTGCCTATTGCTCCTATATCGAGTCAAGTCACGCCTTCTGTGGCTTCTACCATTGACATAAGAAGCATGATCCTTAATGCTCGTCGCTCAGCAGCTTCAATACTTGATAACCATATTAAAGGCTTATTGAGCAAAACTCCTATTCAAAAAGTTCTAGCATTGGGCCCAAAGCTCCAAGAGCTTTATGATGAGCTCTCAAAGCTTCAGATAGACTATTCTCCATTGCAAAGCCAGATTGAAAAATACGTACAAAATGTACTATGTACATCTTTATGAAATCAGTGTTTGCTCAATGAATGACTTTAGAGCTACAGGATCAGTGTTTAGCGGATGTCAGTCAACGTGTTACTCATGCTCTAGCTCTTGATAATGAAGGAATTGAGCAAGTTCACTCACTGAAGTCTGATTTGGGTAGCCTTGCAACAAAGAATGTAGAATTGTTAAAGCGTTGGAACATTTAAATGAACAATCATAACAATTAGAGACTACAATTAGTGTTACTGAAGCTAAAGTAGTTCAAAGGCGAGCCATTGTTTCCACCTTAAGGGAAGAACAAACTATAATAGAAGTAGCTGAGGTGATAATAAGTGAGGATATTGAAGTCGCCAACAAGTTAGAGCAACTCTTGAAGGTTGAACAAGGCAAGATCCAAAGTTTATCATGGTTGCCATGATTTATTTTTTTTATTTTTTTTTATTTCATTTTTTTAATGAAATGTAGCTCAATACTTTATTATAAAATAATTTCTCTAGCAAACATTTTATTTATGAAATAAATATTATAGTTCGAAGCAAAATACTCTTACTGTAAAACACATTTGGTTTATTGATTTAGCCATTCACAGTTTATACTTAAGCAAGCCAGGAGTAACACAATTTTTTATTTTTTTTTAACAACTTTATTTCATATGGGCCAAAAGTATCATGCAGTTTATGCTTATGCGATTAGAAGCGTTACATTCTCATGGATAGTAATGCTTTAGGAATTTGCCATTGATTGAGTCAACTCTTATACCTTCTTCATCAATAATCTTGTACGCTCCGTTAGTATAGACTTCAGTCACCACATATGGACCATCCTACTTGGACAAGAACTTCTTGCCGGTTCGATAGGTAGTGATGATAGGTCTTCAAATAACCTACACCAATTCTCCAACTTAAAAAGACTGGGGTCTAACCATCTTATTGAAAGCTCTAGAGAGTCGAGCTTGACAACACTCAAGTTTTTGATGTGCTTTCAATCTCTTTTCATCTAATGCTTCTAACTCAACAAGGCATAGTTTTGCATTCTCATCTTCAGTGAGACCTTACTGTATAGCTATCCTTAATGAAGGGATCTGTTGTTTTAAAGGAAGAATAGCTTCAACACCATACACAAAGGAGTATGGGGTGGCTTGTGTCAGGATACAATGTGTTGTACGGTATGCCCAAAGAGCTTCTCCAATTCTTTTATGCCAATCCCGCTTTGATTTACAACTATCTTTTTTAACAGGTTGCCCAAAGTTTTGTTAAAGGCCTCTGCCAATCTGTTGGCAGGTGCATTGTACATTGAAGAATTGCGCTGCTTAAATCCAAACATTTCACAAAGTTTGTTCATTAGACTGTTGTAGAAAGGCTTTTCGTTATCCGTGATGATGTAACAAGGCACACCATACCAATAAATAATGTGGGATTTGATGAAGTCCACAATAGTTTCTTTCTTGACTTCTTTAAGTGGGACAGCTTCAGCCCACTTGGAGAAGTAATATGTGGCAACCAAGATGTACGAGTTGCCTACGGAAGACTTGGTTAATGGGCCAACTACATCTAGACCCCATGTATCGAATGACCAAGAAGCAATTGTCGGGGTGTAAAGGTTCTGGTGGTTAATGGATAAAGTTTGCATGAAACTGGCAAGGTTGACCCTTTCTTGAGTAATCCAAACAATCTTTAACCATTGTAGGCCAATAGTAACCCATCATTTTTACTCACAAATGAACTTTAGGACCAGACTGATGTGCTCCGCATATCTTGGAATGGGCTTCTTCCACGGCTTGTTGAGCTTCATCATCCCCTAAGCAACGAAGAAAAATTCTTTCAAATGATCGTCGGAATAAAGTTCCCTTGTAGAAGATGAATCGAGGAGCTTGACGTCTTATTTTAGTTCTATGACGGGAATCATCAGGGAGTTTCTTGTGTTCAAGGTATTCTATAACTGACATTCTCCAATCTTTGACTCAATGGCTAGTACTGAAATTGCATTTGTTTCTACAAAGCTACATTCCAACAACTGTGGCAATACTCATCGTTGGCATACAGGGACACTAACTTGTTCACCTTCCAACAATGCTAGTGTAGTTGCTAGATTGGCAAGTGCATCTGCCATACGATTCTTTTCCCTTGGAACATGTTCAAGTACCGCCCCCTCAATTTTTTCAATGAGATGAGTTGCATACTGGAAATATGGGACTAAATTGTCTTCTTGACTTCGTAATCCCCTCGGAGCTAATTAATTATTAACTTAGAATCCCTATAGACATCTAGGTCAACAATTTTTAGCTCTGTTGCCATTTGTAAACCAATGATTAAGGCCTGGTACTTAGCAACATTGTGTGAGCACTTTTTGCCAAGGATAAATGAGTGAGACAAAATGTGCCTCTATGGTGAAACAAAAATGACACCTGCTCCTGTCCCTTCCTTCCTTGCAACCCCATCAAAGAACATCCTCCAAGGTTATAGGATTTCTATGAACAATACATTTTCATCGAGGAATTCCTCAGAAATTTCCCAATATACGGGGATGGGATGGTCAGTCAAGAAGTCTATAAGGGCTTGCCCTTTTACCACTTTTCTTGGTATGTAAATTATCTCAAATTCATTAAAGATGAGGGACCATTTCGCTAAGCGTCCTAAGAGGATGGGTTTAGACATGACATACTTTATTGGGTCGGCTCTTACAGTGAGATACACTCTATGGGCTTGGAAATAATGTCTCAATTTGTGAGAGGCAAAAACAAGCGCTAAACACATCTTCTCATTGGGTGAGTACTTGAGTTCATTTTCAGTTAATCTGCGACTCAAGTAATAGAGTGCCTGCTCTTTATTTTCTTTGTTATTTTGGGCCAGCATCGCTCCAAGACACTCTTCTTGAGCAGCAATGTAAAGTATCAATGGTTTCCCCTGAATTGGAGCTCCTAATACTGGTGTATGAAGCAAGTATCTCTTCATACTATCGAAAGCATTTTGACATGCTTGATCCCAAACAAATGGAGCCTTCTTTTTCATTGGTCGACTGAAAGGTTGACAATGGCCTACCAAGTTTGAAATGAATCTACGAATATATGCCAAGTGACCTTGGAGGCATCTAAGTTCCTTCAGGTTTTTGGTGGTGGCATCTTTTGTAATAGTATTGATTTTGGACTGATCAACCTCAATGCCTTTATGTCGAACAATAAAGCCAAGGAACTTTCCAAACGTGATTCCAAATGCGCATTTGAGTGCATTCATCTTTAAGTCATACTTTCTCACCTGGTTGAAGACTACACGAAGGTCTTCTATGTGATATTCCTTTTTTTTTAAGTTTTGAAAACCAAATCATCAACATAGCACTCAACAAATTAATGGAGCATGGTATCGAAGATCTTTTACATGGCACGTTGATAGGTGGCACATGCATTTTTCAGTCTGAAAAGCATCACTTTATGACAATAGCTGCCTTTTCTAGTATGAAATGCAGTTAACTCTTCATCCTTAGGTGCCATCCGTATTTGGTTATATCCTAAACACTCATCCATGAAGGATAACATCTCGTGTCCGGTAGTGGCGTTTATCATTAATTTCGTAATGGGAAGCGAAAAGTCATCCTTGAGACATGCTTCGTTCAAATTTCGAAAGTCGACACATATTCTAATTTGTCCATTCTTCTTGACTACTGGGACTGTGCTTGATATCTATGTCGGATATTTAACTTCACATATAAACCCAGCTTCGATCAACTTGTTGACTTCTTCTTTCACTTTGAGGATGCTCTCAGGTCTGATGTATCGATGGGCCTGCTTTACTGGTCGCATACCATTTTGATCCCAAGGCGATAGATAACAACTTTTGGACTTAAACCAGGCATCTCCCTATATGTCCATGCAAAAACATCTTTATATTCGAGGAGTAGTTTGAAAAATGTCTTTTCTTCCTTAGGTATTAAGAGTGTTCCTACAAAGATTGGTCGAGGTTCATCAAGAGTTCCCAAGTTGAGTTATTTCAAATTGTCAACAGTTGATTGCCCCCCATCTTCAAGTTCTGGAGGAGCTTCTTGGAGATCATCATCTTCCGAATCTGAGCTCGAATCTTCTTCAATTGTTACATGGTGAGAAGCAACATTTTTAATTTCTTCTCTTTTACTTTCTGTGTGAGTGTTAATTTCTCCAGTTAGTATGATGGTGTGCCTTTTGACCTTAAGCAGACCTTCAATACTAACTTCAAGTGACGTCCTGCGTTTCTATGAGAATGAATCAAATTTCGACTCTCATCATCCTCCTTTCTAGAATTCAACTCAATTGTTGATGTGCTTCTCTTGTTCTTGCCTTTTCTAGGTGATGTATTCGTATCGCGAAGTCAAGCAAAAATGGAATTTCGTGACCAGGAAGTTTGTTTTTCATCCCCTTCATTAGTAGTGCCCAATCTGTTAAAAACTAAAGGTTGAGAAGTTGTACCTTCATCTATTTTATTAATAGTGCCTAACCTATTAAAAACCAAGGTTCGAGGTGCAAGGACTTCAATGCAAACTCGAGGAGTTGGGCTTGGACTTTTGTCTTCCTTCACTTCTTCCACAGTGATATATAGTATGTCTTCCTTCTTCTTTTTTTTCCCTGGCAACAATATGAATGGGTTCAATTTGCATGAATCTGACTTAGGTCTTTGAAGGGCCTACCCTGTACCCCTATTGCCTTAACTTTTGATGAGTTTCATTGAGACCATGAACTTTCTCACTAATAAGTTCAGGACTTAATTCTCCCAGTGACAAGGGATTAGCAAAGTCATAACCTAACTTGGCTAGAAGCTTGTAAGCTTGTGGATCAAACCCTTCTATTCGTCTTTCAGGTAAAGAGTCGTGTTCGATAGAATTTTGAAAAGGCCTAACAAATCCCTTTAATGGAGGTTTAATTAGGCTTGACAATTCTGCTTGTGGAATTGCTATTGTTGCATCTGCTTTTAGTATCTGCAAATCTTCTTTTATTGCAGGGTGAGCAAGGTCTCCTTTAACTTTTGCGAACATCATAACTTCTTCAAACAGTGACTGTCCTTTTCTCCATTGAGACTTTGGCACATACCTGAAGACTTTTGTCATTACATGGCGTTTTGAGGATGAAGACTGTTTTTGTGGTGACACGACCTCGAGCACTTTTTTTCCATTTGATGTGTCTTCCCTTGAGAAATCAAACACAACCTACTTTTCTTCATTCATTTCTCTATTCTTGCAGAAGGGATTTCACTTGGGATAACTTCAAGTATCTTATTGTAATCCAGATAAAATTTTGCCTCAGCGAAGTGAGCCTCAGTTTCTGTAAATGGCTTGTCATCTGCTAGCACCGTTTTTATTCCACCTTAGTCAAATTTAAAACATTAATGGAGAGTTAACGTAACTACACCATTTCCATGGACCCAAGGTCACCCAAGCAACAGATTATAGGATGTTCTTGCATCGATGACGTGAAACAAAGTACTAGTCGTAAGTTCTCCAATGGTGAGGTTCAAACGAATCATACCAATTGTGCGTTGTCCCCCTTGGTTGAAACCTTGAATAACCAAACGACTTCGAGCCAAATCGTCAACTGGGATTCTGAGTTTTTTCATGGTGAACTTCGACATGATGTTTACCACTGAACCTCCACAATGAAGATGGGATTAATTTTTTGTTCACTAATAAAGCTAGAGACAAACAATGGCCGATTGTGTGGTTTTGAACCTAGTTGAAGGTCTTTATTAGTAAAGGTGATTGTTGTGCAACAAGGAACAGAAGTGATGGAGTTCACCTTGGGATAGTCTAGTTCATTAACGACAAACTCATATTTTCCACGATCTTCCAAGACTCGAACAAGTGCAAGTTGTATAGATCGAGGGAGTTGAGATGCTTTATGCAAACTAAAGCATGGGGGTAGTTCTTTCAAGGTTGTCAAAACATCAATTTTCTCCTTATTTGGAGTTGCCTTAATGGCGTGAACTTGTTCCTCATCTGCTTCAATGGTTGAAACCATGTAGACCACCTTGATCAAGTTATCTCCAAAATACCTAATAGGGAAAAACTCTCGCAAGATGATTGGGGTACGCGAGTTTTCTTCAGGCAATTTGTTTACTTGTTGTATCTTCTTTTCATCATTCATTTTGTCTATCACCTCTTTCTTGAAATGTCGATGGGAGTTCTTCTTTCATTCTACTTTCTTGAGTGAAAAATGTTGAGTCTTGGGCTTACGTCTTCGTGACTTCCTTTGTGTCACAAGAGTCCAACCTTCATCTTTCCCAATAATTAAGACTTCTTCAAAACCATCATGGACATGTCTGTCTTGGTTTGGAACTTGAATACCGATAGGTTCAAGTGAACCAAACTGGATGACTTTGAGAATTGCTTTCACTGTTGGGATTGCAGATTGTGACATTTTTATCTTGGATTTTGAGGATGGAGAATTTGGAGGTCCTACAATAACCGTCGCATGGTTGGATTCTGCCGATTCATCTAGGTCTAAGAGGTTTTTTTTTCTTCTTAGACAAGTCCACGCGCAATTCCTTTAACACGAAACATTTTTCAGTAAGATGACTAATTATCCGATGATAGTGGCAGTACTTTGAATCCTTCACATGACCTATTTCTTCAGGGCATTTGCACTTAGGGAGTTGAATGACTTTCTTTTCAAGTAAATCTTCTAACATCCCCGGTACATTAGAGTCAAGAAAGGGATACTTCTTTTCTTGTAGTTCTTTCAGAGATGGGCACGTTTCGTTCATTTCTTCTTTCTTTCATTGAAATCTTGATTGGAGTTGTGGTTACCGCCATTGCTTCTTTGGTAGTACCTTTAGAAGGCTTGCCTCCTTTTTTGACTTCTTTGTTATCTTTCCTTTGTTCAGGAATGGGCAGGTCTCTCCCACCATGGTTGGCTATGCTAATTTCCATGTAATGTGAATGCGTAGCTAACTCCTCAAATGTTCATGGCTCTATCCTTTGAAGGATGTAAAGAAGTACCCAGTGCATGCCTTGCATGCATATCTCCACAACTGAGATCTCAGAGAGTCGGTCTTTGTAATCTAGACTCAGAGCACGCCAATGGTTGATGTAGTCTACCACAGGCTCGTCCTTTCATTGCTTGGTACTGGCTAATTCCATCGTGCTTATCATACGGCGGGTGCTATAGAAACGATTAAGGAATTCACGTTCCATTTGCTTCCAACTGTCAATTGATTCGGCTTCCAAATCAGTGTACCAATCAAAGGCATTTCCTTTGAGTGACCGAACAAATTGTTTGACAAGCAGATCTCCATCTGTCATGGCATTGTTGCAAGTTTCAACAAAGTGAGCGACATATTGTTTAGGATTACCTTTTCTGTCGAACTACTGGAACTTGGGAGGTTGGTATCCAAGGAATTCTAAGAACATCTATCCTCTTTGTGTAAGGCTTGGAGTACATGAAAGCACTTTGTGGGTGCCCATCATATTGTGCTCGGATAGTATTTGCAATCATGTCTCGGAGTTATTGAACAAACAATGAAGCAATAAATGTTGGTTGAGTACTTGTGACAAATGCTTGTCTCACAACTGATGTATGGCAAATTTCCTCACCAACAACTTGCTTGGACTTAGATGTAGGGTTCACTTTCTCAACAAACATGGCTTGTGGTGTAAAGCCAAGTGGATGAGAATTGTCTTCACTTGCTTCGTCAGCATTTTGTGCTTCTAACTTGTTCATCAAGGTGGCAATCTGAAGATCTTTCTCTTCCACAGTTTTGGTGAGCTTGTCAATGGAGCGAGCCACGATCGCCAATTGTTCTTCCACTGAAGTGGTGCTAATGGTCATGACTTGTATAGCCACCAAGCGAGACAAATCTGAGTGATTCGATGAAAAGAACGTTAAGGACTACTGGGAGATGATCCTGAGTGTGAGCTTGTACTTGAGTTTGCATCAGAAGCTATGGGCATTGGGTGTAGGGAGAAACCTTCTGGTAGAGAATTCTTTGAGACAAAAGTAGGCTTCTTCCATTCGCTCACTTCCTTTTGCTTAGCCCCAGACGTAGATACCATGATAGATTTGCGAGACTTTCCTTGCACTTGCTTTGTTGCATTGGCAGTTGGCATGACCCCATGAGTGGCGAGAGCAATGGTAGCCTTGGTCTTGCTACGGGTGATCGGACTTGTAGAAATGTTGTTGTTGCTAGTTGTGACGGCGGCATTCTTGTTGGCGTTCTTATTGACCGGAGCAATTTGAACTTTCTTGGAAACCATTATGGTTGATCAAACAAGGCTTTGGGAAGATGCTTTAGAAGAAAGAGATAAGAGGCAGAGAGGTCCCACTGGGCGTGAAAAAATTTGGATTCGTATCCTGCAATTAAGACACGAAATAAATGCACAAAATAACTAATTTTATTTTATTATAATATATGTGTACAATCCTCTGTAGTTTGCTCTATTTCAAAAGAGTGAATCCTCTGATTCGATCTCTGAAATGAGTGCAATCCAACGGTGTAAAAGCTTGTTGTTGAACTAGGCAAGTTGATGAATTTCTTCAAGTCTCGAATGGAGGAACTTGGAGAAGAAAGGCTTGATCTCGGGCTTGAACAACTTGATCTCAAACAAGTCTTGAAATAATCTCTTTGAAAGGAGAGATTAAATTTGTATTTGTAACTTGAAAGGATTGGCACAAGTTTGGAGTGCTTGATAATCCTCTCTTTTAGTTTGAAGAGCTTTAGAGAGAATTTTAAGAAGAGAATTTCGCAGTCTTGAGATTGCTTAGGAGGTTGCAAGACTATTAGCCAAAGATTGTATGTCCATTCCCATAGTGAGAGCCTCTATTTATAGGCTTAGGAGAGAAGGATCAATTTTGGAAATGATTTTAATTTCAAGAAAATAGCAATTTATTTCTTACTTTATGGAAATAATTTGCATTGAAACTTGAATTTAAATTTGAATTATTCCACCAAATTTTGACAAAATATTTTTATGGGCCCCACACTTTTGGGTTGACCCAATTGTCAAAATAGGTTCACTTTCTTTTGGTGTGATCCATAATTTAAAATGGGTTAAGATCCATAATTTTTAGTAGGACCAACATCCATTTGAAAATTTTGACCATCTTAATAATTTTGATTAATCAAGAAAATTTATTTGTCTTGATTAATCAGGTGGCGATCAAGACACTTAAAAATTTTGGTGTCTACAACGTGTACAAAGGCAAAGATGTGAGTATGCACATTAGTTGTGAGTGTGCACATTAATTGTACATGTGCACATCTAATTGTGATAGAGTTATTTTTGACAACTCAATCTTGGTGCATTTTTGAAGGGTGGTGGAGGGAGAAAACGATGGAACCCTAGGAGGGGCTCTAAAACCTTCCCTTCTGCCTATATAAGGAGCCCCTCATTCTCTTTTCAAGGGGTTAAGTTTTTTAGAGCTTTTGTGAGAATTTGAGAGTAAACCCATCACCATTTGTCGCGATCCAAACCCGCCCCTAAGGGTTTAGCATCGTAACCGGCTAGTAAGCCGTGATTACCAAAGGCTTGTTTAACAGTAGTAATAATTAAACAATAAAAGGGGGGCCAGCAGAAGCCTGAACAAATTAAGTCAAGATGTCCAAAGTGCTGTGAAGACTTAAATGAACAAACATCCTCTATATATATATGCCAAGGCATACAAAAGTTCGAGTTCATGTCCATCATATACATAAGAGCTCAAGTCTAAAACATCCAGGACATATTAGGGAGTAGAATTCCCAAGCCAAAATAAATAAATAAAGCACAAACATGTACTTAGACATTAAACATCTCTCCAAAAAGGGGTGGAAAGAGATCACCCAAAAAGCCCTGACATCAACGGATCGAAGTCTCATAGTGAGACGCAACGGGTTGGCTTGACAAAACAAATTTGGGTCAACACTGCTACCTCCGCTCAAGTGCCTGGTCACCTACATACATATATATAAACAGTGAGTTAAAGCCCAGTGAATAACAAATGCATAAAGGGGTTAAGAACGAATGTCCCTTCAATGTTTGAAATAGTCATTTGCATCAGTAAACCATTTAATTGATCAATATTTCATAATTCCAAATCCTATCTATCACATAGGAATTATAGTAGTCATACGTGGTACATCCAATAGCTAAACAATACAGTAGGTCTTAAAAGACCGAGCAGTCAATTGATGGCCATCATATCAGTAAACAATAGTTCCAACATTGGAACTGACAGAGATCTCTGTAACAGTAACATCAGTACCAGTAACAGTAACGGTAACAGTAAGTTGCTATGGATGCCACGAGTACAGTTAATAAAATAGGACAAACATTCATTCAATAAACAATATCGTTCAGAAAGCAGTACAATTAATCGTTCAGAAAATAATTATAATTTAACATAGCTTTACAACATTGTTACTCACAGATAACAAGGCTGCAAGCAGGCTATTAAACTTCCTTGAGGCACGTAACCTATACAGTTACAGAACGAACGTATACTAAATTACACACCCGGAATTGATAACTTAGTCTTTTCTACTTGTTTTGGTGTCGTTCTACTTCATTATCCTCATTATGATGTCTTAATCATGGCCTAGGAATGCTTAAGATGGAATGAGGATGCAAAAATGTACTTGAAAATATTTTTCAAAACTTGCTGAAAACAGGGGTCTTGCTCGAGAGTAGCTTTCTTCGCTCGAGCGGACATACCGAATGTCAGTGGTCGCTCGAGCGCACACTCCTTCGCTCGAGCGGTCTGCAAAATGTGAAAAAGTTCTGGTTGCGTGCAATTTTCTTTCGACGCTAGCTCGAGCGTGAGTCACAAGTCCTTGCTCGAGCGCAACTCTTGTTGCTCGAGCGTGCTGCAAAACACGCAAACTTCTAAGAGCATGCAATTTACGCTCAAGCCAACCTTTTGTCGCTCGAGTGGAAGTGTGAAAATGCAAGCAGTCGCTCGAGCATAGAATCCTTTGCTCGAGCGTAGAGGTAAAATTCTAGGTTTTCCAGATTTGCCTCCAAATTGCAAACCTTGAATTCAGCACTTGAAAACTCATCCTTTTGGGCCAAAATTCTGGAAAAAAACACTTAGAAACTCACAAAACATCATGATTTAAAGATCATTTCATGAAATCAAAGCCCAAAAGCATGCCAATTGTACACAAATTCAACTTCAACTTTATGAACGTTTCAAGAATATAACATGCATGAATTCTCTTGAACCACTTCAAAACATGATCAAACTTGTCAAATTGATAGAAAACATGATGAATTCCCAAAACATAGGTGAGATGAACACATGCATGAAAGAATTCTTTGAAATCATGCCCAATTTGTGAAGAAATAAACATGCATGAATGGTATTGCTCAATTCTCCTTAATTCTAGTGCAATTCCCTCATGAATTCACCTAATTCACTTGAAGTCTTGTAGAGTCTAACTCAATTACACCATTAAGAGTTTGATTCCTTTCCTAGAGACTTGAATTCACAAGAGTTGAAGTTGAAACTCTCAAATCTTCTTCAAATGTCAACAATTCCTAGCAATTCTCTCATATTCCAACTTTGATCTCAATTTTCCTTCCCTTTCCTTCTCTCCCACGTTTTTCTTGTTTGAGCCACAAAATGAGGGATTGAAAATGTATTTTCCTAGTCTTGACTCAACAATTTGCCTTATATAGGCTTCGGCAAAAATGTAATTATTTATTGATTAAGTTAATCAAGTAGGTCTTAAATTATTTTAATTTAATCATTCCGAACCGAATTTCAATTAAACCCACCATAAAATTCTATAAATCCTAATTAACATATAAATCAAGTCAATTTCTGAATCGGATGCCGATAAGGCCTTCAATTCGCAAATCGAAACTAAAACATGAACAGATATTTCTACATTAAACAGATAAAAATGCATTTAAAGCAACACCCTCATGTAATTAATTTAAGATTTTGTCTTAATCATTTACTTAGCATGCTTAATCATGAATTAGCGTTAATCATGGGTCGGGATTGTTACAGTCTCCCCCCTTAAAAGAGTTTGGTCCTCCAAACTCGAATTACCTTCATTTTGAAAGAACACCGGATTCAAAGGGAACAACTCAGGATATCTTTTCATCATGTCTTCTTTCCTTTCCCAAGTTGCATAAATGCCACCATGATTTTGCCAATCCACCTTCACTAATAGGATTTCTTTATTTCTCAACTTCTTGATTCCTCGGTTTACAATCTGAATAGGTCGTTCTTCATAAGTACAGTCATCACTCAATACCACATGGCTAGGTTCAATAACATGAAAAGGATCCCGAAGATAGTCTCGCAACATTGAAACATGAAAGACATTATGCATATGTTCCATTTCGGGAGAGAGTGCTACTTGATTTGCCACTGGATTAATCTTTTTAATGATTTCATTTGGCGTAACATACCTCGGTGCTAGCTTGCCCTTGGTTCCAAAGAGAGTCTGTTCTTTCATTGGTGTCACTTTAATAAAAACAAGATCACCCACTTCATATTCCCTATCTCGTCTTCGTACATCTGCATAGCTTTTCTGTCACCTTTGTGTAGCTTTCAATCTTTGTTGAATTAATTTCACTTTTTCTGTTGTTTCATGCACAATCTCAGGCCCAAGTAAAGGCCCATCTCCAACTTCTGCCCAACAAATAGGTAACCGACATTTTCTACCATATAATGCCTCGAAAGGCACCATATCAATGCTCTAATGAAAACTATTATTGTAGGCAAATTCAGCTAGAGGCAAATGAGTTTCTCAATTCCCTTGAAAATCAAGCACACACATACATAACATGTCCCCCAGCATTTGGATTGTTCTTTCTAACTGGCCATCGGTCTGAGGATGATATGCACTACTCAATCTCAATTCGGTACCCAATGCCATTTGCAGACTCTGCCAAAATCTTGATGTGAACTTTGAGTCCCTATCAAAAACAATGGACACAGGCACTCTATGCAATTTAACAATCTCATTAATGTAAATTGTAGCCAATTTATCCGCATTATAGATTGTTTTGATAGGTAAAAAGTGTGCAGATTTAGTCAAACGTTCGACAATAACCCAAATTGAGTCCATACCTCTATTGGAGCGAGGTAGTCCAACAATGAAATCCATGGTAATATGCTCCCATTTCCACCCCGGTATTGGCAAAGGTTGAAGCAATCCTACGGGTTGTTGATGTTCAGCTTTGACTTGTTGGCATTGTAAGCATTTTGACACAAACTCAGCAATTTCTTTCTTCATTCCTGGCCACCAGAAGTTAAGCTTCAAGTCTTGGTACATTTTTGCATTCCCTAGATGAATAGAAAGTTTTAAATTGTGGGCTTCTTGCAAAACTCGCTTTTTCACGTCAACATCATTTGGTACGCATAATCTACCTTGAAATTTCAGCACACCATGTTCAAAAACAAAACCTGGCCTCGGTTTGGATTCTCGTTCATTAATAATCTTCTTCAAAAAGTCATCTTGTTGTTGTTTCTCTTTAATTTCCTCAATAAGTGTCGGTTGAGCAGAAATAGCAGCCAATGTCCTGCCTTGTTCTCGCAAAACAATTTCAACCTCCAATTTCTCAAGGTCGTGCAGCAATTCTCTTTGCCCGGTAAGTAAGCATGCCAGATTCCCAATTGATTTCCTACTAAGTGCATCAGCAACAACGTTAGCTCTCCCCGGATGGTACAAGATTTGCAAATCATAATCTTTTATTAATTCTAGCCACCTCCGCTGTCTCATGTTCAACTCTATCTGTGTAAAGAAATATTTTAAACTCTTATGATCTGTGTACACCTCACATGTTGCCCCATACAAGGTGCCAAATTTTCAATGCAAATACTATTGCAGCAAGCTCCAAATTATGAATTGGATAATTCTTTTCATGTGGCCTCAGTTGTCGGGAAGCATATGCAATGACTTTACCATTCTGCATCAATACACACCCCAAACCCTTATAAGAAGTATCACTAAAAATAGTAAATCCATCCGTACCTGAGGGTAAGGTGAGAATCGGTGCAGTCACAAGTCGAGTCTTCAATTCTTGAAAGGCTGATTCTCTCTAATCGGTCCAGTCAAATGGTATTCCCTTTTGAGTCAACTGAGTTAATGGCAAAGCAATTTTGGAAAAATCTTTCACGAATCTTCAATAGTACCCGGCCAAACCCAAGAAACTTCGGACTTCGGTAACATTAGTCAGTCTAGGCCAATTCACCACTGCTTCAATTTTTTGTGGGTCAACTAAAATGCCATCTTTACTAATCACATGGCCCAAAAACACAACACTATCAAGCCAAAATTCACACTTTGTCAGTTTTGCATATAATTTCTTCTCTCTTAAGGTTTGTAAAGCAATTCTCAAATGATGTTCGTGTTCCTCTTTACTTTTGGAATAAATCAAGATATCATCTATAAAAACAACCACAAATTCATCGAGGAATGGTTTGAAAATTATGTACATAAGATCTATGAATGGAATAGGCGTATTAGTAACTCCGAAAGGCATAACAAGAAATTCATAATGTCCATACCTTATTCGAAAAGCAATCTTTTCAATGTCCTCGGCCTTGACTTTTAATTGGTGATACCCAGATCGAAGATCAATTTTGGAAAAGACTTGAGCACCTTGCAGTTGGTCAAATAAATCATCAATGCGAGGCAACAGATACTTGTTTTTCACTGTCACTTTATTTAGCTCACGGTAATCAATGCAAAGCCTCAATGAACGATCCTTCTTTTTCACAAATAAAACTGGAGCGCCCCACGATCATGTGCTAGGTCTAATGAACCTCTTGTTTAATAACTCTTGCAACTGGATTTTCAACTCTTTCAATTCAGTAGGTGTCATTCTATACGGAGCTTTGGAAATTGGCTGTGTACCTGGTATTATCTCAATAGTGAACTCATTCTCCCTGTCAATCAAATCCCCTGGCAAATCATCTAGAAAAACATCTGGAAATTCTCTGACTATCGGAATACTATCCACATTCACTTTAGTATCAATAGGCACAGTCAGTACACAACATAAATATCCTTTACACCCCTTTTTAATCAATTTGGATGCTTTCATAGATAAAATCAAATATGGGGGAGGTACAATACCAACTCCATTAAAAATAAATTCAGGCAATCCCGGTGGACGAAAAATAACTTGCTTTGTTACATAGTCAATGGAGGCATGATATTTTGTTAACCAATCCATTCCCAAAATTACATCAAAATGATCGAGATTCAGAGGTAGCAAATCAACATATAAAAGCACGTCTCCAATAACAATCTCACATGCAGGATACACATAAGCACAAGTCATAGATCCCCCAATAGGTGAAGATACTGCTAATATATAGTTCATGGGTTTCAGTGGTCTATTTAATTTTCGTGAAAAAGCATGCGAGATAAACGAGTGTGTAGACCCCGAATCAATCAGAATATAAACATTTTGAGCACAAATTGAAAGTATACCTGACACAACTACCTCAATATTCTTCACATCTCCTGGTACAAGTGCAAACACCCGGCCTTGCCTCAAAGGTTCCTTCCCGGTAGCTTTCAAATTGGGTTTTGGTGCAACAGTTGAAGCTGCAGCACTTGCTACGAGTCTACTAGTGCCTTGAGATGTGAGAGAACAATCTTTCACCATGTGGCCCACCTTGCCACACCTGTAACATGCCCCAGAAATTTTGTAACAAACCCATTTATGTCTTCTGCCACATTCTGGACAAGGTGGCATGGAATTATTTCCTTGATTTGAGCTACTTGTTAACCCTGTATTTTGCTTTTTATTTAATGATTTGTTCTGGCCCTTTTTGAAACTGAAACTTTGTCTCTTACCCCGCCATTCAATCACCAGTGCCTTAGACTGTTTCAATGCTGCAACATTTGCCTCAGCTATGATAGCTTGGTCAAGGACATCCACATACTTGAGTAATTTCAAAACATTAATTCGATCAAGTATTTCCATATTAAGCCCACCCTCAAACTTTCTAGCCTTTTTATAGTCGGTATCCACCATGTGGTGCGTATCGGGCAAGCTCGGTGAACTTAGATTCATATTCAGCTACTGACATGGTGCCCTGCTTCAGTTGTTCAAATTCAGTCACTTTGCAGTCTCGGACACACTGAGGGAAATATTTCTCATAAAAAGCTTCTTCAAACTGAGCCCAAGTCATAGCATTGTTTGTATCACGAATAAGCATCCACCACCGTCTAGCCTCTTCTTGTAAAGTAAAAGTAACCAATAACACTTTATGTGCCTCTGAACATGGAAATACTTCAAACAGTTTTTCAGTTTCTAGGACCCATGATTCGGCCTTTAGTGGCTCAAGACTTCCCTGGAATGTTGGTGGCTTCATTTTGTTAAACTTTTGTGTCAAAGCAATCACGTCGTCATTGGCATTTGGTTCTGGCTGCACTGGTAGCAGAGAAGGGGGTGGGGGTTGTTCGTTCTGTTGTTGTCTTAGTGTCTTAGTCAATAATTCAACCATTCTTTCCAATCTTGCAATTCTCGTTTCAGATGATTCAAGTTCATCAGTATTCCTTGCATTCTCCATTGCACTATATACAACACAGTAATAATAAACATAGGAAAAATAGCTTACTTATGCACATTAGCACATACATAAATATCATGACCACACACACTTTCTTATGCTTATGCAATGCCCTAATTACTTTTCTAGGATGTCCTATAGCTCATTTGGACACGTGTGTACGGTATAACTTGTGCTCTGATAGCACTCTGTCGTGACCCAAACCCACCCCTAATGGTTTAGCATCGTAACCGGCCAGTAATCCGTGATTACCAAAGGCCTGTTTAACAGTAATAATAATTAAACAATAAAAAGGGGGCTGGCAGAAGCTTGAACAAATTAAGTCATGATGTCCAAAGAGCTGTGAAGACTTAAATGAACAAACATCCTCTATATATATATATATGCCAAGGCACACATAAGTTCGAGTTCATGTCCATCATATACATAAGAGCTCAAGTCTAAAACATCCAGGACATATTAGGGAGTAGAATTCCCAAGCCAAAAAAAAAATAAAGCACAAACATATACTTAGACACTAAACATCTCTCAAAAAGGAGTGGAAAGAGATCATCCAAAAAGCCTTGACATCAACGGATCGAAGTCTCGTAGTGAGACGCAACGGGTTGGCTTGACAAAACAAATTTGGGTTAACGCTGCTAGCTCTGCTCAAGTGCCTGGTCACCTACATACATATGTATAAAAAGTGAGCTAAAGCCTAGTAAATAACAAATTCATAAAGGGGTTAAGAACGAATGTCCCTTCAATGTTTGAAACAGTCATTTGCATCAATAAACCATTTAATTGATCAATATTTCATAATTCCAAATCCTATCTATCACATAGGAATTATAGTAGTCATACGTGATACATCCAATAGCTAAACAGTACAGTAGGTCTTGAAAGACCGAGCAGTCAATTGATGGCCATCATATCAGTAAATAGTAGTTCCAACATTGGAACTGACAGAGATCTCTGTAACAGTAACATCAGTAACAGTAATAGTAACGGTAACAGTAAGTTGCTATGGATGCCACGAGTACAGTTAATAAAATAGGACAAACATTCATTCAGTAAACAATATCGTTCAGAAAGCAGTACAATTAATCGTTCAGAAAATAATTATAATTTAACATAGCTTTACAACATTGTTACTCACAGATAACAAGGCTGCAAGCAGGCTATTAAACTTCCTTGAGGCGCGTAACCTATACAATTACAGAACGAACGTATACTAAATTACACACCAGGAATTGATAACTTAGTCCTTTCTACTTGTTTTGGTGTCGTTCTACTTCATTATGCTCATTATGATGTCTTAATCATGGCCTAGGAATGCCTATGATGGAATGAGGAAGCAAAAATGTACTTCAAAACATTTTTCAAAACTTCCTTAAAACAGGAGTCTCACTCGAGCGTAGCTTTCTTCACTCGAGCGGACATACCGAATGTCAGTGGTCGCTCGAGCGCACACTCCTTCGCTCGAGCGGTCTGCAAAATGTGAAAATTTTCTGGTTGCGTGCAATTTCCGCTCAACACTTGCTTGAGCGTGAGACACAAGTCCTCGCTCGAGCGCAACTCTTGTCGCTTAAGTGTGCTGCAAAACACGCAAACTTCTGAGAGCATGCAATTTACGCTTGAGCCAACCTTTTGTCGCTCGAGCGGAAGTGTGAAAATGCAAACGGTCACTCGAGCATGGAATCCTTCGCTTGAGCATAGAGGTAAAATTCTGGGTTTTCCAAATTTGCCTCCAAATTGCAAACCTTGAATTCAACGCTTCAAAACTCATCCTTTTTGGCCAAAATTATGGAAAAACACTTAGAAACTCACAAAACATCATGATTTAAAGATCATTTCATGAAATCAAAGCCCAAAAGCATGCCAATTATACACAAATTCAACTTTAACTTTATGAATGTTTTAAGAATTTAACATGCATGAATTCTCTTGAACTCCACCACCTCAAAACATGATCAAACTTGTCAAATTGATAGAAAACATGATGAATTCCCAAAACATAGGTGAGATGAACACATGTATGAAAGAATTCTTTGAATCACGCCCAATTTGTTAAGAAATGAACATGCATGCATGGTATTGCTCAATTCTCCTCAATTCTAGTGCAATTCCCTCATGAATTCACCTAATTCACTTGAAGTCTTGTAGAGTCTAACTCAATTACACCATTAAGAGTTTGATTCCTTACCTAGAGACTTGAATTCACAAGAGTTGAAGTTGAAACTCTCAAATATTCTTCAAATGTCAATAATTCCTAGCAATTCTCTCCTATTCCAACTTTGATCTCAATTTTCCTTCCCTCTTCTTCTCTCCCACGTTTTGCTTGTTTCACCACAAAATGAGGGATTGAAAATGTATTTTCCTAGTCTTGACTCAATAATTTGCCTCATATAGGCTTGGGCAAAAATGTAATTATTTATTGATTAAGTTAATCAAGTAGATCTTAAATTATTTTAATTTAATCATTCCGAACCGAATTTCAATTAAACCCACCATAAAATTCCATAAATCCTAATTAACATATAAATCAAGTCAATTTCTGAATCGGATGCCGATAAGGCCTTCAATTCGTAAATCATTACTAAAACATGAACAGATCTTTCTACATTAAACAGATAAAAATGCATTTAAAGCAAACAACTCATGTAATTAATTTAGGATTTCTTCTTAATCATTTACTTAGCATGCTTAATCATGAATTAGCGTTAATCATGGGTCGGGATTGTTACACCATTCTCCCTTGTTATTCTTTTAACTCTGGAATTTCCACATCCCAAAGCAACTCTAAACACTAAAAATTATCTAAGGACTCAAAGAACTTGAACCAAACTCAGAACCCTTGCTTAAAGGAGGTTTACAAGCAAGAAAACCTTAATTTTCTTACAACTTTCTTGGTATATTCTTCGGTTTAAGCAAACCAGCAAGTAAACTTCTTTACCTTACCTTTTGTATTTCCATACATATCTTCTACTTATTTTCAGTATTCAAGTATGCTAAGGCATTAAGAATATTGGTTCAGGTAGAAAGGAAAGCCAGTGGCGAAAACATGACATAATCCTAATTTTCGCTTTAGGAATGAGCCAACAAAATGAGGAAGATCAATCAGATACTCAAAATAGATCGAGGGTTTTTTTGTCTTTGAGAAGAGCATCGATCTTAGCATCGATCTCAGGGCCAACTGATTTTAGTTCTTTCTCAAAATGGTTACTTTTTTGGAAGCCATGGAAGTAAAGAAAAAGGAAAGGAAAGGTTTGAGTGAGACAATGAACAAGAGGTGAGAATTTTTTTGGTGAAAAGTGAGGATTAAAGAGGAGGTTGGGGGTATTTCTAAACCCTAGTTCTTGAAGGGATGGTGTTTTAGAGAAACTAGTGCCAAGTTTTAGTAGCCAAGATTGAAATTTAGGGAAATTAACCTTGCAGATGCTCATCTAATCAAAGAGTCCAAGTTAGTTCCGCTGCTACAGAGACGTCGTCAGTCTCGCCATTGATAATCGCCATCAATCTTGAGGAGCGAAGAGACACTGCCATAATGATGACATGTGTAATGATGGTCGCCAACTCATTCTTCATTGTCCTTTCTCCAAGGATCCATTTCTTAAGGGATTTTGGTCCAACTCATTAAGGAAAACTCAAATCAAGGCAAAAAGGGGAGTTAACATTCAAGTACATCCTTTTAATTCCTTGATAGGACCAAGAACATATTAAAGGGGGGCATTGTTTGTACCCTTTTTGGAAAAAAATTGCCACGTGGCAATTTTCCCAAATTATTTGTGTCACATGACAATGGAAGATGAAAGGACAAAGATTTTATGGGACCTACCTATGTCAAATGGCGGCCTAAAACAAAGAGAATTTATTTTATTAATTAACTAAAGTAATTGGTTGATTAATTAATTAAATAAAAATGATTTGATAGATAAGGCAAGCCTTAATCACTCCTAAGAATTAGGACGTTGTTGAGACTTATCCCCTAATTAGATGCATTATCTCATATTTTGGAGGCTTATTCCTTAATTTGAGGCCTTAACCCCTATTTTAGTGCCTTATCTTTTAGTTGGTTTGTAAAAAAGATTGCTAATGATGAGGTTTACATAAGATTTGAAGATCTTACATGTCAACAATAAGGCTACAAAAGTGGAACCATTTTTTCCCAAAATCAAGGCAAGTGGATTTTTGATGGACACATGGCAATTGGTGGAGATATGAAAGATCAACAAACTGGTACAATTAAGGAAATATTTTCCTAAATGAAGCGAGATTGTGTTTTTAAATTTCTTAAGATGAGCTTGCACAACAAAAGAAGAGACTTGAAAGATTAACCTAAGTAAGCCTCTCTTCCCTAAATTGTGCAAAATAAATTCAAACTTCATTCTTGGGACACGTGGCGGCTTTCTAGAGCTTGGTGGACAAAGTCAAAAACTACAAGGACAGGCCTTAGCTGTTGGAGGGGAAAAACTATTTCCTAGTCTTGGGGGATTAAGTTAAGAATCAAGGGACACCTGTCACCAAAAAGGGCTGCCACATTCTTGGCAGTTAAGCAGAAATAGGGGTTCCCCAACACTATATAAAGGGCTCTAAGTGCAACATTCAAGGGGATCCCTGACCAATACATTTGACCAAGAGTCTTTCAATACATTTATCTTAGCTTCATAGCTTATTTATCTTAGTTTCATAGCTTAATTATCTTAACTTAGGCTTCATAGCTTACTTATCATAGTTTCACAGCTTAGTTCCTCTAGTTTCATAACTTAGTTATCTGAAATTATCAATTGTACTTCATTCTCAATCAATGCAAGTCACAATTTTAATCTAAATTATCTTTGGCACCTATAAATTTGTTAAAAGTCTTCTTCATTTGGGTAAGATCCAACCCAGTGGCGGTTCCTCTTAGCCACACATAGTTATTTCTTTGTGTTAGAAGTTAGAAATGTTCAACAACTCCTACACCTTGAACTAGGTTTACAAATTGTGGCACGCCTACCTTTAATCAACAAGCTTTTTAGTGTTCACACACGCAGGACTTCTTCACTAGCAACAAGAATTTCTGAGTAGTGCAAACAATCACATTGTGTGATCAGCACAGTTTGATCTCTTAAATAAATAGGTGTCAAATTGTATAATAAGTAGAATTAATTCCAATGATAAATAAAATCACAAAAAATGATTTCATATTTTGATAAAACTATCTCATTAATCGATTTTATTCATTGCTAATTAAAGTTGTATTTTTTTTTCCTTTAACAATATTTTTTTCCCTTTATCTAGATCTAACCATTAGGAATATTTTTTGAGTATGGTCCTAAAAAATTTCTTCTTTACTATTTAAAATAATAATGTTGCTATAACCATAGTAATAGCACTTACCCCTTGAAGACAAGTAAAGTGGGATTGATAAGTTTGAGAAAATGAAGGCTAGAAAAATTATGCAAGAGAGGTCACCAAGCCATTTTTTTCAATCAAACACTATAAAAAATTAAAATTTTAGAAACCAAAATTTAGAGGCAAAATTATTTTTTAAGGACCAAATATTGTTATTGTGAAAAGTGTCGTTTCAAAATTTTTAGCAACGAAAATTGGACATTAGTGATGAATTATTTTCTTTTTGGGCCAAATTTTTTTGTCTCAAAAAATAAACCATTTTGAGACCAAATTATTTTATCCATAAAAGTGTATTTATTAGTGACATTTTCAAAATTTTGTCACTAAAAGCTTTTTTTTTACTTTTTAAAAATGATAAATGCTTTTAAAGTTAATAGGATTAAAGAATTTTTTTTTATTTTTTATTTTTATATATAGAGACTAAAATACTTCCTTTGTATTTCTTTCAATTTCATCCCTTAATTTCCTTTCATTGATGGCAATCCGTTGGAGACCCACTAATCTCTCCACTAACTTTGAAATTAATAATTGTAATTCTAGCCTCCCACCAAACTCAATTTTCTATCCTCAGGGTTGATCCCCACTAGCTCTCTCCTGCTCATTCTCCATCTTTTTCAAACCAGGCTCTTCATTTCTTTGTTTTTGAGTTTTTGCTAAGTTTGACTTTATTGCTCAGCTGGATCTCAATGAAATCCTTAAGGATGATATTTTCTCTGCCACAAAAATCAATCTGTAATTTCTTGGCCAACTGCAAGGTTTCTTCTGCTTCAGCTCTAAGAGATTGTGTTTCTTTTCTTTATCCTCATCTTGATCAATTGGGTCCAGATTCTCATTGGATTCATCAGGTTCGATCGGATTATTTATGAACTTGAAAGGCAAACAAAGCCATCTTTTCCAATCAAAGACTAAAAATAAATGACAACAAAATCAAGCAATTCAAAGTTGGACTTGTAATTCACTTCAATAACTTCATAAAAATGCCAAATGGGATCAAAGTCAATTAACTCTCAATTATTAATAGGAAATTAAGAGCTGGACTTGACTCCACAGTCTTCATGCACTCCCCACCACCCTTCGAGATAAGGGCTTCCATACCACACACACAATCAAAACAATTTAATCCAAGTCTTATGAAGCATATGGACCGGCATTGTTTGAAATTACGAATTTAGATATAGAAAACTATTGAGAAAAAAATAGTGTAGTTTATATTCAACCTTACACGGTGAAATAGAATAAATTTAGACCACACATTATTTTTTATTTATTTATTTTTTGTGTCTGAACTTTCAATCATTAACATTACTTGATGTAGTCCCCTTTGAAAAATAAATATAAAAAAAAAAAAAAAAATTACTTGATGTGGCATGCATGGCCATCCAAGCCTTGTAGTAAATGGACAAGCAAGGCAAAAGATGGGCAAGGTTCGGAATTGTGTAAAATTTTGTGGGTTGATGGAAAATGCGATTCTAAGCATAATCCATGGAATAAGGGTGATTCTACTTATACCACTACTTTACCTCTTTACACCATCCATATGATTTTTTTTTTCTTCCCAATTTTATCCATGTGTGAAATTATCTTCAAGGACAAAACACTAAAATTAAATATATTTTGTTATCTCCTTACACCCCTTGGTCTTCAATCCAAACTCCTCTTTTCCTTTCTTAATTTTTCTTTTCTCTTACACATCTCTTTTCAAAAAGTGAGAATCATAGTATTTTGATCATTAAAGAAAGCAATGGATGAAGAAACGGTGGTGAAGAACAATAAAAAAAGTGAAATTGTGAGTTTTTTTAATTTATTTGGTAGGTTTTTGTTTCATTTTTCTGAATTGGTGTTCGAATTTCGTTCGGTGGTTTGAAATCGAACAAAATAAAATAGTCCGGCACTACATTGCCGAACAAAAAATATAAGTCTGGTAACCAACTACCGAATAAAAGATGCATTTCCGATAATCCCAAACCAAATTTTTTTAATTTGTTCGGCTTCTCATTACTGTATATTTTTTTATATTTTTTATTTTTTTGCCTCGAAAGATTATACTTATACTCATTGCAACAACGCAAGTACTACAATATTAATGGACTCTAGTCATGAATTCATTACAGACGAGTTTTGTTAAATTTTTTTTATGAATACGATTTTTTCTTATTTTTAATTTGTATTGAGTTTTATTAATAATTTGACATATAAATATATTTATTAGCTTTAGATTTTTAGTAGTCGTGAAGATTAATTAAATGGGCTTCTGATGTTGGGAAAAAGACTAAATTTGTCATTGTTATAAAGAAATCAGATGCAAGAGATAATGGCAGAAAATTAAGACTTACACTTGCTTGTGAAAAAAGTAGTTATTATAGAGACAACAGGAAGATCAATGAGGAACAATTGAGGTTGACAGGTTCTAAAAAGTGTGGATGTCTATTTCCATTAAGGGGGGAAAATTACCTACAAATTACCAAAAACAAATTATGATAACATGTTTGATTGATGGATGCAAATAATTATAGATTTTATAGATACTTTATGGATATTCGTACACTTGATGTTATTAAGAATAATTTTATGGATACTTTTTATGTATGATTTTATGGATGCGTGTTTGATTTATGAATTTTTTTTATGGATGCTTCAAGGAAAAAGTAAATATTTCAATGTACAGCAACGGGGGCCTAGACAACTCTATTGTAGTTTGGCAACATGACACTAAAATAATCTCTTTTGTATAACAATGTATCACTGAACAGACACTTCACAAGTGGCCCAAATGAATTTCTTGTTATCATCTAATTGGACGGCAACATAATGCTGGGAAAAAAATATTGTCCGGTAACATGGCACTAGAGTAATTCAAATTAATTAGCGTTGTATTACCGAACAGGCCCACCACAAATGAAAAAATCATTTTTTGAAAGAAAGAGGCTCTGTAAATGTATGGCAACAAAATGCTGGAGAGATTTTATTTTTCCGGCAACAAAACATCGGAATAATGTAAATTATTTAGCACTGTGTTACCAAAATTAGTGGTGTAAAGAGATGAAATAATTAATTTAGGGTTAGTTTTGGTAATATATTGGAGGTGTAATGAGAATTACATTTTTTTTAATGGTGTAAGGAGATGAAAGGTGTAAAGAGGTTAAATAGTAGTGTAAGTAAAATCACCCATGGAATTTTCATGGTCTAGGGGATTTTGGACAAACTCCATCCCTAGGGCGTTCAATTGTGAGAATTTGTTGTTTTTTTCAAAGATTTGCAACTTTAATTACTCTTAGCATAAACCTTGGAATCCGATTCCGTCAACTTTAATTTCTTTATTTTATTGTAATATTTTTATTTTTAGTAATTTTCGTTGTATTTCCTTATTTCTATTTTGCTCATTAAAAAATTGCTAATTCTGATTGTTTCTTACTAGGCTAGGTCCGTTTGGCAGAAAGGTTAAGGTTTGGGTTAGGTTGGGGCTATTTTAGCCACAAAAAAAATAAAATAGGCTTTTTAGCCTAATAAGACAAAATGTCACATCTAAACCATAATCATTTCATTTTTTTTCTCGTAAAAGTCCAAAAAACCCATCTCAAACAAGGCTTTTTAGCCCCATGCTAAAATAGTCAAAAAGCCAAAAAATCAACCCACATCCCAAACGAAGGCTAAGTATTAGATGTAAGCTTTACGCTGGTTGGAGAATTTAGAAAAGAAAAGGGAAAAGATATGTGAAACTCGGTAAAATATATATATATATTTTTTTTTTTTTTTAATTCACATTTCACCTACCATTTCCTTTTCTCTTTAAATCCTTTCCCAAATCCTTCAACCAAACACAACGTTAGAGTTATTCAGTATTTTATACTCTTTGTTCCAACTTTAAGTATTTTTTAAAATCAATCATTGCTAAGCCTTTATTCTCGATATTCTTCATGAATCAACAAGTTTAGAAAAGAATCTTAGTTGTGGTATTCTTCGTTAACTATTTACGGCTTTATGTTTACGGCATACATCAAATGCATGTCGTAGTTAATACATTCTACGGCATTTTTTTTTTTTTGCAAGCCATTAATGTTTTTTCAATAATGACATGCATGTCATGTAAGTCGTTAATTCATATATTTATGGCATGCAAAAGTAAGCCATAAAAAGTGGATTTGGGCTAAGTTGATGCCTTGCATCTGCATCTGTTATTTTACTATTTTTATTTCTTTATTTATTTATGCTGGGTTCATGTGGATGGATTTATTTTAGTGTTGTGATGCTAAATTGGCTTGGTTTCCGCAAGTTGTTGAGTTTGCCCTAGCTTTGCAGGAAGTTGGGTGCTTTTCTGTTGTTCTGGAATGTGTGCTTGCACTTGTTGCTACTGCTGCAACTTCTGCTCTTCGAACCCCTACTATTGGTATTGGAGCAAGGCCTTTCTGTAGTGGCCAAGTTAATTGATTCTTTAACTCTCTCTACTACTCCTAATAATAAATTAGACTTGACTGGCTTCTATGTATAATTTTTCCTTTTATTTGTACATATAATTTGTTATTTGATCTTATAATTTGCTTTTCAAGTACTAAAGTGGGAACTTCAGTGATATCATGTGTTCATTTATTGAGTTTACTCATATAATGAACTTTGAATTTGTTTTTCCTCTCTCTCTCTCTCTCTCTCTCTCTCTCTCTCTATATATATATATATATATTAAAAATAACCTTCTATGACTTATAAAATTATATTGTGAAAAGTGTAATGATTTATGACATGCAAGAAAATGCTGTAAAAGATTATATATGGCATACAAAGTATGTCAGAAATATATTAAAAATGACCTTCTATGGCATACAAAATTATGTCGTGAAAAGTGTAATGATTTATGACATCCAAGAAAATATCGTAAAAGATTATATGCGGCATACATAGTATGCCATAAATATATTAAAAATAACTTTCTACGGCATATAAAATTATGTCATGAAAAAGTATAATTATTTATGGCATGAAAAAATGTTGTAAAAATTATATACGACATCTAAAGAATGCCATTAATATTTAATTTATTATTTTTTACATCTTTACCTGCATGCCGTAAATGATGATCAACTTTTCACGGCATGTCATATAACAACATTTGTGTGCATGCTGTGAAAGAGTTTTTACGGCATACATTGCAAGTTATAAAAATTTAATTTTGTTGTAGTGCTCGTTGCATTATCAGCAATGATAGAGACCACTAAAAGTAGTGCTCTAAACCACTACTAATGAGTTGGCATCCATTTAAAAAAAAAAAAAAAACCAAACACAACAATACTGTGGCGGTGGATGGGGCCTACTGCCACATCATTAGTGATAGCACTAATTAGTGCTCTCACTCATTTTCTTAAAACAAAGGTGCCTCTTTGAAAAAAGGTGTATTATCTTTATATGTGGACCAAATTGGGTGTGGAGTGGGATTTTATTCCTAACCTGACATCCAACCAAGTTTGACCAACTAAGAGTAGTTAAAAGTTGTTGTTTTTTTTTTTTTTTTTTTTTTGACTTAAAAAAAAAAAGAGGCCTAAATTCGTTTGGTTATACAGTTTTCAAAATTAGATTTTGAATTTTCATCTAATATTTTTTTTAGTGAATTTTTTTAATACATACATCAATTTTTTATTTTTTTTTTAAGTAAATTTTTTTCAAATGCTGAGTACACACATTTATATACTTGTTCTTATACATGCATCTGTATGTCTGTACACATATTCATACATACATACACTGAATTTTTTTCAAAAAAAATAGATGACCAACAATTTTAAAAATATTATTTTGTTTTTTGAAGATAGGTATAATTAAATCTAAGTGACTCTAAGATTCAAATTACATAGCCAAACAAAAACCATTGCAAGCGTAAACTAAAGAATAATCCTATATACATCAATTGGTATACTAATTAGTGTATTAATGGATGATATGGCATAATTTTAGAGGCTTTGAATTTTTGAAATTTGTATAATGGGTGAGATCATAGTGTTGAGGTGGCAATGTCATAGCATATGACATACTAATTGGTAGACCAATTAATACATGTAGGACCACGGTAAACTAAAACAAGGAAGCTAAATTACAACCAAGAAAGATCGTAAAATCTCAATAATGGCACCAACCTGATTTCACAGTTATTTAGGAATAGGAAGTATTGTTGTGTGTATATTTGTATTATATAGCTCAGTCAAGTCAAGTCAGTCAACTCTTGTGCTATCCTATGACTGCATTACCAATTCTATAAAGTGAATATTAATGACAATAGTGACCACAACAACCTTCTAATTCTGTTTTGTTTTTGTTAGCTTTCTATCTGAAACTCAAACCAGTTATGGAAGGGCATAACCCAGTCTCTCTCTTTAGATTGTTGTTAATACAATCATTCATGGTTTGGTTGGCCATTTCTTCTTCCAACATCACAGATCAGTCAGCTTTACTTGCCTTCAAGTTTGGAATCAAGTTTGATCCCACAAATGTCTTGGCTCACAATTGGACCACTTCAACCAGTTTTTGTAATTGGATTGGGGTCACCTGTAGTACCCGTAGACAACGGGTTACTGTTTTGGACCTTGGACACATGGGTCTTCAAGGCACCGTCTCCCCACACCTCTCTAACCTCTCATTTCTCGTGGTGTTAGACCTACAAAACAACAGTTTCCATGGCAGCCTGGCACATGAGTTTGGCCATTTACATCGCCTGAAAGGACTATGGTTGCAATACAACTACTTGGAAGGAACAATCCCAAGAAGTTTACACCAGTGCCGAAGATTACGAGTGATATATCTGGCAGATAACAACTTCACTGGTGGTATACCAGCAGAGTTGGGCATGTTACCTGAGCTTCGTTATCTATCCTTAGGTGAAAATTACAACCTTCTGGGTACCATTCCATTATCACTTGGCAACATCACAAAATTGGAGTACTTGGCAGTGGAGAGAAGCGGGTTGACAGGTTCAATTCCTTTTGCCATCTTTAATCTCTCCTCACTGTGGTACATTTTTCTTCCAGAAAACAGCATCTCTGGCACTCTGCCTGATGACCTTTGCCTCAATTGTCCAAATCTTGAAGAGTTAGTTCTTGCTTACAACCAGATAAGTGGCCCACTCCCTTCTATGCTACACTTGTGTCAAGAGCTTACACAATTAGTTCTATTTAATAATAGTTTAAATGGAAGTATCGTAGAAGGAATCGGGAGTCTTCCTAAGCTTGAGAAGTTTTATATTGGAAGTAACAAGATTGCTGGAACCATCCCACCTTCTCTGGGCAACATTTCAAGTTTGGTGCAACTGTATTTAGGGGATGGCCATATTCATGGAAACATTCCTAATGATTTGGGTCGCCTTTCAAAACTAATTGAATTTAATATTGAAGTGAATTACCTCACTGGGGCAATACCTCAAGAAATATTTAACATCTCCTTCCTACAATATATTTGCCTTGATTTTAATGATCTCTCTGGAAACCTCCCGGAAACTGCTGGGCTTCGGCTTCCAAATCTTATGTTGCTTCAGCTGCAATACAACCAACTTGGTGGAAACATTCCTGCATATTTGTCTAATTCTTCCAGGCTAACAAGGTTGAATCTAGAAGTCAACTTATTTACTGGACCGATGCTGACAAATTTTGGAAATTTGCAGCTACTCCAGGAGATCAATGTTGGAGACAATCAGCTAACAAGAGATCCTGGAAGTCCGGAACTTCATTTTCTCATTTCTTTGACAAATTGTAGAAGCTTGGAAAATTTGGTTGTTGAAAACAACCAATTCAATGGCATCTTACCAAATTCTATTGGAAATCGCACAAGTCCCCTTCTACTTTTTGCTGCATCTAATTGCCAAATAATGGGTCACATTCCTAGGGGAATCGGTTATTTTGAAAACTTGAATACACTTTATCTGGACAACAATGGTCTGACAGGAACCATCCCATCAACAATCGGGAAATTACAGAGCCTACAAAGATTGTATCTTGATGGAAACAAGATGGAGGGAATCATTCCAAATGAGCTTTGTCTTTTGAAAAAGTTAGGAGAGTTGTCACTCCAAAACAATGGCCTCTCTGGACCAATCCCACCTTGCATAGCAAATATTAGTCTTCTACAGAAGGTGCTACTAGGTTCTAATGCCCTCAACTCATCAATACCCATAAACTTTTGGAGCCTTGAAAATCTAATAGTCTTGAATTTATCTTCTAACGATTTTGGAGGAAGTTTACCACTGAATATAGGAAAGTTGGAAGTCATAGAAAACATGGATTTATCTTGGAACAAAATCTCGGGAAACATATTGCCATTCATTGGGGCCTTTCAGCGCCTTAGCTCTCTAAACCTGTCAAGAAACTCATTTGAAGGTACCATTCCACAATCATTTGGTGATTTGATAGCATTGGAATCTATAGATCTCTCTTGCAATAATCTATCTGGCAGCATACCCAAATCTCTTGAGAAACTTAGGTATCTCAGTTATTTGAACTTGTCATTCAATAAGTTGTCTGGAGAGATTCCGAGTGGAGGACCTTTTGCAAATTTCACTGCAAAATCTTTCTTGCATAATGAAGCACTTTGTGGAAGCCCATATTTACAAGTCCCACCATGCAACCATGGTACCAAAAAATCGAATATGAAAAAAATTGAGCTCACGTGTGTCGTAGCAGCCACTGTTTTGGTGGCAGTTATTGGATTCTTATATATGCTGAGAAAACATCAACAAAGTAAAGTGCGGACTCCTGATTCTGTTGAATTGTTATCGACCGTGGAGCACAGATTGATTTCATATCAAGAGCTTTGTGTTGCTACAAGTAATTTTAGCGAAGCAAACTTGCTTGGAGTAGGAAGTTTTGGTTCTGTTTACAGAGGAATGTTTTCGGATGGGACAGATGTAGCAGTAAAAATTCTAAATTTGCAAGTCGACGGAGCTTTCAGAAGTTTTGATGCAGAATGTCAAGTGTTGCGAACAGTCCGTCATAGAAATCTTGTTAAAGTCATAAGTTCATGCTCTAACCCTGAGGTAAGAGCATTGGTTTTGAAGTACATGCCCAATGGAAGCCTTGAGAAGTGGTTATATTCTCACAACTACTGCTTGAATTTCTTTCAAAGGGTAAGCATCATGCTTGATGTAGCACTAGCTTTGGAATATCTCCATCATGGTCAGTCCGAGCCTATTGTTCACTGTGATTTGAAGCCAAGCAATGTTCTGTTAGATGAAGACATGGTTGCTCATTTGGGTGACTTCGGCATTTCCAAAATTTTAGTTGAAAATAGGATTGCAACACAAACCCAGACTTTGGGTACCCTTGGCTATGTTGCCCCAGGTAAAATTTTATTTTCCCCTTTTGTATTTGCAATTTTTCTTTTTAATTTTTCATGAACATTCATTCAAATATGTGATGGGTATATTATATTTAGGGAGACATGTGTATAGGTCCTAATAGGTAGACTTATTATCCAATAGGTCTTATGATAATTAATGGTATTTTTCATCAAACACTATTAAAAAATATCACTAATTATTAATTTTCAACGATAGTTTGAAAATTTTGTTACAGAAAAAAAAAATTCACTAATTATAAGTTTTAGCAATAGTTTAAAAAAATTGTCAAAAAAAAAAAGTCACTAATTTTCAACTTTTAGTGACAATTCAAAATATTCATCACATAAAAACGGGAAGTTTAGAATAAGTGCACTTTTTGACTTTTCTTGTATTATGTGTAGAAAAAGTAGAGAGGAGATGTTGATTGATGTGACCCAAAAAAGATAAAAAGATGAAATAAGTGCACTTATATTGGGTACCCAAACAAGGCCAATTGTAAGTTTTAGAGACAATTTATAATAGTCGTGACAAAAAAGTCATTAATTGTCAATTTTTGGCGACATATGCAAAAAAGCGTCACAAAAAATTATTTTTACCAATGATTTTATTAAGACTAACTTTCAATAGGATTTAATGGGAATTAAGTTTAACTATTAAGATCTATTAATAGTTTATCCTCATATTATTTAAACAACTTGCAGAGGACTTGCAGAGGACTTAGAAGGATCATGTAGATGGGGAGGCAAAACAATTTCACTTTTTCTTCTTTTGGTAAACATGGTATAGCATATGGATGCAAACAATAATAAAAATTCATATTGATGTTCGTTGCCTAACCTGAGAACGCTGTAAATTTTTCAACAAAAAAAAAAATTTTGTATTAAATAATTTTGGATACTAATATATCTCATGCCAGAAATTAATCACTTCATTTCGTGGATTCCTTCCAGGTTGGACTATTGAATTTGAATCAAGTAGATTTTCTTTAGCAAGCAAGAATGCTATGCGCCTAGAAAAAGTGCACGGAAAAATTTCTAGGAAATGAAATTTGTAAAATGCACTCATTTGGGTATAGCCCACATCACAATAAATTTGAACTTACACTTTAGGATAAATTGTAATAATAGTCCCTAAAGTTTAACATTTTTTTCGTTTAAGTTTCGAAAGTTTAAATTTTATCAATTAAGTCCTTAAAGTATTAAATTCAAATCAATTTAATCATGAAGACAATATAAAAATAAAACAAGCCCAAAGATTATATAAAATTTTATAAGGCCCGAATTTTAATTTATTGTTAACTTAATTATCCTCCGTGCTTGTGTTTTAGAATTGATATCAAAGTTTAGTTTATCAGTTTTGCCAATATTAATATATAAGTATTAGATATACTGAAGAAGTCGAATAAAATAATTTAAATAATAGTACTACACCACATATAATTATCAAAAAAATAATAATCAAGTTATTATTAAAAAAACTTAACCAAAATCTTAAGAAAAGTCAATTAGAAATTATACATGAAGTTCGATATTTAGATAAAGGTAAGTAGTTGACTTTTGTAGAAAATAATACAAATAATTATCTTTATTTTTATCTTTATAGGGTAACTCTCTAAGAGAAACTTTTGAATTAATACCACCAGAAAAATAAAGAAATAGATATAAGTAATTATAATATGGACGAATTATAAATAATGGCAGAACAAGAAAAAGATAATGAAATGAAATATAAAATAATATTAGAAATATCCAAAAAAATAAGATAAAATGGATAATTGCATATTATAAGATATAAATAATAATAGAATAGAAATAAAAGTAAAAGACGACTTATATAAGTAATCAGAATTAATCAGTTTAAGAGAAATATACCAATTATAAAATTACATGTGCAGAGGATAATTAAGTTAACAGTAAATTAAAGTTTGGGTAAAATCACAATGTTATATAACATTTAGGCTTATATTCTATTTTTATATTGTTTTTAGGACTAAATTGGTTTGAATTTAATACTTTAGGGACTTAATTGACAAAATTAAAACCTTAGGGACTTAAATGAAAAGGTGTTAAACTTTAGGGACTATTATTGTAATTTATCCTACACTTTATTATGGGCATTTTTTGGGTATTTGTATCCCCTTCATCAGCAAAATCAACAACCCTTCTGCACTATCACAACCATGGTACATTTATTGATTAAACATTTTGAAATTTAGAGCTATTGAACTGATATGATGATATAATTAACAGCAATGCTAGGTGGCCACAAATTCTGTGGCTCAAATGGCTCGAAACTGCCAAAACGATATTGTTTTGGGTGCAAAACAATGCAAAACGACGTCGTTTTGGCAGTTCGGGCCCTTTGAGCCACAGAATTTGTGGCTCTCAAACATTTTTCTATAATTAATCTTGTTTGCTTGGCGGAAACTATGGATGTTTGGCAGAGTATGGTTTGGAAGGAAGAGTTTCAATGAAATGCGACATATATAGCTATGGAATAATGTTGCTAGAGACATTTACAAGAAAGAGACCCACCGATGAAATGTTTGCTGGGGAGCTGAGTTTGAGACAATTGGTAAAAGGATCACTTCCAAACTCAATAGCAGAAGCGGTGGATGGTAACTTGTTAAGATTAATAGAAGGCAGCGAAAACATGATCGCTTATCTTTTACTAATCTTGGAAGTAGGCTTGGAGTGTTGTGCAGAATTGCCTGAAGAGAGAATTAACATAAAAGATGTGGTAACCAAGCTTAACAAGATTAAATTGCAACTCCTTCACGACGGACACACTTGAAATGTCTGTGTAAAGTCTACTGTGTTCCTGTATTTGTGTATTTATATAATTCTGTAATTCTACATTTTTTTTGCACTTCGTATTTTTGTAATTCTAAAATTCTGTATTTGTTTATTTCTGTAATTCTGCACTGCGAATAATCATAGGTTTGTTATGCATGTGTAGCACCCAATATTGTTTTGAAGATCTCTTGGCAAAATTATTGTGGGTCTAGCTTGTCTCTGGACTGGACCGTTTCGTTTGGGCCTGTGTGACCTATCACAAAGTTTCAATTTTGATGATCTGAACTATTCATTTTTACACCACTATGTATAGATTATTCATGAAAAAAAATAAGTCGATCCAATAATTATAGCCACATTAGTGAATATTTTTAGACCCCTAATGAATATATAATATTTATTACATTCCAATACAATAATTTGAGGGAAAAAATTAAATTTAAAATTCAAACATAGCATATTTTAGTTTTAAACTGTTGGTTATATTGTTGAACTAGCCTGCTGATGTACAAAAATTAGCTAACCCCCCAAGAATTGCCGCTGAAAGTGAGGGCTCCTGTTGTGCCTAATAGGGAGTGCTCGGCCTCTCCATAGACTCCACCTTGGACCTATTTTAATAATTCAAATTGTTCATCTTATAAAACATGTTGAGAAAATTAATGCAAAAAAATTGAATTTATTGAATATCAGTAACCATAAAATCATATATTTTTGTTTCAAAAAATATGGATAATTTATTCTCAAAATCACATATATCGTTCATTTTTTTTTAAGACAAATATGATTTGATCATGTGCCAATCGATATCTGATCAAACTAATCTTTTACATGGATGATCATCTCGATAGAATAAACAAAATAAATAGTTTGAATCATTGCATTACCCGAAGTAGAGCCCTCTACGGGGCACAAGATGGACCTTTATCCAACCTAATTAGACTATATAAGCAGAGCAAGCAACAAAATGAAACAAAATAAAAGATTTGAGCCCTTCTAATGCCACTCCATGAATTATTTCATTCAGATATTCACAATTTAATTTACTAAATATCGATACGTGGCATATGAGGAACAATATTCAAAGTCTTTAAATTATTTGAGGATCTTAAAGTACGAGAAGTTGGAAGCATAATCAATGATTGTAAATGTTTTGCAACAAAGCAAACAGAGGATCTCGTGGCCAAACTAAACAAAACCATTTTCAGAGTTGCACATGACAAGAAGACGCAATTCAAGCATATCCACTGCGAAGAAGCTGCAATTTGATATTTCCATAATTGCCAACCATCTTCTGTTCTCAACAAACCAGAATCCACAACTTCCATTACTCGGTACGGAAGTGAAGCATTCACCCATTGCTTCAAACTCTGTGCTTCAGAAAACATTTCATCTGTTGGTTTCTTTCTTCTGAATGTTTCTAGCAACATTATTCGTTGTATGTATCACCTTTGGTTGAAACTTTTCCTTCTGAATGTTTCTAGCAACATTATTCCATAGTTGTATGTATCACCTTTGGTTGAAACTTTTCCTTCAGAATTATACTTTGACAAGAAGAATGACAACAAAAATTAAAAAAAAAAAAGTTCTTATAGCGTCTTTGATGTCTATAGTAGTTGTCATTGCTATAGGTAGAGAAAAAGCAAGTTTAACTGCAGTTGCCTAAAAAAAGAAATTACACTTCTCCTATTGAAACATGGTTGCCAAATTTTAACATTTTGGATACTATAGCACACCAAATATCAGTTTGGTATGTGATTTGGGCAATTCAACATGAGAGATGGTCTTATAATTTAAATATATATATATTCTGTTAGGACTTGTTTAGATTTGAAAAGTTGAACCATTTAGTCCTAAAAATTTTCTGAAAAGTTGAACCATAAATCCTATTTTCTGAAAAGTTAAACCATTTAGTCCTAAAAATTTTCTTATGCACCATTTAGTCCCATTTTTTTTGATAATGTTATTTATTTAATTTTGATTATTTTGAAAATTACAATAGTACCCCTTTTGTGGAATGTTGGTTTCCTAAAAATCTGCAACATCATTCATCAAAACAACATCAATTACACCACTATCATGTACAATATCCGACGGATGATTTATAAACCAGTATAAATCAGTATTCCACTACTTCAACATATAAACCAGTATCAGAACATATAAACCATCCACCAACACGGATGATTACACCACTAAATCAATTATTTAAACCAGTATTCCACTATTTAAACATATGTTCTGATTACACCACGGATGATTATTTCTACTACCCATAAATCAATTACACCACTATCATCTACGAGGTACCAGAACATATAAACCAGTATTCCACTACTTCAACACGGATGATTTACCAAACATCACCAGATCATCATCATCAGAATAGTGATTTGTTATCAAACATCACAACATCAAACTGGATCATCAACATCACAACACCATCAAACATCACCACATCATCAACATTGAACATCAACATTGGATTTCAAACAGTGATGTTGTTGAACATCAACATTGAACATCAGATTTCATCAACATTCAACATCAACATTCAACATTGAACATCAGATTTCATCAACTTTGATGATGTTGAACATCAACATTGAACATCAGATTTCATCAACATTCAACATCAGATTTCAAACCGTGATGTTGAACATCATGTGCCAAGTGAAAGTCACTATTCTGTTGAACATTGAACATCATATTTCAAACGTTGATGATGTTGAACATTGAACATCAGATTTCAAACATTGATGATGTTGAACATCAGATTTCATCAACATTGAATATTATGGAAAATTTACCCATAAATCCTATTTTCTACAATAACCAGAGATGGCGCGATTCAGCAACGTAATCGCCAGATTTCGATCCGAAATTTCCCAAGCCATTCTCGATCTCGCGATGTTCAGACCTAGTAGGAGTTTTCGCTCTTCGTTGTCTATTACAGCCCCAAACCCACCAGAAATTGATCGGAAAATCGGAGATCGGGATGGGTTTGTCTATGAATGAGAAAACCCAGATGGAGAAGGCTATGAGAATCCCAAAATCAATGAATTTAGAGAGAGTATGGGATTGGAAGAGACAGGGGAGACCGAACGAAGGGTTGTGCGGAGGGGAGGGAAGGGTGAGTAGTGTGTGTTTGTGTTTATGTTTATGTGTTGGTAGCTGTATGGTATGGTGTGTGGTTAATGGATGTGTTATTCAACAGAAATTTGAACATTCCAGATTTACATTACCATGGTGAAAGATTCCATGTCCATCTCTTCCGTAACATCCGCGAACGAGGGAAAACCAAAAAGGTCCTAGTACGCTTTTTTGGATATACTAGTAATTTCAACATTGTTAAATTACACAGTCACCCACATCAAATGCGGCCACACACTCCAACATCGTGTACAAAACTGTCATTATACACCAAACGGGACTTATCAGATCTGATGTTTAAACACGGGACTAAATGGTTTAAAAGTATTTTTCTTAGGATTTATTGGTGCATTGTCCTTTTTTTTTTCCTAGGGAGGTAATTTGAATATAGTCAGAAATTCAAAAGAGCAACACATATTTACACAAAATTGTTTGGGGGTATTTATTTATTTATTTATTTTTTTTTGGGGGGGGGGGGGGGTTTGTTGGTTGGATATTTGGTGTACTAGTATAGAGTTATACTTACACAACCAAGCCCATAATTTTTCTTATTTGGGTAAATTACACTTATCTTAACTGAGGTTTCTAACAAATATAGGGACTTCCTCTGTAGTTTCAATAATTATAGTAACCTCCCCTACTTTACCTGACAATGTTAAGATTCTCTCATTTTTTGACTGTCATTTACACACTTCACTAAACTTACTGATGTCATCAAAGCTAAACACTAGGTTATCTACAACTATGAAAACTTATCTTAATTTATTCTTATTTATTTATTTCATAGTATTACTCTAATCAAAATTTCAGTTTATAGTGAGGTGAACACTAGAAGCATAAACAATTAATTAGCCAAACAATAACAAAGAAACATGTTTGGTTCTCTTTTAGAATCACAATTCCAATCAAAAAATTTCAAATTTTTTTTCAAAACTCATAACTAAATACACAATTCAAAACTCAATTCAAAAATTATTTTCAAAACTCATAGCCAAACACACAATTTAAAACTCAATTTAAAACTTTTTTCAAAACTCACGACCAAACTTTTTTCAAAATCCTATTTTAAAAGAAAAAATTTCAAAAAATATTATTTTATTTTATTTTTTTAAATTATTTTTAGAATTATGATTTGAGTGTAGAGCCGTATTTTGAGTTATAAGTTTTGAATTGAATTTTGAAAAGAGAAAATTTATTTGATTATAAATTTTGAAAAAAAGTATATAACTGATTAATTGCTAAAGTCTTTTGTTAGTCTTTGTATAACTTAAAAGTGGTTAATTTTTCAATATATATATATATATGTTTTTATGTGAGCTTAACTTGGATCACATCTAGTTGGTTTTGATTGGTAAGTGTAAGCTTAAGTTAGGCTTCCATTACAAATATCCCATGTTCTTGTCCATCAGTATAGAAATAGGAAGGGTAAACTACATTCACCTCCCCTAATGTTTCTGGCAAATACAAGAACCTTTTTTGTGGTTTGAATAATTATATAAATCTTTCTTATTTTAACTGACATTGTCCAGATTTCCCAATTCCATCAAATTGGAACAAACGGTATTACTTGTATAGAGTAAATAACCATCTTACCCTTCTTTTTTAGCATAAAAAGACGCCAATACCCTTGTCCTCTCTGTTTACATTATACATTAATTAAATTATAAATTATTTTTTTAGGATCTATTACTCTTATTACCTTTGCTTTTTTTGGATTTTATTTTTTAAAATATTAAAAAATGTTTAAGAAATTTTTATTTTTTTATTTTAAATATATAATTTTTATTTAAATATTTTTTTATTTTCAATATTTTAGTTTATTTTGTAAATATTTTAATTTTTTTAATTTTAATATTTTAAACTCAAAACACAACTTCACAATCAAATCGTAATCAAACATATAACTCAAACTCAATTCAAAAATTATTTTCAAAACTCATAACCAAACACACAACTCAAAATTTAATTTAAAACTCTTTTCAAAACTCAAAACCAAACTTTTTTCAAAACCCTATTTTAAAAGAAAAAAAATTTAAAAAACATTATGTTATTTTATTTTGTAAAATTATTTTTAGAATCATGATTTGATAGTGAAGTCGTATTTTGAGGTATAAGTTTTGAATTGAGTTTTGAAAAAAGAAAATTTGTTTGGTTATAAGTTTTGAAAAAAGTTTTGAGTTGTATTTTAAAAAATTTTGGATTTATTTTTTTCGGATAAATATTTTATATTTTAAATATTTATTTATTTATTTATTTTAATGTGCATTATATTTCATACACTTATGTGCTGTATTTTTTTAAATATTTTAAATATTAAAAAAAATTAAAAATTTTATTTTTTTATTTTAAATATATAATTTTTATTTTACATATTTTATTTTATTTTATAAATATATTTTTAAATATTTTAATTTTTTTTGTTATGTGTTTGGTAATGATTTGAGTGTAGAGTTTTGAAAGTAGTGTAAAGTTTTAAGTTATGTGTTTGGTTTTGAGATTTGAAAATAATTTTTGAATTGAGTTTTGAGTTATATGTTTGATTATGATTTGAGTGTGAAGTTGTGTTTTGAGTTTAAAATATTAAAATTAAAAAAATTACAATATTTACAATATTTAAATAAAAATTATTTATTTAAAATAAAAAAATAAAATTTTCTTAAACATTTTTTAATTTTTTAAAAAATTAAATCCAAAAAAGCAAGGGTAATAAGAGTAATAAATCTTAAAAAAATAATTCATAATTTAATTAATGTATAACGTAAACAGAGAGGACAAGGGTATTAGCGTTTTTTTGTGCTCAAAAGGAAGGGTAAGAAGGTCATTTACTATATACAAGTAACACCGTTTGTTCCAATTTGATGGAATTGGGAAATCTGGACAATATCAGTTAAAGTAAGGAAGGTTTGTGTAATTTTTCAAACCACAAGAAAGATCCCTATATTTGGCATAAATCTTAGGAGAGGTGAATATAATTTACCCTTCCTATTTCTACACTGATGGACAAGAACATGTAATATTTGTAATGGAAGCCTTAGTTAAGCTTACACTTACCAATCAAAACCAACTAGATGTGATCTAAGTTAAGCTCACATAAAAAAAAATTATATGTATATATATATTGACAAATTAACCACTTTTAAGTTATACAAAGACTAACAAAAGACTTTAGCAATTAATCAGTTATGTGCTTCTGAAAGTACATGGGAGAAAAAATAATATGTAGCTGAGGGCGCCCAACGTCTTCGTTTGCATTGTAGTCTTGTTTGGTGCTAAAATCTTTGCAATGCCAAAGTTAGCAAGAAGTGCAACCATTTCATTGTCTAACAGAACCCGGAATAATAATATTTAAGAAAATCATATTATTATGACTTTAGTTAAATTAAGGGGTGGTTTGAGATGATCTAAATAAGTGTAATTTTTGATTTTTTTATGAAATATGGGTTAAGTGTAATTTTTGACTTTTTATGAAATATGGGTTGGGTTTGAAGCGATGTGGTAGAGAGGTGATGTGACTTAAATAAGATGATGAGATTTAAATAGGATAGTGACTTTTTGACTTTTTGAGATTATGACAAACAAGGCCTAAGATTTATCTTATTATATAAAATAGTTAAATTAATGCTTGAAAAAAAAAATCATAGTTAATAAGTTTTGGGAACAAATTTCTATTTAGGAGGAAATATAACACTTCAAATGTTTAATAATAATAATAATAATATATTTATTTTATAGTTATATATGTTAAAATGAAATTTAATTTAAAATTAGGGGACATTATGTTTTACCAAAATATAACAATGTAATTATTAAGTTAGTTGGGCCAAAGTGAAATTTAGGTGAAAGGTGACAATTTGGCTGGAGACCTCCATATTGAGCCACCTGTGCAAGATTCTGATTACAAAACAAGATGGGTGCGGGTCATTGCTTGGCTCAAGTATATAAGGAAGTTAGAGTAATAAGCAAATGCAACAACAAACTCAACGAAAATAATAAATTAGCAGAAGTAGTAAGCAAAGAGAGGGGTCTCAGAAAGATCGGAGAAAAATAAGATGGAAATAATATGAATCAATATTAAAATTAATATTAAAGTATATTATACCTTGAGTAAGTATAAATTATTTTATTATTTTATGAATTGTTTTATGCAAATTATGCTTTATAAGTTATATTAATATTTTAACTATGTTATTTATTTTATAAGCCCTATTTGTTTAAAAATGGAAACTCATAGATATAACTGTTTATCAAATGTGTTTTTGAGTAATTATTTTATAAGTATCACCACAGAAGTCCTATGTCTTAGAGGACTTAAATAACCATTAACCCTCTGAATTCTCACTTTAGTGACCTTTTAACGGTCCCATGCCTTGGGAGACTTAAATAACCATTGACATTTTGATTAGTCACTTGGTGACTCTTTTTGTCATGAATCCATTGATCCTATGTTTTGTCTGTTCTATTGTCACTTTTGTGACCCTCTAAAGGTCCCATGCATGGGGACTTAAATATCTGGCCCTCTGAAGGTCCCATGCATGGGGACTTAAATATCTGGCAAGTCTCATGCCTGGGAAACTTAAATATCTATTGACCCTCTTGTAGACGTCCCCGAACGCCCCGGGAGGGTGAGTCCCGTTCTGTTCATTTTGGGGTTCACTACAGTTCGGACTCAAATGTCACGGTTCTTAATCTGAACCAAAGAGTCCAAATCCGGCAAATCGTTTTGAGAAAAAAACAGATTTTTGAAAGAAGTGCCAAACATGGACTGCTTTGCCAGATACAGAGTCGCCACCTAAATATTTTTTAATGGGGAAATTTAGGAAACCCTGACTCGGTGCCAAAGGCCACGTGTCCGTCATTACCAAAGTTGCCTCGGCTCGGGAACTTGGGTACGATTGGGGAAGGTCAGCTATGATGCACCCCCTCTCGCCCGATCCGAAGATCGGCCTCTACTAACCATGATATCTCATTTTTGAAAACACATGCGTTCTTATTCCGGTTAATTAGTTAGAATTACTATGTGATGCGCACAGCACAACAAGTATAGACTAGATCACCTAATTTGGAACAAAGCATTGCATATCCGTTTGTTTGGAAAATGTTTGAAATTTGCTACTCGCAAGTAGGCTAAAACGCGGATTTCAATGAATTATACCAATTCAAGTAATCCAACCTTCACCCACAGGCACTCAGGCAGTTATATCAACTAAGCATTTAGCCACATGGTAAGCATGCTGTCATGTTAACATTCACACTCATGCGAGATGCTAAAGCATAAATACTTACATCGTACTCCGAACCAAAATAGAAATTAGTTAGAAATCAATGCATGATCCTAACTATACAGAAATGCCTAATGCAACACATGCAAAATGCAACTATAGCAGGCTCGGCTATTCTAAACATGGCATGTGAAATGCTACAGCTAACACATATTCAATTTGAAATTGAAATTCAAATGCAGTTAGTATGATGCGCCGAGCCCGGTACATGCAAAACAGATGAATGAATGCAAACATGCGATCATACTGTATGCTAATTGAAATATGCCCTAATCTAACCATCATAAGCGGTTAAATAAAAGGGAGAAAGAAAGGGGATTGGAAGACATGCACACATGCACGCACCCTTATTACAACAATTGGCCCTCACTCGGAGGGTCCGAAAGAATAATACAGTCTCAAATAAATACAGTCCGAATAAATAATACAAAATCCTAATTAATTAACAAATTAATCTAGGAAAGCAATAAATTGGCATGCAAGCCAGGGACCGCCTCAGCTCTGATCCAGATAATGAATAATGCATATTCAGGTTGCCTTGTGCGGAAATCCACTGCGATGCCCCAATTAGCCTCTGTTTGCAATTGTTCTTGGAATGCGTGCCAAGCTCCGGAAGGCTGCTGATTCTTGATTTGCTGCAACAGAGAGCAACAAAGGGGCATGGCAAAGTATTTTCACACATGTATGCATGACTACTCTTCAGGGAGTGTAGTCCTCGATCCTCGTGCCACCAATCACGCATATCGATGCATGATGGCCGAGGAGTCGAATTGCACGACTCGATGTGAAATGAATGCACATGTAAAGCAAGTAAAGCCTAGAACTCTATCATGAATCATCAAGAGCTTCGGCGACCGAGAATTGAGACGCATCCCATCACTTGAAGTATGGAATACCCCTCGTTTCCCGTGCTCGGATTAACGTTTAACCCGAACAATGCAACACATAAGCATGGCAAACATGCAATATGGACTAAGTATGCAAACATGCAACTAAACCAAACATGCGACAAGCATATGAACATAATGTGAGGCGACAACCTTGGATAATCATGGCAAAATGCAATGTGAACATGCGAGCATACGAGGCATGTAAAGCTAAGCAAGTATGCAATGACATACTATGTGTAACAAGCATGCGACAACATGGTAAAATGGGCTTACACCAACATGGACAGCTCTCAACTAGGTCCAAATTAGTAGCCATTAGATGAAAATGAGACACTCGAAATGCGTGCGCACATGCACGCAAACCGAGGACCGAACCTAAGGCACGAATGCCACTCTACCAAAGCATGGTAAGACATGGAACATGGCATGCAAACATGCAAATTTCAGCACTCAAACATGATGCTAAACAGCCCCGAAACATGGCGACATGGCACCCGATGCATGAGATGAACCCCGAAATGCAAAACTAGGCACATAGAATGACTTACAGCTATACAAAGCATGCATTATTGGACTATGAAGTCTAAAGACAGAACCAAGACAGTCCCAAAGCATGGACTTTTCCAGTTTAAAGAAAGGCCAAAAAGTGCTAACAAGATGGACTAAATTAGCATGCGAATTTGACTAGCAAACATGGTTTACATGGCAGATATATGATGTAAGTGAGAACTCATCAAACCAGCAAAAATCAGTGAATAAACCATGTGAAAATAGGCCCAAATAACCATGGAAATGCAGCCAATGCATACCAAAATGAGGGGCTCCTTTAGAGGGCCATGCAAGGAGTTATCAGGCACATACAAGATAGACAAGTGGCATGACATATACAACTCTGAAAATCAAATATGGTAGTCCTAAAACTCACAAAATTGGCCCCAAAATCAGTCAACAAAACATGCAAGATAGGGGCCCTTTAGAAGACCAAAATGGCCATCAAGCAAGTCAAGGTGAGAGGGGGTCACCCCCCTCTGATTTGGAGGCTCAAAATAGGGTCTTAGCCACTGAAAATCCACTGGATTTCAGTGGCTAGAAGGCCAAACAAGGCATGCAACAATAGCTTAGGCTTAAGGCTCAAAACAAGAGGCAACTAAGCATACTAGATAGCATATGACCTCAGATAAGAAAATACCCTTAATCAAACATGGAGAGGGCCTCAAAAAAAAACTTTTTACAGTTTACAACATGCTTCAAAAATGAACACAAATAGGACTAATCTATTATGCAAAAATGGCCCTAAAAGTGAGAATAGAGACAAGGGGCAGTATCCGACCACAAACAGCAAGGAGCCCTTCAACAAAGTTGAAGAGGGGCTCAAAATAAGGCACTTCACAGTTTACATCAAACCACGAAAGTAAACACAAGTAGGCCTAAACTAGCATGCAAGAAAAGGGCCTAAAAGAGGGGTAAAGAGGCAAGTGGTAGTAAATGACCTCAAACAGAGGAGAGCCCTTCAACAAAGTTTAATAAGGGATCAAACAAGCCACTTTACAGTTTACATCAAAGCTCAAAACAGTTCACAAATAAGCCTAAAATACTATGCAAAAATAGGCCTAAAAGAAAGTTAAAGAGGCAAGTGATGGAAGGAGGTCTCAAATAGAGAAAGACCCTTGATCAAACATGAAAAGGGACTCAAAATATGATTATTTTCAGTTAGGGTCGGAGCCCAAAAATGCTTGCAAGTAAGGCTTATAAATGAAACAAAAAAAGGCTAGTTTAGGGGAAAAGTGTACTTACCCTTGAAGAACAAGTCTTTAGCAGCCTTTTGGTCCAAAAATCTGAGCTTCTAGCCTCTGAAGATCAGCCTCAAGGTGTTTGAATGGAGGATGGAGGTCTTGTGCTATGAGGTGTAGTGCAAAAATGCAAAGAAATCCAACTTCCAAGCCCTAACCACAAGCAATATAGAGAGAGAGAGATGGATTTTTGCCCTCCAAAATCTCAGAACCTGGTGTAAGGAAGAAGCCCCTTGCTTATATAGAGGAATGCAAGGCTAAAGCTTCTTGAACAAGCTTCCAAAGGCTTTCATCCCTCCATACACGTGTATGGAGGGTAGATATGAGGAATCCAGCTGGTACAAAATATCTGCCCGGAAACTAGCTGAGAAAGGGGGGGTGCCGGCCATCAGCAATGGCCGGCAGTGCCACACTGATGGCTGGCAGGGGCTCACCAGTGGCCGGCAAGGGCAAAGCCATGGCCGGCAGTGCCATGCCTATGGCCGGCAGTGCACTAGGAGGGCCACTCTGACAGGACCTAGTCAGGGTCCAAAAATGAGGCAGAAATGATACAGGGTCCGGAAACTCGAACCGGTGACGTTCCGTCACGACAGTCGAAAGCTGGGCGAGCAATCGAACCAGTTGTTGGGTGTACCTACAAGCACAACCAAGTCTTGAGGACGGTCAAAAATGGGGTGTCTACAGTTGCCCCTCTTTGACAGAACTCAGAAGTCACAAAGTGACGGGAGTGAATGTCAAAGCCCAGAGACGACCCATTTTTGACAAGGCCGAAGACTCAGACAAACAATTAGTATAAGCATGCAGAGATGCGCCTGAAGGCTGGGGAAAAATGCAAATGATATGTGTAGACACCCCATTTTTGACCGCCCATAAGACTTGGGCACTACTGATGGTTTACTTGTTGGAGAAAGGTGTGCAGGGCACAGGTTCAGTTTCTTCGGCAAGGAGAGAGGCGAATCTCAACTTCACACCCCATTTTGAATCAAAGCTATTTTGGATGGTTTTTAGACCTTAAAACCCTCTCTTTCAAAACATTTTTGAAATAAAATTCCCACGATGTTCCGACGCTCGCATTTCGGTAAATGTTGCGCTTTTCGGTAAACCGAGCAAGGACAAAGGGGAGATGAATGAAAGAGAGATGAAATCTTTGAAAAATCTTTCAAAACACCTTACTTAGGGGTTTGAAGTTGAAGAAAAGAGGAGAAGAGGGGAGAAAACTAGTTTGGGAGAAGTTCAGCATGAATCCGGGTAAAAGAGAGTCGAGCAGTCCTCGCTAAATCAAGCTCATCCATCTATACACTTGGAGTTAAGCTATGAGGCCATAACCATTGGAAAGAAGACTTCCGGGGCTTCATTTTGCACTCAAGAATCTCTCAAAACCAAGTCCGGGTGGGGGAGGTATGATTGGTTGAAGTAGGGGATCAGTCCGGTTGGATCGAATCTGCGCGGCTTTACCAAAAAGGGCATAACTTTTTCCACAGAAGGAATTTTAATGCAAGGTTTGTGCCATTGGAAATCTAACTTCCGAGGCTTCAATCTGGACATCCACCGGAACTTTTTGACCTCATTGGACACCCATCGGCACTCTATTTAGCCGACCGGCCAGTACAAAGTGCAGGTCGGCAATTTATTGTGCCGACCGGCACTTTTTTGTGCCGATGACCCTTTTTCTTGGCCGATTTGACCCTTTTGACTCCCCCAAGCTTGGTGCATGCCAGCTGTGCCAGCTGGGATGCACAGACCCGGCTCCCCGTGCATAAGTATGCCTATTTTGGAGCCTTTGCCCCCTTTTTGGTGCACCATTTGCTCAAGGCTTCTTGAGGAAGCCTTGACCCCTTGTCTTGGCTTCCTCAAGAAGCCTACCAGCTGTCCAAGCTTCTCCAATAAGCCTTGACCTCCCCTTGCCCCTTTTGACCCTTTGTAGCTTGTCTTGGAAGCTTGGTATTTGCCTATATAAAGAGCCTTCCTCTTCCTTTGTGTGTTGTTGGAGATTTTGAGCAAGAAAACCAGAAGATATACTGATATATCTGATATATACACATATATCCCACCTCCCTCTCTATATCTATCTTATCCAAGCCTCCAAACACCTTTGTTCTTGCACCATTTGCCCTACAACACCTAGCACAACACCTCCATCCTCCATTCCAGCACTTGGGAGGCCATTTTCAGAGCTTAGGAGCACCTAAACTTGGTCCAAGAGGTGCTGGTTTGCTGTTCTTCAAGGGTAAGCATCCATTTCCCGTAAACTTGCATTTTTTAGCTTCATTGGTTAGCCTTATTTACAAGTATTTTTGGGCTTCGATGTAAACTGTAAAGAGGCTTTTTTTGAGCCCTTCTTCAACATCAACACTGTTGGGGACCTCCATGTATGACTTGCTTCATTACCCCTCTTTGGTCCCCATTTTTGCATGTTTGTTTAGCTTATCTTTCTTCTGTTTTTCGGCCATTATCAGAACTGAGAGTGGCCATATTTTGACCCACTTGTCGTGTTTCATTAAGGGTCGTTGGCTGTTTGATGAATGTTTTGTATACTTCATGTTATAGCCCTTTGTTGGCCTATTTCTTGCATAGCATCTTTGGCATATTTGTATACTGATTTGGGGGTTGTCATCTACTGAAAGTAGTCATATTTTTGGTCCCTCTTCAGTGTTGTAGAAGGGTCTTTTTCTGTTTGGGCTTTTCATCTTACACTTGCTTTGTAATGCTCTACTTTGTCTAGAAATGTGTCATGGGTTTAGTCTTGTATATCCTCATGTTTTGACTTGACTTATTGAAGCTTTTGGCCATGATTTGTCTTGTTTTAGGTCTGTTGGCCACTTGTTTTACCATTTTTGGCATGCTTAATGTAGTTGCTTTGCATTGTTGCTTGTAAGCCTTGAGGATGTGATCCATGTATATGCGTTGGATAGGTTATTTAGATGATTTGGAATCATTTAATATGTTATTTCAGTCCCTATACCAGGTTCATATGTCTCCATTTGTCATGCCTTTCATGCTTTGAAGTATTGGTCTCTTATGCTTTAAAAAGGGTGTTGTGCATGCTTGCATGTTTAGAGCATTTTGGGGCTATCATACCAAGGTTTTTGGGTGTATTTATGCATGATGGAACTCTGTTTTTGCTTACATAATTCATGTCATGAGTGGTCTTGGTAATGGTGGAAGAGTGTTCCCTTTTGGTGCCCTAGACTTGGCCCCATTTGGTTTGCATATCGGCATGTACATTGGTCACAATCTTGGGTGTTTTGCCACTGTTTTAGCTTGGTTTGAGGGCTGCCCCATTGTAGTTAAATCCACCATTGCATGCTTGCCTCATGTTTGTTGCTTAATTGATTCATTAAGTGTTGCTACATGTTAGTCCTATCGCCTAAATTGCCCATGTTTGCATTGCATTTGCACCTTGCATGTTGCATTACATTTGGCATGTTGGCATTTTAGTATTAGGTTGCATCATGGAGCCATGTTTGCATAACATGCATTGCATTACTTGGTTTGGGGTGTCAAACCAAGTGTAAGGGTTGAGATGAGTTCATACTACAAGTGATGCAACTTGTCTCAACTCATGGTCACTAAGGCCCTTGATCTTGACATGATAGGGACTTAGTTCTCATTTGTGTGTTGCATGCATATTGACATTGAAATGCAATCTTGGTTCCTTAGGCTATCATGCACCAAGATGCATAATTGATGGCCCAAGAACCAAGGGTCATGCTCCCTTGAGTCCCAAACATGATAGGGAAGCATTGGCCATGCTTACATATGCCTAAAAATTCATGCCATGCACTGCTTGTCTGCTGCTGCTGTCAAAACTGTCTCCTGTAGGAATTTTGTGCCGACCGGCATTATATAGTGCCGACCGGCACTATATGGGTGGCCGATAACATCATTGACAGCCGGTGGCTATTGTACACGGCCGGTGGCCATCCCTCCCAGCCGGTGATGTTCTGCAATGCTCATAGAAGGTTCTCTGGGACTTTTACAGTTTTCAGAGAAGAAAAGGCAGTAAAACAGAGGCAACAGTGGCATGGTGCGGACTTTCCGGGCGAGTCGGATTCGAGCATGCATCATTCGCACATCCCGAGGCAGGGCTGAGGCCCCCTTCTTTTTACATTTGATTTAATTTGATAATTAGAAATTTCTGTAATAATTAATTTATTCTGTATTTGGACTGTATTATTTTGGGACTGTAATATTTATTCGGTCCCTCCGAGCGAGGGCGCAATTGTAATAAGTGTGGGTGAGTGTGTGTATGTCTTCCAACCCCCATTTCTTTCTTTCCTTTTATTTACCTGCTTTGATGGTAGATTAGGGCACGTTTATTTTAGCATACCTTATGCTATGCACGTGTGCATCCATGCATTTGTTTACATGCACCGGGTTCGGTACATCATACAAACTGCATTGTATTTCAATTCCAAATTGAATACGTGTTATTTGATTGCATCTCACATGCCATGTTTAGGGTTAGCCGAGCCTACTCTAAATTGCATCCTTGCTTGCGATGCATTAGTCATTCTAACATGAGCTAGGCCATGCATGTTTGCTAACTAGTTTATTGTTTTTGGCACGGAGTACGATGTAAGTATTTTTATGCTTTAGCATACCACATGCATGTGAGTGTTGCCATGACAGTATGCTTACCATGCGGCTAAGTGCTTATGTGAGATAAACTGTTTGAATACCTGTGGGTGGAGGTTGGATTGCTTGAGTTGGAAAACTCATTGAAATCCGTGTTTTAGCCTACTTGCGAGTAGCAAATTCCGAAACGCTTTCAAAACAAACGGATATGCAATGTTTGTTTCCAAATTAGGCGATCTAGTCTATACTTGTTTGCTGTGCGCATAACGTAGTAAATCTAGGCTAATAACTGGTATAAGAACACATAACGTTTTCAAAATTGGATATCACGGTTAGTAGAGGCCGATCTTCGGATCGGGCGAGAGGGGGTGCTCATAGCTGACCTTCCCCAATCGTACCCAAGTTCCCGAGCCGAGGCAACTTTGGTGATGACGGACACGTGGCCTTCGGCACCGAGTCAGGGTTTCCTAAATTTCCCATTTTAAAAATATTTAGGTGACGACTCTGTATCTGGCAAAGCAGTCCATGTTTGGCACTTCTTTTCAAAAATCTGTTTCTCAAAACGATTTGCCAGATTTGGACTCTTTGGTTCAGATTAAGAACCGACAAAAAAAGGGAGTCCGAACTGCAGTCGAGGCCCCACGCGGGCGCGTCTACAATATGCAAGATGCAAGATTTGATAATTGGACTTATACGCTACGCGAAGCCGGTTTGTAATTGGACTTATACGCTACGCGAAGCCGGTTTGAAATCAAAACAATGCAATGTACTAACAAGTACAGATGAAGTGCGAAAGGTAGCGCGAATGAAATGCATGCCAAATGCAATATGAGATGTAATGCACCAACAAGTGCATATGATGTGCGCAAGATAGCGCGATGGAAATGCATGCCAAATGCAAAGAGGTGCCCAAGACAGTGCGATGCGCTAGACAGCGCGAATGCGTTAGACAACGCGAGTGCACAAGACAGTGCGATGCGCTAGACAGCGCGAGTGCGTTAGACAACGCGAGTGCACAAGACAGTGCGATGCGCTAGACAGCGCGAGTGCGTTAGACAACGCGAGTGCACAAGACAGTGCGATGCGCTAGACAGCGCGAGTGCGTTAGACAACGCGAGTGCACAAGACAGTGCGATGCGCTAGACAGCGCGAGTGCGTTAGACAACGCGAGTGCACAAGGCAGTGCGATGCGCTAGACAACACGAGTGCGTTAGACAACGCGAGTGCACAAGACAGTGCGATGCGCTAGACAGCGCGAGTAATGAATGCATACCAAAAATGCAAACAGGGGGGGTGCGCAAGACAGCGCGATGCATGAATGCTATGATAGTAAAGATGCGAAAGAGTGGCAAACCCTAACCATACCAGAACCATGAGAGGAAGAAAAACAACCAACCAGGCACGTATACAACGCAACCCGAGAAAAATTCCAAACACGCTGAAATCGCGTAAGGAACGAAACACTCAAACCACGCTGAAATCGTGAGAGGAGGTCCAACAAACCGCCCAGCGCATCTACAACGCAACCTGGGATAAATTCCAAACACGCTGAAATCGCGTAAGGAACGGGACACTCAAACCACGCTGAAATCGTGAGAGGAGGTCCAACAAACCGCCCAGTGCATCTACAACGCAACCTGGGATAAATTCCAAACACGCTGAAATCGCGTAAGGAACGGGACACTCAAACCACGCTGAAATCGTGAGAAGAGGTCCAACAAACCGAGGGAAACAGAGGGAAACACCCCGCGTTTCCAAAAGAAGAAGAGGCACGGAGACATATCCCCGTGTCTCTGAATGGTGTGAGCACCGGAACGTATTCCAAATGCTTTTAACCAAAAAGGAAGAAACATAGGGACGTATCCCAGTGTTTCAGAAAGAGATGTGAGGACGTATCCCCGTGTCTCTGAATGGTGTGAGCATTGGAACGTATTCCGAACGCTTTTAACCAGAAAGGGAGAAACATAGGGACGTATCCCGGTGTTTCAGAAAGAGATGTGAGGACGTATCCCCGTGTCTCTAAATGGCGTAAGCACCAGAACGTATTCCAAATGCTTTTAACCAGAGGAGAAGAAACGTAGGGACGTATCCCGGTGTTTCAGAAAGATGCGTGCATAACAATGCAAGTGGAAAAGCATGCATGACAATGCAACCTGAGTGTGACGCATAACAATGCGAAAGGGAAGGAGAAAAAGCTTCTCAGCGTAGCACACGCCAGAGAAGAAAGAGAAAACTTCTCAGCGTATTACACGCAAGAGAGAACCTCTCAGCATATTACATGCAAGAGAGGAAAAGGGCGAGCCTCTTAGCGTAGTACACGCAAAAAGGAAAAAGAAATCTCTCAACGTAGCACACGCGGGAGAGGGAAGAGCAAACTCTCTCAGCGTAGCACACGCGAGAGAGGAAAAGGAAAGCCTCTTAGCGTAGTACACGCAAGAGGGAAAAGGAATCTCTCAGCGTAGCACACGCGAGAGAGGGAAGAGAAACTCTCAGCGTAGTACACGCGAGAGAGGCAAAAGAAACTCTCTCAGCGTAGTACACGCGAGAGAAACGAAAGAAACTCTCTCAGCGTAGTACACGCGAGAGAGGCAAAAGACATCCAAACGCGCGTCGAACACGAGAGGAGTAGGTCCAAATGCATGCCAAATGCAAGAGGGAAAAGGTATCAGTCAAACTGAACCGGAACTTACCTGAATGAATAGTACATACAATACTGTGCATAAACGAGAAAGGATCTTGCTAGGTAGAATGCAATACAATGCATGATGTGTAAGGAATGCAACAAACAAACCTAGCGGCGCTTTAGAAAGCACCTCACGAGGTGAGTGGTGGTGAACTGCTCTACTCTGATGGGGACCTCCCCTATGTTCTTCGAACATTAACCTTCAACTCACAGTACAAGAGGTTCTGAAATACTGACAAGGAGCAACATCTACCGGGGAAACCACGGATGCCGCTTTTCTTCCTGATCATACTGACAACTGAGATGCCTCTGGCAGGGATTGGTACTCCGAGAGAGCACTTCTGATTGCTATTTTGGCACGAAAATAGTCGGCACAGTCTCGATTCACTTTGAAGGCATAGTTCGTACAACATTTCTCATTCTGAACGCATGACCTATTCCAGCCACTGCTTATCCTGAACTCACAGCCCATAACCTTGAATACGCAGTTAATACAGCATACAGCTAATTCTGAACACACGGCCCATTCTGAACTCACCTCCCATAACACAATATTCGGTTCATTTTGCACACGGCTCATACATCACATTACTCATTCTGAACTCACAGCCCATGACACAGTATTCTGTTTATACAGCACACAACTGATTTTGGGCATATAGCCCATAACACGGTGCTCCATTCATTTTGGAAACGCTAGATGGGAAGATGGAATTTGCAGGAGTCGAAACAAACTCAGATGCTCCGAACTTTCCTTATTTTCTCTTGCATCACAATCCGGAACTCAAAAAGCTTCAGGTAGGTCCAGGTTTTATTGTTCACACTTATCGGGGGTGGACCCTGCAGTTCTTACGAAAGAACAAATCTTGTTTTGCACAAATATAGGGAATGACACGACACCTTGAGCACAAAGCGATTTTATTTTCGAAATTAAGAAACGAGTTCTTAACTGGGTATTGAGCCTACGACTGAACACAGCGAAAAAGACTCAACAGCGAAAAACAAAGGTAAACAACCTAAACACAACGAGACACACCCGGAACGACTCAAAGCAAGAGTTAAGGCAAACAAAACAAAAGACACGACACACAGACATATTTATGAAAACATAAGACCTCAGATCTCGAGGAGCCAGTTCCTCCGGGTATGTTTCCCACCCTTTTCTTATTTGTGATTCTCACATCACCCGGCCCTCAGGCTCGGTTTTTCTCTCAAAATCCTTTTGCTCACTTTTCTCTCAACTTACACCTCTCTATTCTTCAATCTCTCATTTTTGATCCCTCCCCTGGGTGGTTGATGGATAAACAGAAAGTTGCGGGCTCTTGCCCCTAGCACTCAGCTAGATTCTTTTTCTTCCGCTCACAACAATGAACTTCTCCCCCCCACAGAGGGGTTGTAATGCGGCTGGATGTGCAGCAGATTTGCAATTGACATTGGTTGACGATGCTCTACTAGGGAGTTTGGACGTGATTAGATCTGTCCAGACAAAGGAATGGAATATCTTGATCCGTTCCCGTTCGTGTCTCGCACCTGGCCTGATACCTCGTTGTTCGGAGGATAAGAGAACCTTCTTTGTTAGCTTCCGCTGCGCCCTTCTTGGCGAATAGGGTGCCCTTTCTGGCAAGCGCATTGATAAAGGGGAAAAGACAGAACACCTGACTCAACTATGCCCCTAGTTCATCATTTTGACCATTTTTTGTTTTGGTTTTCGACGAAAACAGTTTTGACCAAAATGAGAGTTAGATTAACATACTTGTTCAATTTTTTATTTGAAAATCATGCAAGTCAAGCCATAAGCACTGAAAATTTTCCCTTTTGAGTCCAAGAAATGGTCCGGTCTTGGAAAATGAAATAGTTTTCGAGAAAATGGTCAACCTCAGTAAAAATTTTCAAAACTATTTTTGCGAACGGTCAATGCTAAACGAGCATGGAACCTACCCTCGAGATGTGCAAACCTCGGATCGGAGGCAATGAAAAATTGCCCCTTGCTTGAAAGGGGGGCATGGCAACGGAAAGTTGCCCCTTGTTCGGATCATACCGCAGCATGCTGAAAACCAGTCCTCATCGGTGACGATTACAAACAAACTCTCGGACACGGAGAAGACGAAGATGGTCAAGGCCAATATATGGACACAGTCACCGTGAAAGCATTGGTGGCTGGACTTCAAGAGGAAGTGGGCTTCGTGGCTCCGGTTGTCATAACCAAACTATCGGATTCAGGGGAAGCAAGGGTGATCAAAACCATTACATGGATTGAGATGCTATGAAAGCGTTGGGGGCTGGACTTCAGGATGAAGTTGCCTACGTATCCCAAACATGGGAATCAAGCCTTACGTAGTTCTGGTCAAGGTACACTCGGGTATTAACCTTCACTTTTTAGGCTCTAACTTTTGCCAAGGCGCCCGTTGCGGGTTTTCGACCTTGCGAGCTTTGTTCTTCTTTTCTTTTTTTTTTTCAATTCTCTTTTCTTCTTCTTCTTTTTCATTTTCTTCATTTTTCTTTTCTTTTTTTTGTATATATTTTTTGTATTTTTTGTATATATATATATATTTTTTGCTCTAACTTTTGCCTGGGTCGCCCTTCCGGGTTTTCGGCCCAACGAGCCTCTCAAAGGGTAAAAGTGTAGCTAGCCCATGCCAAATGGTTTTGGAATTGAAGCCTCTTTGTATCCCGGAGAATGGCTGTTGCACTGATTTGCAGAAGAATCCACACAATTGCTTCACGAGTTTCTTCCAGTGAGATCCGATCTTCTTGATCTGATTTTGGTGCCTCTTGCTCGAGGGCTGCTTCAAATCTGGCCACACAGGCCTCACGTTGTGGTTGACCATTGAACATTTTGAACCCAAGGTCAAGGTTTTTGAGAACGGAGGGATTGAATCTTGAGGCTGAGAGCGATCCTAAGCTGCACAATCTCAAGAGCGATTCCACACGGGTCTTCGCAGGACCGCGCAAAACATTTTTTGAAATCTTTTAAGAAAGCGACCAGTCGCTTGCGCTGAAAACAGTGTAGAACCAATCTGGATCAAGCCAGGATCCTTCCCAGTACTCACACTAACAAGCATGATTTCATTCATTAAGGGCTTAGCACGCCTCTCTTTCTCTCAATTGATCAAATTTTTGCAAAACCAGAGGAATTCCTTCCTCTTCGTTTTCACCACAGTGTTAGAAAAAGTTTTGAAAAGCTTAGGTCAATGCAATGACTTCAGAGCACAGAAGAGTAGGTGAGACGTTCCGCCATTTCATCCAAATCTTGTGGCACAACAGGCTTAAAGTAGTAATAAGCACAAAACATGACAGCCACAGCTGCTTCATTCATACTTCCTGGTTGCAACTGGGTTCACAGCAGAGGCAAACTCAAAAAAAGAAAGCAAAAGGGGTAATTACAAAACAAAACAGTGTTCGAGGCAACAACCCCAGAATCACCTAATATTCTATACAAAGGGGACTGACTCGCCACAACAAACAGACCCTTAAGCAAAAAAAGACTGACTCAAGACAATGAGACAGACTCAAAACAAAACAAAAGACTGACCTAATACCCAAGCCAGAGTTTACAAAATTAGCAACCGCAGATGCTCAAAAGTGCGTGTCAGACGCCACATCCAAAAATACGTCAAGTATCGCCCGCAGGCGGTTCACTTCCTAATTACATACTCGCAGTATCGGTATCCTCAAAATCCAAGAACTCTGTGGTGACTGACTTGGCCAAGGTAGGCAAGAGAATGACCTTATCATCAATCAAATCTTGCACTTCATGACGAAGGCGGAAACAACTGTCGGTGCTGTGACCGGTTTGCTGGTGGTACGCGCAGTACACAGTAGCGTCATGTTTAGTTGGAAGGGGATGCGGGAGAGGCCGCGACTCAAGAGGTGTAAGATGCCCCTTTTTAGCCAAAATTAGAAGTGCCCTAGACAAAGGCATGTAGAGAGGATGAAAGACTCGGCGCCCTCGAGGCAGATACCTTGAAGTCTGGGAATTCTTGCTAGACGCGCTAGCAAAAGGATCGGCAGGTGCAGCCTTGGATTTCTGGTCTTTCCCGGATGCAGGGTTGGGAGTGGAAGGAACTGCTCTGGCATGACGGGGCCTATCCCGGTTTTCTGGCTGGCTTGTACTGCCCGTGGCTGGAGTGGGGAAAACATCATCCACGATCTTGGTTATGACCGCGAGCATCTGTTGCTTACTTATCCCCCCGGCTTTCAAAGCCTCGACTGCCCACAACAGTCGTTCAATGGGATCAGCGTTCACCTTCATTTTGTTCTTGCCCCTGGCTTCAGCCTGATCGAGGGCCTGGGTTGGTGCTGATATGTCATGGTTATAATTGGAGGCCATCTCCGGTTGACTAAGCTCGATCACAATCCGCCCCAATAGCGGGGGCTCCTGTGGTATAACACTTTCAGCGTATGGTACGGTTGGTGGTGAAATTGATATCCCGTAAGCAAGATCTGCCACGGACCTCTGGAGGTCACCTATCATCCCCATCAATTCGAATGTGGTGGGCTCACGAGCCTGGTACAACTGGGGGATCCAAACCGGGTGCGCGGCAGGCGACCTGGGCGGATGCGGTACATCGACATCGGTCCCACTTTGCAGAGTGAGTCCTTGGTCCAACGCGGCTGTCATAACCACGATCTCTTCTGAATTTTGTGCCATGATAAGTCCACTGCTCTGAATGGTGACTAACGGATCAGATAGCTGCCTTCCCTCAGCAAAGGGAGAACACTGACTGTTCTGAATCAACTCTTTAAACCTTGTAAGGAAGAAAACAAACAGCATTTCAGCCCAAACGGATCAAACACAGGTGTGGCCGAACAACTGTACTCTACCACTGACCACTGTTTCCCCAAAATCACTGTCCCCAAAGACTGAATCTGATACCCGCAGATAACTGATTCTCAAAACACTGACTGATGCCCGCAGGCCTGATGCCCAAACTTGTAAACTGATACATGCATTTCCCTGTAGAGACGTACTCTAACAGCACATAACAGATAAGTGAGAGCCAAAACACCCCTATGTTTGGGGTAGGGTTTCCCTGTCCTATTTTGTCAGGAGCTAGGGTTTCACTATGCACGCAGCAGTTTCAAACAACCTATATTGGGTAAGCAACCTGTCCTAGTTTGGAATGGTCACTATGGTTCCGAATATGCGCTAGGTCGAATGGTCAAAAGGGTGCCCCGGTAAAACCGGGGTTTGTGTTCCCATACTGGCAGAGCCCACAACCGGTCAGCCTTATGGTCATGCCTTGACAAGACAAGCCTCCGGCAAACCGTTTAGGAATAGCAGATGGCAAACACGGTGTCCTAGGCGTACCAATGCACATGCAATGCAAAGAAACACATAAGTGTGAACAAAACAAGATATCATGAGTTCGAGTCAAGTTCTCTAAATCCCCAGCAGAGTCGCCAGAAACTGCAGACGTCCCCGAATGCCCCGGGAGGGTGAGTCCCGTTCTGTTCATTTTGGGGTTCACTACAGTTCGGACTCAAATGTCACGGCTCTTAATCTGAACCAAAGAGTCCAAATCCGGCAAATCGTTTTGAGAAAAAAACAGATTTTTGAAAGAAGTGCCAAACATGGACTGCTTTGCCAGATACAGAGTCGCCACCTAAATATTTTTTAATGGGGAAATTTAGGAAACCCTGACTCGGTGCCAAAGGCCACGTGTCCGTCATTACCAAAGTTGCCTCGGCTAGGGAACTTGGGTACGATTGGGGAAGGTCAACTATGATGCACCCCCTCTCGCCTGATCCGAAGATCGGCCTCTACTAACCATGATATCTCATTTTTGAAAACACATGCGTTCTTATTCCGGTTAATTAGCTAGAATTACTATGTGATGTGCACAGCACAACAAGTATAGACTAGATCGCCTAATTTGGAACAAAGCATTGCATATCCGTTTGTTTGGAAAATGTTTGAAATTTGCTACTCGCAAGTAGGCTAAAACGCGGATTTCAATGAATTATCCCAATTCAAGTAATCCAACCTTCACCCACAGGCACTCAGGCAGTTATATCAACTAAGCATTTAGCCACATGGTAAGCATGCTGTCATGTTAACATTCACACTCATGCGAGATGCTAAAGCATAATACTTACATCGTACTCCGAGCCAAAATAGAAATTAGTTAGAAATCAATGCATGATCCTAACTATACAGAAATGCCTAATGCAACACATGCAAAATGCAACTATAGCAGGCTCGGCTATTCTAAACATGGCATGTGAAATGCTACAGCTAACACATATTCAATTTGAAATTGAAATTCAAATGCAGTTAGTATGATGCGCCGAGCCCGGTGCATGCAAAACAGATGAATGAATGCAAACATGCGATCATACTGTATGCTAATTGAAATATGCCCTAATCTAACCATCATAAGCGGTTAAATAAAAGGGAGAAAGAAAGGGGATTGGAAGACATGCACACACGCACGCACCCTTATTACAACAATTGGCCCTCACTCGGAGGGTCCGAAAGAATAATACAGTCTCAAATAAATACAGTCCGAATAAATAATACAAAATCCTAATTAATTAACAAATTAATCTAGGAAAGCAATAAATTGGCATGCAAGCCAGGGACCGCCTCAGCTCTGATCCAGATAATGAATAATGCATATTCAGGTTGCCTTGTGCGGAAATCCACTGCGATGCCCCAATTAGCCTCTGTTTGCAATTGTTCTTGGAATGCGTGCCAAGCTCCGGAAGGCTGCTGATTCTTGATTTGCTGCAACAGAGAGCAACAAAGGGGCATGGCAAAGTATTTTCACACATGTATGCATGACTACTCTTCAGGGAGTGTAGTCCTCGATCCTCGTGCCACCAATCACGCATATCGATGCATGATGGCCGAGGAGTCGAATTGCACGACTCGATGTGAAATGAATGCACATGTAAAGCAAGTAAAGCCTAGAACTCTATCATGAATCATCAAGAGCTTCGGCGACCGAGAATTGAGACGCATCCCATCACTTGAAGTATGGAATACCCCTCGTTTCCCGTGCTCGGATTAACGTTTAACCCGAACAATGCAACACATAAGCATGGCAAACATGCAATATGGACTAAGTATGCAAACATGCAACTAAACCAAACATGCGACAAGCATATGAACATAATGTGAGGCGACAACCTTGGATAATCATGGCAAAATGCAATGTGAACATGCGAGCATGCGAGGCATGTAAAGCTAAGCAAGTATGCAATGACATACTATGTGTAACAAGCATGCGATAACATGGTAAAATGGGCTTACACCAACATGGACAGCTCTCAACTAGGTCCAAATTAGTAGCCATTAGATGAAAATGAGACACTCGAAATGCGTGCGCACATGCACGCAAACCGAGGACCGAACCTAAGGCACGAATGCCACTCTACCAAAGCATGGTAAGACATGGAACATGGTATGCAAACATGCAAATTTCAGCACTCAAACATGATGCTAAACAGCCCCGAAACATGGCGACATGGCACCCGATGCATGAGATGAACCCCGAAATGCAAAACTAGGCACATAGAATGACTTACAGCTATACAAAGCATGCATTATTGGACTATGAAGTCTAAAGACAGAACCAAGACAGTCCCAAAGCATGGACTTTTCCAGTTTAAAGAAAGGCCAAAAAGTGCTAACAAGATGGACTAAATTAGCATGCGAATTTGACTAGCAAACATGGTTTACATGGCAGATATATGATGCAAGTGAGAACTCATCAAACCAGCAAAAATCAGTGAATAAACCATGTGAAAATAGGCCTAAATAACCATGGAAATGCAGCCAATGCATACCAAAATGAGGGGTTCCTTTAGAGGGCCATGCAAGGAGTTATCAGGCACATACAAGATAGACAAGTGGCATGACATATACAACTCTGAAAATCAAATATGGTAGTCCTAAAACTCACAAAATTGGCCCCAAAATCAGTCAACAAAACATGCAAGATAGGGGCCCTTTAGAAGACCAAAATGGCCATCAAGCAAGTCAAGGTGAGAGGGGGTCACCCCCCTCTGATTTGGAGGCTCAAAACAGGGTCTTAGCCACTGAAAATCCACTGGATTTCAGTGGCTAGAAGGCCAAACAAGGCATGCAACAATAGCTTAGGCTTAAGGCTCAAAACAAGAGGCAACTAAGCATACTAGATAGCATATGACCTCAGATAAGAAAATACCCTTAATCAAACATGGAGAGGGCCTCAAAAAAAAACTTTTTACAGTTTACAACATGCTTCAAAAATGAACACAAATAGGGCTAATCTATTATGTAAAAATGGCCCTAAAAGTGAGAATAGAGACAAGGGGCAGTATCCGACCCCAAACAGCAAGGAGCCCTTCAACAAAGTTGAAGAGGGGCTCAAAATAAGGCACTTCACAGTTTACATCAAACCACGAAAGTAAACACAAGTAGGCCTAAACTAGCATGCAAGAAAAGGGCCTAAAAGAGGAGTAAAGAGGCAAGTGGTAGTAAATGACCTCAAATAGAGGAGAGCCCTTCAACAAAGTTTAATAAGGGATCAAACAAGCCACTTTACAGTTTACATCAAAGCTCAAAACAGTTCACAAATAAGCCTAAAATACTATGCAAAAATAGGCCTAAAAGAAAGTTAAAGAGGCAAGTGATGGAAGGAGGTCTCAAACAGAGAAAGACCCTTGATCAAACATGAAAAGGGACTCAAAATATGATTATTTTCAGTTAGGGTTGGAGCCCAAAAATGCTTGCAAGCAAGGCTTATAAATGAAACAAAAAAAGGCTAGTTTAGGGGAAAAGTGTACTTACCCTTGAAGAACAAGTCTTTAGCAGCCTTTTGGTCCAAAAATCTGAGTTTCTAGCCTCTGAAGATCAGCCTCAAGGTGTTTGAATGGAGGATGGAGGTCTTGTGCTATGAGGTGTAGTGCAAAAATGCAAAGAAATCCAACTTCCAAGGCCTAACCACAAGCAATATAGAGAGAGAGATGGATTTTTGCCCTCTAAAATCTCAGAACCTGGTGTAAGGAAGAAGCCCCTTGCTTATATAGAGGAATACAAGGCTAAAGCTTCTTGAACAAGCTTCCAAAGGCTTTCATCCCTCCGTACACGTGTATGGAGGGCAGATATGAGGAATCCAGCTGGTACAAAATATCTGCCCGGAAACTAGCTGAGAAAGGGGGGGTGCCGGCCATCAGCAATGGCCGGCAGTGCCACACTGATGGCCGGCAGGTGCTCACCAGTGGCCGGCAGGGGCAAAGCCATGGCCGGCAGTGCCATGCCTATGGCCGGCAGTGCACTAGGAGGGCCACTCTAACAGGACCTAGTCAGGGTCCAAAAATGAGGCAGAGAGGATACAGGGTCCGAAAACTCGAACCGGTGACGTTTCGCCGCGACAGTTGAAAGCTGGGCGAGCAATCGAACCAGTTGTTGGGTGTACCTACAAGCACAACCAAGTCTTGAGGACGGTAAAAAATGGGGTGTCTACACCTCTGTTCTGTTCTGTATCGTGGTTATGGTTATTTTGCTTATATGTTTGCTGCTTTGTTATTTAAAATGATTTTCTAATATGAAACTATTCTTTGTTTAGCCAAATAATTATTCATGGTGACTTTTATAACCTTATGCTCTCAGTATAATATTTCTCACTCTGCCATGTGCTTATAGCTGTTAAACTCTTTCAGGTGAAGTGGTAAGACCAATGCGAAGGGTAGATACAAGGCACTTTGTAAATATAGTCTAGCTCTAGCAATGTCAATAAATAAAAGCTCCAATGTATATTTTTAATTAAAATAAATATTTGGCTACACTTTTTATTTTACTCTACTACATTATTAATTTGTTATGGCCTTAATTTTTGACTTGTCGTGACATCTAACCTCTGGGTACCAGATTTGGGTCGTGACAAGAACATTGCTAGGCTTCAAATCACAATGAACGACAGGCTCTGCTTGATCGTGATGGAGATATTCCAAAGCCAATGCAACATCAAACATAATACTTACTCTCTGAAGAAGATCCAAGCAGTAGTTATGAGAATACAACCACTTCTCAAGGCTTTCATTAGGCATATTGAATAACCAAAACTCTTAATTCTAGATTGGAATATGTACTAATGACTTTGACAAGGTTCCTATGGTGAACTGCACTCAAAACACTACATTCTGCATCAAAACTTTTGACACTCAACTTGAAAATTTAAACTTTTACCACTATTATTTCTCCATCAGAAAGTACTCCTTTGTATACCGAACTATAGCTTCCTAAACCAAGCAAGTTGGCTCAACAAAAGTTGTTTGTAGCCTGAGAAAGCTCCTGATATGAAATCATTTTATGCTCAACTACAACAAATAATCCAAGTGAATTCAAATTTGTTGGAGTCCTTCCTTAATACATATTCTAGATGAAGAAGGGAGCAACAGGGATTAATGCTAATGAAATGGTAGGCACAATGATTTCAATAAGCAATTTTGCTCTCGATTTTTGCATTCTATGTCTTGTGCAAGGTGGAACATGTAAAGTTGGTGCACCACAGAGTGCTACATTCTTGATAAAACTCTCTGCTGTGAGGTTCTTAAAGGGCCCTTGTCTTGAAATTTCCCTTGATAACCTATTGAAAGACAAATTCAAGTATTTGAGATGTGAGAGTGCCTCAAGAGCCTTAGGTATAGCAGTTGATAGATTATTGTGGGATAGATCCAAGAAATCCAATGTTATCAAGTTTCCAAAGGATTCTGGTAATGAATTTCTTAACAGATTAAGAGAATTAAGGCTTTGAAAAGCTACTATAGCACTAGGAATCTCACCTGAAATATTGTTTGAAGATAAATCTATGCTTTCCAAAACTTTTAATGCCTTAATGTTTGGATCGAGGCTCCCGCCTAGTAGATTGGATGACAAATCTAAATTCAAGAGATTTTCAAGGCTCCATAGACTCGATGGTATAGATGAGTTCAATTTATTAGAAGTTAGGAACAGTGTCTGCAAGTGACTATGATTTCCAGTGCAGTGAGGGATCGAACTAGAGACCTAGTTATTTTGGAGATAAATTTCTCCTAAGTTGCTTAAAAGACATATCTCATCAGGAATGGGACCTTCAAGCTCATTACCATCTAAATACAACCATTGCAAGCCTTTCATTTCCCCAATTGTTGACCGAATAGTTCAATGAATATTGTTGTCACTAAGTGCAAGAAGATTCACTTTTAAGGAACCAATCTCTTTAGGGATTTCACCCTTTATCTGGCATGCATCTGCAATAAAAATATTGTACGCTGCTTGAAAGGTTCCTGATGGATTTGGGTATGATTTTCCCCGATGGATTATCAAATATAATCAAGTACATCAAAGAGTTGCAATTTGTCATATCTATCAAAAAACTAATTTTAGAACTTCTTGTTCTATTGTTAGTTGATTGTGTTGCAAAAAAAGCTTTTCAAAGATACTCAAATGGCCAAAAATTATGGGTATCGGCCTTATAAATTGGTTAGAAGGCAGGACTAGTTTATTGAGTTCTGAGTAATTGGACAAATACAATGGGATTTTTCCACTAAGTTTATTAAATTCTACCCAAGATTTTTTAAGATTAGGATGCGAAAGCCCAATATTCGAAGGAAGATTTCCTAATAAGCCATTGTTTGTGATGTAGGGTAAGATTTTAAGGATTTTTATATTTTTAGTTTTAATGTTTTTGATATATTATTTGATTAGGATCACTACAAGAAAATACACTTTTGGCGACTAAAAAATTAGTCGCCAAAAGTATTGATTTTAGTCGCCGAAATACTTTGCCGACCAAAGATTTTGGTCGCTGGCATTGTCGGGGATAAATTGTCACCGAAGGTATTAGCAACTAAAGAACATTTCGTCGCCAAAAGTACTACAAAAATACCGACTACTATGTTAGTAGGCAAAAGTAACAAGTATTAGCGACGAAAAGAGCCTTAGTCGTTGATGACTCACATTAGCGACTAACATATTAGTCACCCACAGGGTGCATTAATTCGTTTAACTCACATCTTTAGCTACTAAATCTTTTGTCATGAAAACTTAAAATATCTACGGCAACGAAATTAGTGGTCGCCAATAGTGCTATTTCAGCGACTAATGTTTAGTCGCGGAAAGGTTCATTATTGTTTGGCTACTACACAGGTTAGTCACCTATGCTTTTTTTATTATGTTTTGGCGACTAAAAACTTTAGTCGCCAAAAGTGTTTTGAGTTTTAGCTACTAAATAGTTAGTCGCCAAAAGTGTTTTCGATTTGTTTTGGCTACTAAATATTTAGTCTCCAAAAGATTTATTCCTTTTTTGGCTACCAATTGTTTTGTCACCAAAAACATCATTTTATATTTTTATTTTGTTTTTTTCATTTTAATAAATTTTGTCAGAACCTGTATGTATCCACCGCAACTTGTAATAGGTATACAACCTATATATATTATCACCTATTCCGTAATGCATGTTTCACTTACAACCATCAAACAAAAAAGAACACCTGCTAATGTAAACTTATATACAAACCAACTATATATATTCCAATTACAAATAAAAACGTCATACATTCCAAATACGTTACCAAAACAATGTCCTCCATACACAACATTTGTACTATACTACGCATTGTAATGACCATTTGCCAAGGTACAAATTACCATGGTAATATGTACCACGACAAAAGGTAATCTATGTATATACCACCAGAGCAATTAATACAAGCTCCAAAAATACTATGTACCCCGCCATAAATTATATGTACAATGCATCCAAATTCTACGGTCCATTGATTCTATACCACTAGAGCAATTAATAGAAGCTCCAAAAATACTATGTACCCTGTCAAAAATTATATGTACGATGCATCCACAGTCCACACAAAAAGTATAGGACGACAAAAAACTTCCCAAATTTGCAAAACTGTGAATTATCTTCCGGACAAAAAAATAGAAGATCCACATGTCAATGCCAAAAGCCACCTACACAACAAAAATTACACCCATTAGTTCTATTGTAAACAAAAATTGTAAACAAAAAGTTATAGCCATCTACAAAACACAAATTGCAAGGATGTCAATTGTAATTGAAATTGTATTTAACTATAGTTTGGATTTAGGAATTTCAATATAGTTTCTTTACACTTTAAATTACACTTTAAATTGTATTTAAAGTGTAAATTTAAAGTGCAAAGAAATTTCCCAAGTCAAGCATCAGCCCCAAGTCAAGTTTAGTCTAATGTGTAAACATATATATATTTTATTCATAAATGTACATATATAGAGATGCTTATAGAACATATATATTTGTAAGCTTTAATATATAAGCTTTAATATATTTTTATAAGGTTTCTAGTGTTTCTCACGCCAACTCCCAACGTACACGTGCTAATTACGTCCCGTCTGACCCCACAGGTCCTATTTGACATGAGGAAGCTACCCGTGCCATCCCTACAGTTGTTCGGGGTCTGTTTTCAATTTTCGGCACTCGGAGGCCTTTTCGACTAAGTTTATGACGTTTTTCATGCCAACTCCCAACGTACATGTGCTAATTACGTCCCATCTGTCCGCATAGGTCCTATTTGACACAAGGAAGCTACCCGTGCCATTCCTACAGTGTTTCGGGGGCTGCTTTCAAATTTCGGCTCGTGAAGGCCTTTTTTGGCTAACTTTATGGCGTTTTTCATGCCAACTCCCAACGTACATGTGCTAATTACGTCCTGTCTATCCCCATAGGTCCTATTTTACACCAGGAAGCTACCCGTGCCAACCGTACAGTGGTTCGTTGGCTGCTTTAAATTTTCGGGCCTCGAAGGCCCTTTTTCGGCTAAGTTTATGGCATTTTTCACGCCAACTCCCAATGTACACGTGCTAATTACGTCTCGTCTGTCCCCACAGGTCCTATTTTACACCAGGAAGCTACCCGTGCCATCCCTGCAGTGGTTCGGGGGCTGCTTTCAATTTTCGGCCCTCAAAGGCCTTTTTTCGGCTAAGGTTATAGCGTTTTTCACGCCAACTCCCAACGTACACGTGCTAATTACATCCCGTCTATCCGCATAGGTCCTATTTTACACCAAGAAGCTACCTGTGCCATCCCTACAGTGGTTCGGGGGTTGCTTTCAAATTTCGACCCTCGAAGGCATTTTTCGGCTAACTTTATGGCGTTCACCATGCCAACTCCCAATGTACCCGTGCTAATTACGTCCCGTCTATACCCATAGGTCCTATTTTACACCAGGAAGCTACCCGTGCCAACCATACAGTGGTTCGTGGGCTGCTTTCAATTTTCGAGCCTCGAAGGCCTTTTTTCGGCTAAGTTTATGGCGTTTTTCACACCAACTCCCAACTTACACGTGCTAACTATGTCCCATCTATCCGCACAAGTCCTATTTGAAACATGAAAGCTACCCATGCCATCCCTACAGTGGTTGGGGGGCTGCTTTCAATTTTCGGCCCTCGAAGGCCTTTTCCGGCTAAATTTATGGCATTTTTCACGCCAACTCCCAACGTACACGTGCTAATTACGTCCCATCTGTCCCCACAGATCCTATTTTACATCAGAAAGCTACCCGTGCCAACCGTACAGTAGTTCGTGGGCTACTTTCAATTTTCGGGCCTCGAAGGCCTTTTTTCGGCTAAGTTTATGGCATTTTTCACGCCAACTCCCAACGTACACGTGCTAATTATGTCCCATTTGTCCCCACAAGTCCTATTTTACACCAGGAAGCTACCCGTGCCATCCCTATAGTGGTTCGGGGGCTGCTTTCAATTTTCGGCCCTCGAAGGCGTTGTTCAGCTAACTTTATGGCGTTCACCACGCCAACTCCCAACGTACACGTGTTAATTACGTCCCGTCTGTCCCCACATGTCCTATTTTACACCAGGAAGCTACCCGTGCCAACCGTACAATGGTTCGTGGGCTGCTTTCAATTTTCGGGGCTCGAAGGCCTTTTTTCGGCTAAGTTTATGGCTTTTTTCACGCCAACTCCCAACGTACACGTGCTAACTACATCCCGTCTATCCGCACAGGTCCTATTTCACCCAAGGAAGCTACTCGTGCCATCCCTACAGTGGTTGGGGCGCTGCTTTCAATTTTCGGCCCTCAAAGGCGTTTTTCGGCTAAGTTTATGGCATTCACCACGCCAACTCCCAACGTACACGTGCTAATTACGTTCCGTCTGTCCCCACAGGTCCTAATTTACACCAGAAAGCTACCTGTGCCAACTGTACAGTGGTTCGTGAGCTGCTTTCAATTGTCGAGCCTCGAAAGCCTTTTTTTGGCTAAGTTTATGACGTTTTTCTCGCCAACTCCCAACGTATACGTGCTAATTACGCCCCGTCTATCCCCACAGGTCCTATTTTATACCAGGAAGCTACCCGTGCCATCCCTACAGTGGTTCGGGGGCTACTTTCAATTTTCGGCCCTCGAAAGCCTTTTTTCGGTTAAGTTTATGGCCTTTTTTGCGCCAACTCCAACGTACACGTGCTAATTATGTCCTGTCTATCCCCACAGGTCCTATTTTACACCAGGAAGCTACTCTTGCCATCCCTACAGTGGTTCGGGGTCTGCTTTCAATGTTCGGCCCTCGAAGGCCTTTTTCGGCTAAGTTTATGGCCTTTTTCATGCCAACTCCCAACGTACACGTGCTAATTACGTCCCGTCTGTCCCCACAGGTCCTATTTTACACTAGGAAGCTACCCGTGCCATCCCTACAGTGGTTCGGGGGCTACTTTCAATTTTTCAGCCCTCGAAGGCCTTTTTTTAGCTAAGTTTATGGCGTTTTTCACGCCAACTCCCAACGTACACATGCTAATTACGTCCTGTCTGTCCTTATAGGTCCTATTTGACACGAGGAAGCTACTCGTGCCATCCCCATAGTGATTCAGGGGCTGCTTTTTAATTTCAGCCCTCTAAGGCCTTTTTTCGGCTAAGTTTATGGCGTTTTGGTAAGACGACATTTTACATAGGAGACTAACTGAACTAATATATTTTTCCAATATGACAATAATGAAGCTCATAATTGTCCAACATATTGAACATGGTCAATTGGGGGAAATAGACCCAAAATTATGTTGATTACAACCCAAATAAAATCATGATTCAATGTTGACAACTCCTAATGCACAATGAGGGTTTCATTAATTTATTTCACGTATTAGCATCCTTTTTAGGCAACAAAAATGACAATTGTATAGTGGAATTATTAAGACATGGCAAACAAAATACTTGTGAAATGTAAATATTGTTAAACAATTGGGTATATCACAACTAAAATTGTTGTCCACTAACTGACCTCAAAACTCTAGAAACAATGACTAGGTTCATTGTACATAGAAGCGTTACAAAAATATATACCGATTGACTTGACTAAAACCTACCGACTGTTTCTAACTTAAAAAATTCAAATAACATTTTAGTTTTCTAAAAAATCGATTTTCTATACCTTTCAGTGCTCTCAATTTGCATTGTATCTTCACAACTCTTCTCTCTCTCAAACTCATCACTATGAACCAATAATGGCTTGCATACAGTTTAGACCAGTCCAGTTGTACTAGTTATATTGTACTAAATCAAAATTCATTCCAATTTCACTTGGTTTATTCAATTAGTCTTAAATTTGAAATGACATTCAATTGGATATTACTGCTAATATAGTAACTAGCCTCATATTCATAAGCTCGTCGTATTTGCTTTTGGGGAACTTAATATTTCATTGAAATCATGTGGTTACCTTATGGAAATCAAATTACGGTCCTTTGTATAATGTATCAAAACACCAGGTCGGCTGGTGCAAAGTCTACTCGCATTACGCCTCAAAACCTATTCAAAGCACATAACAAAAACAAATTTGCATAGCAACTTTAGAAAATAATTCTATGTCAATACGATCCATATATTTTTGTAGAAGTTGCACTAGCTTGTCAATAAAATTCTATTTACCGAATAGTAGGATGACCATCTGAACCCTCCAAGAGGGTTGTGAGCCGTGACACCACGTCGTTCAGATGATTGAGTTGTACTTGTTATGCCTCCCGTGCTTTTTTTTCTTCATCGACCTGTTTGATCAGGTGCTCTCTTTTCCTTATAATTTCCTCCCGATTTCCAGGAACCATGGTACCTGTGTGCCTAAGAATTAAAGAAAGTTATCCAAAATTCAAAAGTAGAATAAGAAGAAGAAGAAGAAGAAGCTACATGTGTGCCTAAGAATTAAAGAAAGTTATCCAAAATTTAGAAGTAGAATAAGAAGAAGAAGAAGAAGCTACCTGTGTGCCTAAGAATTAAAGAAAGTTATCCAAAATTCATTCCAACAACTACAAATATGCTATCATTTAGTATGTGTACTTAGAATTAAAAGAGAGGATCAGCTCTAGAGCAAACATGAAAATGAAACAGGCCATCAATTTGTATTCAAATCACACTCACTATGCAAGGGTTAAAGAAACCATTAAAACCAGAGCATTTTGATTTCAAAATTCTTTAGCATTTCTGATCCTTTAACAAGCTAGAACTGAATTTTCTGATGACCAAACTTCAAAAAACTGAATAGCATGCAACAATTTATACAGAACTCATGGAATTACCAATTGGTCAAACAATTGCATTACATGCAAGCAGGTGAGGTGGATCAAAGTCAGAATTGAAAGAGAAAGAAACACAGGTATTAACTCTGAACCCTCGTAACTTACCATTTGGTCAAGCACTTAATTAAAAAACTAAACGACAATAAGTCCATGAAACATTTGTTGGACTATGTAACACCTTACCTTATCAAGGAGAGTCTTGCCAGTCCCAGGTGCTCCAGTCAAAAGAATTCCCTGTAAATTTATGTATTATATTTAGTAAAACCAGAATACAAGAACAAACAAAGCTATTTCGAAAAGTGAAATGGGATTTCCTTCAATAGTATGTGATCCCAAACGTATTAAGAAAAGAAAGCCATGACAATTAGGCACTACATGTCAAAGTATCCAACACAATTTTTCCTTCAAAATATATTTTCAAAGAAAATAAAGCATGACAATTTTTCTCCAAATTCTACCCCTATTCTGATTATTCCTGACACATCTGAAGAAAAAATTACTATTTCTATCCCCCAAACTAAGCCACTGAATCCTAGATTTTTTATGTGCTAACCTCTATTTAACCTAGCAGAGGTTGATGTAATTCTTACACAGCGCGATCTCAGTAGTTTGAAGATTAAGGTTCAAAGGGTCTTTATCTAGCTTGATTTGAATATTATGTAACTCAGCTCTAGAACTAATGACCCTGGTAGACACATCACTGAAATCGTTTTTATTAAGATTTTTTAACAAAGGTTTAAGAGACATAAGTTTGCAGCAAATCCTAAACATAGGAGAGCCCTTCACATATCTGCACAAAATCCCGTGGACAATAGGCGGAAATTCTTGGTGATCAGCCCAGAAATTAAAAAATTTAAAAGGTTTCTTAGAGCTAGGCCCTTTTTCAATGATGGTCGAAACAGCAGGAGAATGATCAGATAGCCCTGTAGGATAGAAATTGGCATGGGAAGAAGGAAAACATTGCAGCCATTTATCATTGACAATAACTCTATCAATTTTGGAAGCAATATATAGACCATCAGTTTGCTTGTTAGCCCAAGTGGATTGACAACCAGTATAAGAAATATCATCCAGAGAAGCTTGAAGGAGGGTGGTATTGAACAACTCTTGAGCACTAGACCAAGTATTAGACCCCCCAACTTTTTCATGACAGAACCTAACAACATTAAAATCCCCCATCCAAACAGTAGGGATGTTGGACTTTTGGGAAGCAATATTAACCAAAGTGTCAAAAAATGACTTCTCAAAATGTGAGTGTTCTTAGCATAAACAAAACCGGCAGCAAATGTGAGTGTTCTCATGGCTTTGTTTCCTTCAAAATATATTTTCAAATGCCTAAATCTTGTGTCAGATTAACAACCAGCACAACATGAATAACAACCAAACAGCAGCACACAAAACAACAAAACAAGGCCTCAGTAGAGCAGCATGAATACATTTAAGCAACCAACACAACATCCCAACTCAGCCAACCAACCATCCTACCATTAGCTAGCACCTAAGCATAGCAGTCAAGCATCAAGCAGCCAAAGTGGACAAAAACAGCAGCGAACTGTCAAAGTCAGCAAACAAAGACAGAGCAGATAAGTAAATCTGCAACAGATTGTGGGAAAATCAGCCAAACAGCACAGCTGACCGAATGGAAAATCTGACCTGAGTATGAATTTGATTTTCAATTTTCTGACAAAGTTCATAGAAATCGTAGAGGAAATTAATTACAAGGATATTAAGTTCATAGAATATGAATGTACTTGGGAAATTGGGGTCTGAACAAAAAGAAGAAGAAGAAGAAGAAGAATCAAGACATAACTAGTCTACTCACATTTGAAGCTAATTTACTGAAGAACCAAGAGTAGGCATGAAATTCAAATTACAAGGTTCATCAATTTAAGAGGTTGAACATTGCACAAAATTAAGGAATTGTACATAACATCTGAGAACGTAATACAAGAAGAACAAACACCATATTTTTAATTGTCCCCATTACATCAACAAAACAAGCCGGACAAAGAAACAAACTGAGTTAAAACTCTAGGTTCGTATCTGTATCAAAATCACTATCTCATCTTCTTCTTCGTCATCACCCGTGATTATTAGTTCATCATCGTCATCACAGATAAAAGCATCATCCATAACACCCTCGGGTTGTACACGCTTATTGGACTGAGAAACTTCCATTGAAATAATTTCAGGTTCAATGTCATCCCGACGCAAAACAACATCATCATCAATAGGCTCAGTTGGTACAACAGTACTGGTTTTATCATCTTGCAACACTTCATCAAATTCTGGCACATCCAGCTCTGGCACATCCCAAATTCGTCGATGTTGAAACTTTTCCACGACTCGCCAATTCGGCCCTAACTTCGTATCATGAACATAGAAAACTTGTTGAACTTGGCTTGGGAACACAAATGAGTCATCTTTATACCATCGACTTCTTACATCAACAGTTGTCACATGTGGTTCAACACGCAAAGTTCGACTACTACCGGTGTTATACCATTCACATTGGAACAAAACAACCCGATGTCCAAACAAATATGTCAGTTCCCACACTTTACAAAGGTAGCCGTAGAACTTTATCAATTGGCCTTGGTGGTTGCCTTCCACTACCAACCCACTATTTTGACATTTATGACGGTTATCACGGTCGATAGTATGGAATCGGACGCCATTACAAATGCATCCCGAATATGTGTTCACTAAGGCATTAGGTCCATTGGCTAATGACCACATCTCATCGGTTGCTTCGGGTGACTTTTGATTTCGCAATTAGTTCATCTACACAAGAAAGTGTGTCATGTCAATTCAAACTTAGAATAATTAAGCGTTATCTACAAACTACACACTAACAAGTTTTAGCTTACGCGATGTTTGAACCATTTAGGAAATTCTTTGCATTGTCGCGTTGCAATGTTGCATGAACTTTCATATTTTTGTTGCAACACGAGCTTGTGTTCCCTAGTTAATACAATGTAAGTCATAAGTAATTGAAATAATGAAGACTTTAAAAAATAAAAACCATGTAGAAAATGTATGTTGCATATATGATGAGGAATCATACTCTAGATATTTGTCCACTTCCAAACTATTGTGTAGGACAAACCAATGAGCCAATTCGCGGTCAGCTACGGACACATCAATTGCCCTTGGGAGGTGACCAAAAAGACGGACATTTTGAGTGAAAATCGTCAACCCCGGACCATTGTCACCCCCATCGTAGTTCCTTTTTTCCAGTTTAAACACTGTTTCAACTCCATGCAAATACATTGAACAAAACGTCGTACACTCTTTCTATTTGTAGCCCTCCACAAAGGAACCTTCTAGCCAAGCTTTATTGCCTACAAATCCTTTAAGAAGTCCGGGCATCCTACATGTAAACATCGGCCTGATCGTCAGTATGGTCATATTGAACTATAATTACATGAAAAAAGTTCTGACTCGTAGTTATACCTCTTAATAGGATACATCTATCGATATTGCACAGGCCCTCCAAGCCTAGCCTCATAAGGCAAATGAATTGCCAAGTGGACCGTCACATCGAAAAAAGCAAGAGGAAAAATCTTCTCAAGCTTACACAGTATAAGTACGATTTGTTCTTGCAATTTCTCTAAATCAGTCACCCTCAATGTCTTTGAGCACAACTATTTGAAAAAAGTTCCCAACTCAAACAATGTGGTCCCAATCTCGGTAGGAAGGTATCCTTGAATCCCAATGGGAAGAAGTCGTTGTAGAATGACATGACAGTTATGACTCTTCAGGCTAACTAACTTACCACCATTCGCGGTGACATAATTGGATACATTTGCTGCATAGCCATCAGGATACTTAATCAATTTCAAGAATCAGAAAACCCTATTCGTTCTGCCAGGGACAATGTGTACAATACCGGAGGCTTCTCGAAAGAGCCATTCGCATGCCTTATCAAGTGTAACTCCTTTCGCATGTCCTCTAGATCCAAACGTGCTTTGTCCGTGTCCTTGTTCTTGCCATCTATGCTTAATAGTGTCCTAAGCAGATTGTCACATATATTCTTCTCTATGTGCATGACATCAAGGTTATGTCGAAGCTTAAGTGTTTTCCAATAGGGTTGGTCGAACAAACTACTTTTTTTTGTCCAGTTCGGAGTTGGATTTTCAATCCGTTGTCTTTTTTGGTTGGTTGGATGCTTTCCATACGGCCTGTACGTCCCTAAATTAATTTGCTCCAGTATTTGTTCTCTCGATAACTCCATAGGTTTGGACCGATTCTCAATTTCACCGTTGAATAGCTTACTTCTTCGCCAATTATGGTTCTCAGGTAAGTACCGCCGAGCACCCATATACCCTATCTTACTTCGCAAACTCTGAGATAATGCATCCATGTTACAATTAGGGCAGACCAGGTAACCTTTTGTACTCCAACCAGACAAGGAACCATATCCAGGAAAGTCGTTGATGGTCCACATGACTGCTACATGCATTGTAAATATTTGGCCGTTTGAGGCATCATATGTTTGCACACCATGCTCCCACAGATTAGTTAACTCTTCTACTAATGGTTGCAAGTAAACATCGATGTCTCTTCCAGGTGCGGATCGTCCGGGAATAAGCAATGACATCATGAAAAATGGATCTTTCATACACTTCCATGGGGGTAAATTGTGAGGCATTAAGATAACGGGCCACATGCTGTACGATGTACTCATATTTCTGAATGGATTGAAACCATCCGTGGTAAGCCCAAGCCTTACATTCCGAGGATCTGCAGAGAACGTAGGTTGCAGCCTATCAAAGTCCTTCCATGCCTCACCATCAGCTGGATGTCGCAATACTCCATCATCCACACGCTTATCTTTGTGCCATCTCATATATGCGGCTGTTTTTTTCAACATGTACAATCTCTTCAACCTCGGTGTCAAAGGAAAGTACCTCAGTATTTTGTGTGGAATTTTCTTACCCGTCTTGTCATTCAACTTGTATCTAGACTCCGTATATGTAGGGCAATTCTCCAACGTGGCGTTGTCCTTCCAAAATAAAGTACAATCATTCTTGCATGCATGAATGGCCTCATATCCCAAACCCAATTCACGTAAGAACTTTTTCACTTCATAAAGGGTCCATGGAACATTTTCATCACACTTTGGTAGAATGTCTTTGAAAACTTACATAACCATATCGAAAGATTTGTTGCTCCATTTATTGTACACCTTCAAGTGAAGCATCTTAATTACGAAGGACAAGATGGAGAACTTTTCACACTCTGGATATACTTTGCGTTGAGCATCATCGAACAACTTCATGAACTTCAACAAATTATGCCTCTCCAAACTAGTACGTTCTTCGTCGATATGATCATCCATGAGACCACTCATGTAAATCTCTTCTAACATGGTTGGAAGTTCACCCACATTTTCGTGATTGGTTGGCATTCCAGCTCGGTGGCTTTCAGTATCATCGTTTTGCATAGTAGGATAAGCACGAAACATGGGAACATGTTCCCCATGGTGGACCCAAGTTCGATAAGAACATGTGATTCCTCTTCAAATCAAGTGCAATCGTACAACGTGTAGACTAAATTTCATGCCGTTCAAGCAATCAACACAAGGACAACGGATTTCATCGTGCGGCCCTAAATTCTTCGTAGTGAACTCAATAAATGACTGAACACCTTCTAGATACTCTTTAATTTTTAGCCTATCTTTGATCATCATCCAACTCTTGTCCATTATTGGAACAGTACACATCAAGTAAAGATAAACCTGGGAATGGACGGCAACTTGGAAAAATACTCTGTAATGGAAGAGAGCTTCTGCAAAGTTTAGGAGTTCGATTAGCATTGCTTTTTGAAATGAACAAAATAATAATAACAGATCGGGATGTTTTGCCTATTTGTCAATTGCATATAGTTGGCTAATTTCACTACTAACTTGGCATGTATTCATACGCAAATGTGACATACATTCACAATACATTCACAATACATTCACAATTCTATGTGAAACTAACACCTCCAAATATTAGTGTATTCAATACTATTTTTATGCATTATTCACAAATAAGAGTGTATTAAAGACTCTTTTAAGCATTACGCAGTAGTTGACGTGTATTCAATACTAGACAAAGTATAAGTTCATGTGAGTATAGTGTAGTAGATGACCATTGGCTATTTGCTGCTTGCATATTTGGGTCTAAAGCTGTGACAAATATATAATATCAATAAAATTAGTTGACATTTATGTGTTTTGAAGGTAGCTGGGAGATGTTAGATTGTTGAAAGGGTCTAATTTTGTGCATAATATGTCAATAGACTATGATTTGGGATATTTTTTCTTCTTTTCATTAGAGAAGAGTGTTAATCAAGTTGACAACAATTATATTTCAACTATAATTATATTTTGTATTGTTCATATACTAAAAAAGTGTGTGAATAAATTTATTTTCATATTACAAAATATTTAATTTAATTACATGGATTGATTGTTCCTTCTAAGTAGTATTCCAAATATATACCCTTAATATGATTATTCAATTCTATATTAATTAATAAGGGCATTTGCTAGTCTTGGTGCAAGATTAATTTATATTTAACAAACATTATACTAATTTCTATATATTTGTTCCAATAAGTAGAAAAATAATTTTAAAATTCATGAAAAATATTACATGAAACAGACTATTAACTTAAAATCGTTAAAAAGTCAACAAAATCTAATATTCAATTAGTAAAATCCAAAATTGAAACCCAACAACTAGTATTATTTACATTCTACATTTGGAGTAGAATGTTCGAATGTGATATATTTACATAGATTACCACCCATTTATGAGTTCTCTACTTTCTGATGGCTTTTGTGTTCTTGCAGTAAGGGCATTTTGGTCTACAGTAGAGATGGCTCAAGCTTATTGAGGGTCTAGACAAAAAAAATCTAGTTAGAATATGGTTGCAAAGGTTTGCACTAGACAGATGTGAGAGTATTTAGGCTATTGATTAATCACACTTTCTGATGGCTTTTGTGTTCTTGCAGTAAGGGCATTTTGGTCTACAGTAGAGATGGCTCAAGCTTATTGAGGGTCTAGACAAAAAAAATCTAGTTAGAATATGGTTGCAAAGGTTTGCACTAGACAGATGTGAGAGTATTTAGGCTATTGATTAATCACACTTTCTAATCCTATTTCTTATGTTTTGGCCATAGATTTCTCAACTGAGGCTAACTTTTAAAGAAATTATTTTCAACTATACAAAGCAACCACAGTGTAAACCTCAAGTTTTTCGTAGTGTTTTTGTTGATTGGTCATCAACACGCTGTCATGGGGTATGTGTTCATTGTTGGGTCATCAGCAACGTCTTTCCATAATTTTAGTTCATGACATTATATTACTAACCCATGCTGAGGGGAGAAGAAAATGTTTTGTGAATTGATAATCCCAAAGCAAAATACCCAAAGCAAAATTCTGGTTGTTCAACTAATTTGTTAAAGATGCATATCCTAACGTCCACGTGTATTGGGTGTACAATTATAACATATTTAAGAACTCTTAGAGAGGAAAATAAAAAGTATTAAAAAAGTCAATATTATAATTTTTTTAAAAACATGATATACTTAGAAGATGAATAGCAAGAAAACATAAAATAGAGTATAGAAAAATATTGACACATGCCCAATTAAGAAGACAATGTAATGAGAAAGACAGCCAAACAAAACTTGTTTACCACATCATAAGGAAAATTCTCCAAAAACCAAACAAAATTGAATGCAAAATACAGGTTTAATTCACCACTACCAATATATTGTTACCCCACCAGAATGGATCTTTAAAAATTGGTTCAGGATTGTCATGTTATATAACCAAATTACAAAAGCAAGCACCCATTTCATTTAAATTTAAATATAGCAAAAGATGGAAAATAATACTAGAAAAGAGCAATCAATATAATAAGAAAAAAAAAGTGAAAACAAGATGACATACAATATGATCAATTAACACTTTTCTCCATGAGCTTGGCATATGCTACATCCATCATAGTTCCACTTGGGAAGCTCTTCAGGACATTTAAAAGGTACAAAAAGAGTAAAAAGTCAACGTAAGACCAACACCAACATATATTACAAATCATTGTGGCTAATCAAGAAGATAAACAATAACCACCAGAATAAAATGGAACTTCGTCCTAAAAAAAAAAAGAATAAAATGGAAACTAAATATTTAAATAAGGAAAAACTATTACCCTTGCTCTACTTCTGAGATCAATGCTAGAATCACCAATCCTTTTCAACAATTCAAAAAAAAAACTTGGGTGAATAAGACATAAAACAATTCAAAATTAACTATGTAATTTGGAAAATTCTATAAAAACTAAAGACAACCACCACTAACACTTAAAAGAGGGAAAGAAAATCACCAAAGATGGTATATTGACAAGACTATCATTAATAGAGTTCCAAATTCAAATAATGAGGGGAAAAAAATTCCCAAATAAAATCATTGAAAATTTGTATCAAATGATGGCAAATATTCTGAAAACTATAACACATGAAGATTAGGAATGTAGCTGTTATTGATTGCTGCTTGATACATACCCAATTAGAAGTTGTTCCTCAAACCCAAAAATGATGGTGTGTAGGTTTGGTAGAGAGTGAGAACTGATGAGAGAGGAAAATACAACTAAGAAAGAGAAAACTCACATGACTCATATGAAAACAACAAAAGCCCTACATGGAAAAACCCTAAACCAGCAACAAAAGCAGGAACATCAACACCCAACAAGGTCAAGATTGATTTAGAACCATTATCAGATATGTAAACTATAAGAACCTTCCATATTTCAAAGAATTATAGAGAAGTTTCATTGAAACATAGTTGTTAACCTCCCATTATTTTGAAAGCCTCAAACCATTTTTCACTCCCATACATCTAATACCAATACAAAATTCAATTTGGTCATATAGTTCAACAATCCAAAATCAAGAATTAGAAATCCACAATCCGAAATTTCAACCAAACCCATTCACGAAATTAGAAAAAGCCCTAACAAATTGTTTACGACATCAACAGAAAATGAAAGAAAAAAAACATATACAAACCCTACAGAAATCGTTAGACACGGGCGTGAGAGAGACGGCGAGAATGAGATACAAACACACAGACCCAGATCGACAGAGAGGGAGAGAGACGAGAGACAAATACCTGTAATCAGTGGTGGTGCTGATTTGCAGTGGTCGTGGTGGCGACCGCTGGTGGCCAGGGATGGTGATGATCGACAGTGGTGAGCGATGGTGAGGTTAGATGTTGACTGCTCTGTATGTTGGTGTGTGAGTCAAAACAGAACAAAAATGTGTGTCTGTGTAATATATACTGGGCGCCAATATTAATGAGTTTCCCTCTAAAAAAATTTCAAAGCTTTAGCGACTAAATGATTATTTGTCGCCAAATATCCTTAACAGCGACTAAAAATTGGTCGCCAAAAGCATCCTATTTGGCTACTAATTTCAAATTTTCGTCGGCAATGGTTAATATACAACGACTAATTTAGCTTTGGTCGCCAAAAATTCATCAAAATACACCCATTTTTTGGCGACAAAATTTTTTTTGTCGCAAAAATGTTATTATACGGCGACTAAATGAAATTTTCATCACTTAAAATGGTTGTAAACAGCGACTAAAACTCAGTTTAGTCGCCAATAGGACTATATGGCGACTAAAATAATTTAGTAGCTAAAAAGATTAAACTAATGCCGACTAAATCAAGTTTTGAGTTGCCCAATATGATGTTCTTGGCGACTAAAATTGTTTTGGTCACCAATTTTAGTCGCCAAATGTGCAATTTGTTGTAGTGGATTCTTGTAATTTAGTATAAATATTTTAGAATTAGGTTTTTTTAATTTAGATTTATTTTATTTTCCTAATTTCCTAGGTTTCTTGTTTTTTAAGAATTAGATTAGTTTATTGTTTCCTAATTGAGTTTTCTTGGTGTCCAAGAATACTTGGTCTTGAAGGTTTACATTAATATTACAAAGGGGAATAGCTATATCAGCCTTATGACAAACATAACTTTTATTCAATATAATTAAGATATTTTCTCTTCCTTTTGGAATCAAAGTTTTATTTTTTTTTTGTGGATTCGAGAACTCTTTTCATCTACTAAAACGATATCTAGTTCTCTGTGTATTCCGATATGTCAATTTGATAAGAAAATCTTTTGTAGAGTGGAGATGTTGAATATTGTTGGTGGAATCAGCGCAGTGAAATAGTTTCCAAATAAATTAATTTGTTTCAACTTCTTAAGATGTCCCATCTAATTAGGAATTTTTCCATAAACATGGTTTCGATCTAAAGCAAACAGTTCTAAGTTTGACAAATTACCAAAAGAAGGTGGCAAGTTACCTGCAAGATTGTTACCTCCTAGGAAAAGAATACGAAGCAAAGGTAAGGTGATCAGCTCAACCGATATTCAACCAGCAAGTCTGTTGGCTGTAAGAGACAAGACTTGAAGCTTTTGACATTGTTGTATGTAGGGCTGCAAATGAATCAAGTTGTTTATGAACAAGCTCGACTCAGCTCGTTAATAGCTCGGCTCTTTTAAATGAGCCAAACTTGAGCTTGAATATTAGGCTCGTTTAGTAAACGAGTAGAGTTCGAGTTTGAGTTCGAGTTCGAATAAGCTCAGCTCATTTATCTTTATTTAAATTATATAATAAATATACTATTTATATATCAAATAATATACAAATAATAGTAAAAATACATTATTTATATATTAAATAATATCAATAATATTTTTATTTAAATAATATAAATAGTATTATTAAAAATCTTATTGAGCCGAGTCGAGCTCGAGCTCGAGCCCAGTTACTTATCGAGCCAAGCTCGAGCTCAATAAATGAGCTCGATAAGCAAACCAACCAAGCTCAAGCTCAGCAAAGCTTGGCTCAACTCAGTTCGGCTCGTTTACAGCCCTATATGCTTGTTGAGATTTCTCTTTCCAATAGGTTGTCTTGTAGTGCGAGATATGTTAAGCGACGCAAAGGAGTAAGGTTTTGCATCACAAATCCATGGAAAATGTTGTTTCGAAGATCAAGCTTCATGAGGAATGAGAGGTTTCCAATATGAGGAGAAATGGTGCCTCCAAGACTCATGTTTTGAAGCCGCAAAGCCATGACTCTTTATCTGTGTAGGCTGCATGAGACTCCAACCCAGTTGGAAAAGTTGGTTCTCGTGGTCCAATTAGCCAATGCACTATTGGGGTCATACTTGACAGCAGTCTTGAAAGCAAGCAAAGCTAATTGATCAGTTGAGTTTGAGAAAGAAAAGGCCAGGCAAACTATGCAAGACTGCACTACCAATACCAAAACCAATACAGCCAAAAAAGACTTATGTAAATCTTCTCACTTATGCAGAAGATGCGTTGTTACAGACCACTAAACCTTATTTTAAATCAATTCTTCAGTAATTGATTTTAGTGGGCATATAGGCAAACAATGTCAAGGCATTGTCAAAGGAATAAAGAGGTGGACATGACTACCCACTCCTCAAACACCCACCACCACCCTCCACCATCACAACCACAACCCATAATCAACACATGTAATCAAGTTTATGAAGAATTGAAGATCCTCGGGGGAACTATTCATGAAAATGAACACCACTAAACATAATTGAGAGCATTACGGTACACTGGGGATTTAAAAAATTATTTATAAATACATGAAAAATTTTAGAATTTTAATTATTAATGTTCATAAAGTTTTCCATTGATGTGTAATTTTTTTTGCTGTATTTACACTGATTAATAATTTCCCCTCCATAATTCACCCACAAATTTATTTATTTATTTATTTTTTAAATTGCAAATTAGTAGAAATACCAAATCTTTTAGAAATGATTTTAGAGTAATTTTTTGAATGATTGAGATTTTTTTAAAGTGATTGTCAATACTATTGTTTGTTCAACTTAGTACTATTGTGCTAAAAAAATAGTATTGACAATCATTTAAAAAAAAAAATTCCCACTTTACAAAAAATTGCTCTAAGACTAGTCTACAAAAAATTACTCTAGAGGATCTAGATTCCAAAATAATTGCAATTTTCATAGAAGTGAAGTGGGTCTGTATATGGTGTAAGTGAAAGTTGTGACATGAGACACATCTGTTACTTACACCTTGACAAAAATATGACTATTTTGAATTGATTCTATTAAAACCATAATTTATTTATTTATTTTTGTATAAATTATTAACCTATTTTATTTTGATCCCTTCCGTTAAGGGGTGCAATTTGTACTTTTTTTTTTTTTATAGTTTATGGGATCGATTTGTATGCTTTTATAGTTTGGGGGTAAAGTGATATTACTCAATAATTTAGGGGTTCTATTTGTAGGTTTTTATAATTTAGGAGGTTAAAATGATACTTCTTAATAGTTTTAGAGAGTCATTGTGTAAATAACCTTTAATAAAATTTAGGAAAAATTATAAATACACCTCCCGAGATTTATTTAAAATACAAATTGCTCCATATGATTTTGAAAATTACAAATACCATTTGTCAAAATTTTTCATTTAACAGAAGTATCAGAAAAAATAAAATTTTTAATTGCTCTCTTATACAATAATAAAATTGTCTGCATTGTTAATTGAAATATATTTTTGATGTCATTAAGGCTTGGTTTGGAAACACTCTATAATAGCAAAAAAATTAAAAAGTCATTAGAAAAGCTAAAAAACCAAAGAACTATATAAAAAAGTCCAAAATTTCATTGCCTTTCTAATTTTTTGCATTTTTTTTGGGTAAAAAGTCAAAAAAAAATCCCAAGCAAGCTAGTTTTTTCATATCTTGTTTTAGCAAAAAAGTTACTAAAATAACTTATTCTAAAACCAACTTTAAAATTGTTAATTAATTTTGAGAAATTTTTATGTAATTAGAAACTTGAAGATGTGTGATGTAATTTTTAAAATCCCAAGGATAGTTCGTATTTTAACCAAATTTTAGGGGTATATTTATAATTTATCCTAAAATTTAATTGAACTAATTTACAAAATTTGACAAAGTCAAATACGAAAATTTGCCTTTAAACGGCGTTATCCAGCAAAGCAGCTCAGTGGAATTATCAACAATAAAATGGATGATACTGTAATTTCAAAGGTACACAAGTGGTATTTTAAAAAGAAAAATGGCTAACACCCCCAGTGGGGGTCACTGGGGTCGCCCCTAATTGGCTCAAAAAAAAAAAATATATATATATATTTTTTTTAAGACTTCAGTCATTGGTAGTGTGTTATGTGGCACTGGGGGTGCTGGGGTGCCCAGTCGCTGGGGTCTCTAGCATTGTTGTTTTAAAAAATAAAAGGGGTGACAATGTAAATTCAAAGATAGACAAGACATGACTGTAATTTATCCAATATAGATTGTTTCGAACCGGAGGCAGTGCCATTACCGGTCTAATGTGAACCGGACCTTTCTAATAATTTACAAAGTAATTCACAAAGAGAATCGTAGAGAGCTAGGGTTATAAGTACACTTACAATTCGTTACTGATACAAAGTCAACCACTTCTGATTGGGAATCAAAACTCAATTGCTCGTTGATCATGCTTCCTTCACCAGGTCTCTCTCGTTCTCTCTCTCTAGCTTTGTATGCAACATTTTATGTATATATTGTGAAATTGCATTCAAATTCTTCATGTTTGGTTCAGATTCTCGGTTTGTAGCTTCTATATTTCCACTATATCTGTATACAAAATCAATTCGAGAGACAAATCTTAGGGTTTTTGAAAAAAATTGTCTTTATTGCTTTCTTGATTTCTAGCTTTAGCTGGAATAGTCAGGAACGTTGTACCTTGATTTCGCGATAGTTGGGTTGATCAAGCACCGAATCGATCTTCCAACTTCTACCTCTACAGCTGCGAAGCCTACCAAAGATTGGGGATTTGATCTATGGGTAGGTCGGCGATGAGTAAGAGGTTATTGCTGGCGACAGCACAATGCTCATTTCAGCTATTTGTATTAATAGATGAATATATATATAGCTAGGGTTCTTAGTTCCAGTGAATGCTCCCTTTCCCCAATTGCTTTCAAATTTTTCCTCATTGAAAATGGGTAAGAAATTAAGAAACAATTGAGGTTCATCCAAATTTTCTCTTGAAGATTTTCATTCTAGCTTGGTAGAAGTTGGGTCCCCACCCAATATTTCAACCCAATCCAATGGTAGAAATCTGGATAATATAGAATATATTTGAAGGCAATTGGAATTTGAGATTGGTGATGATGATTTTGAAATTGAAGAGAACTACTGTGGTTCGCTTGAAGCAAGAGTGGGTAGTTATGTGGCTGCAAGCAAGACTGTCATGTCTGTCACCTCCTAGGTACAAATAGCTGACGGGTTCTGTACATTGCCAATCTATGAAACATGGGTACTTCAATAAAATACCGTACTCGTACTTTGCTTGGTACTTCTGTTACTGGGTAAACGAAGTATGCACCAATTGTCTTCGTAATTTTTTCCGTACCCTAAACGTACCTAGTATGTAACGAAGCTATCCTTCAGCCGAAATAGTAAATTTTTTTTTTTTTATATAGGTGCAGTTAGTTTCAATGGACTTTTCTTTTATTTGCATGATTTTAAAATTAGTTATTTAATACGGCATTTAATTTTGGTTTATACCTAGTATTAAATGTGAATTATAAGTTGGATTGTGCTTGAGCACGTCACATTTGAGCTCGAGCACACAAACACAATCCTTTTCTCTCCAGTAACTTAAATGATCAAGCACTCAAACACTGTGCTTGAGCACAAAAAGGGTAACTTGTTCGCTCTTTTGAAATTTCTAAACTTCATTTCTTTGACTTGATTTAGGCTTCAATTATATTTTCCATCAAGCTTTCAAAATCTCCAAATTAATAGCATTTTAGCATCATGAACTCCAAAAATTACAAAAAATAAAAATGCATTAGAATACATCAAGTAACCAAAATTGACAACTTAACAGATGTACTTTAGGGGGCTTAAATGTAATTATTTAAGCGCTTATTAGATTCCTTATACTTGGGCTGGGAGCAAGGGCCATGTATTCACTCAAAAGCATCAGAGGACTTGTGGATTGGAGGCTAGGACCTAAGGTTCATCCAAGAACTCGTCGAGCTCCCCACTTGGGGGTAAGGTGTGCCAATACCTGTCTTACAGAGAGAGGCTTTTTGACTGAGATCTAAGGCATTGGAAGTCATATAATACCTACTATCTTTTCGCTACTTGATACACTCAAAAAGAGATGTATCGTACCTACACCTTGACCTGTGTGATGCACTCACTGAGATCTACAACAGAGGTTGCAGAGTTGACCATGCTTCTCTCGATTTTGTCTAGCAAGAGGGTCATGCTCGTGTCCTCGACAAAGCTGGTTTCTCTCTAGCGCCAACCTATACAAAGGGGATCAACACATCCATCTCCACACATATTATTATTGCTCTTCTGGTGCATCATTGCCACCTTTTCTCTGTACTAGGATTGTCCTTGGTTCTCCTCTCCCACATCCAGTGTTCTCCAACCATACCAGTGCTTGCCATCTTCCCAGATGGCACCTCCCGATGCGTAACTTGTTTATCCTTACATACAATACTCCTCTGGGAAAGAGTGGTATTCATTGATTGTGGCTTCATCGAAGAACCAACTCGTAGTCACTGCCTCTCATGAAGGGCAACTTGCTTCTAGTGGCAACGAGGTCGTTGAAGTCTTTGGACATTGCACTGAGACTTCTTTGAACGAGCATACTTCTAACCTTTTTGGATTGGATATATTAATGATTCAACAACGGAGCCTTGAGGGTCCATCACCGTACGCTCTGCAATAGAACATCCTACACATTCTGGTAGTAGTTTAACATAGCAAGATGGATTTGAGGTCAATCACACACTTGGAGTACTGAATGCTTAGGTGGCAGGCACCGTATCTCTCAAACTACGGTGTCCTTAGAACCTTGACTGTAGGAACTCCTTATTTGGGCCTGGTAAAAGATTTGGTATGAGCTCTACTCCAACAAGAGCAAATTGGTCTCCTCGATGCAAGTATATGAATAGGGCTCTTGGAAACCTTGGGGGTGTTTGGGATGAGCTAAAATAGCTCATCCCAGGCTATAATAGCCAATAAAACAAACACCCTATATCACATCCACATCACTCTCTCTATTTTTTTGCACGTCTTTTCTTAAAAAGTTAAATAGCCAACTAAAATAGCCTATTCCTAAACCGGGCTTGTTGACAAAATTTTAGCAGAAGAAACCTTGAACAATAACTGCGTGAATAGGGCTCTCAGAAAGCTTGTTGACAAAATGTCTCTTGCCTATTACGATTATCCTTTTGTTTTGATCAATAGAGACCACTTGCACAACAAGTGCATGAATATGGTAATGGTTAAGATGTTTGTTATATTTGATTTCTTAATTGAATTATCCCATATAAATACTTTTGTTATGTACACCTGATTTATGTCGCTGCTGATTTTTTATATTTTTATTTGCATATACATCAACTTTTTTCGCTTAGGCTTTCACTTGATCTTATGGACAAAGGCTTTCTTTGACTAACTTCTATGTCTTGGATTTCTGTGATGGCCTGTACTGTGAATGTGAATGAGTTTTGTCTTTTGATTTGACGTTATGTACTTGTTTTACTTTTCTTGCAGAAAATGCACTCTTTAATGCATCACAGTATGCATTTTTTGGTCAAGAAGCTGTGGAGGAAGTTGAGTTGGGGGGTTTGGAAGATGACATTCCAGTTATTGGGTATGGTGATGATGAGTACCATCTCTTTGATAAGGAAGAGGTAAGGTTTGTTTATTATAAATCTTAGTATCAAATACTATTTGAAGTGTGGTTTAAGTAATTGATATTGTTCACATTGCTTGCGAGGCTGAGGCTCTTCAGGTTTGGCTATATGTGAATCTCTTTTTGAGCATTAGTTGTTCTTCTACTTTTTTCGTAGCATGCTGGTTTTACTGGTCCGTACTTTTAGTGTTAGCAACATTTTTTTCTTTAATGTTGCTTTTTTGGTATATCTTGTAAGCAGAAGTGTAGAACCTATGCATTGCTCAAGTTCCATGTACAGTTCTGTTCAGTTGCCTTGCAAGTTTCGAAGAATTTGTAATATTCTTGTTTAATAGTAGAAGTTTAAGGTGGAGACAAATCCACTCCTAGGCTATATGGAAGTGTTATCCTCTAGTAGAGTCCACTTGGACCACTCCAGTTGTGATGTGATCACCTTCAAGGTACGATACTATTGTGTTGTGATTGGAATACATGAAGGTGAAGAAAGAAGTCAGTCTTGCTTTAGGCGTTAAACTTAGGGACTTTGATGCCTTCTCGCAAGTGATAGTTGAGAACTTCGAGGAGGATAAAATGAGACTTTGAAGCATAAAGAGGGGCTATAGAGACTTTATAGGAGGAGGATGTGCTAGAGGGGCTGGGATCCAGCAAATTAGATGATGTTGAAGAATTCAATCATTTAGTGGAACTTGGAAGAGCTGTATGACATTCACTACCAAGAAGGTACAAAGGCTTACTAGGAAAGAAAGGGAGTTGCTGATTGTTTCTCCGTGAAGCTTTAAATAAGTTCATGAATTGTCAAGGGGTTGAACATTCTGAAGAATGAGGCTTTCATTGAAGATATTTACAAAGGAGTAGGAGGTTGTTAGTCACTAATGAGATTGTTTTAATTGTGTTGGGAGGTAGATTTGTGGAGTGTTCATTTTCAATTGTGGGGCCTGGCATTTCTAGGGCCTTTTCAAGTTCACATAGGGTAGTGGATGATTTGGGGTGGGGCGGGGAGGGCGGCTTCATGGGATCAGTTAAGGGAGGTGGTGGCTACATGGAACGTCATTGGTGAACTGTTGTAGACTTTGATGTGATTCAATTTCCATACAAAAGAAAGGATGCCAAAGAATGTTTTTAGTTTTAAGGGAGGAATTTTGGAGTTCAGTTACTCTAAAGATTTGTTGGCCTTACACTTGGGGGAGGATAATTCATCCAACTGAATAATTAATGTCTTCTTTTTCTACGTCGAGGAGAGAAGTTTTTGTTTTGAAAAGTTTGGATGAGCATTTTCAGAAAGTGTGCAGCCCATTTATACTTAGCTGGTGTTAGGTCATATTCATATTTTGGTTGTTGTAGGAGAAGGGTTTTGGTGGTGGTCAGTGGGTGGTGGTCGTTGAAGATGGACTTAAGCAAGTGGAGTAACGAGGTTTTTAAAACGGAGGCATGAAGGAGGCTAGGCTGTAAGGGGAAGTAAAGGAGCTAGATGTTAAAGAAAGTAATGAGGCTTGTTAGTAGAATGAAGGAGATAATGGAGGGAAAGAAAACAAAGTTAGCGAGGGTTGTCCTATTTGGGGAATTGAGCTAGACATAGAAACCTCATCATTGTGGCTAACAGAGGGGATAAAATATAGATGTCTATGATGGTGTTTGGGAAGTGAGTTTTTATGTAGATTTTATTAGATGTAGGTTTTTATGAGATAAAAAATTTTTGGTGTTTGGGAAGATAGTTGGGTTTTTATGTGGTTGGATGTGATGTTTGTGAGAGAAAAAGTGAAATGATTATGGGGTTGGATGTGATTTTTTGTTTGGATGTGTTTTTTTTGGTTTTGTAAAACTTTTGTCTTTTAGTGGAAAAAATGAGAAAAAAATTTGGGAACTTGCTTCCCAAACACCACCTATGTAAGTTTTCATAGCTTAGCATATGCTTAGAATAAATTAAACCATGATAGAAGAATGATTATTGATGCTAAGAAAATGAATAGGAAAGAGCAGAGCAGGTCAAATGTGTATCAGTTGCATAAGTGTCTTTTTTAGAGACTATAGCACTTGGAGGCTTAAATTAGATGGAATGCAGTTTGGGTCCTTTAACTTTGGGGTACATGGCATGGTTGTAGCGGCTAATTTAAAGGGGGTGTTAGAAGCTTTTGAGTTCTGTAAAATTGATGAAGGTCTAGGTCTACATGGGATAACAATTCTTTTTCTAGTTGCACAAGTGTGAGGTACAGAGGTTGTCATGGCAGTGACAAACTATACATTTTTTATACATCAAGAGTTTTGAGTTGGAGCTTTAAATTCTTATTTAATCTTTTGACTCCAAAACAAAATGAAATGTGAGGTAGAGGATTTTAAGGATTAGCTTGGTGGCAAATGACTGTAATTTGGGGGGGAAAGTTAATGCTATGCATTTGAGGAAGATGGCAAGAGATGTAGATTTTGAATCTCATGATGCTAATGGTGGGGGTTTGCAATGTTTGGATGTAGCTTTAGTTATTGATGACTCTATGAACTCATGGTTGACAAGTGATGTGAATGGGGTTTGCATATTGGGGTTTATGATCATGCTAATTGGGGATTCCTATGGGCAATGGCATGTTGGACTTGACGGGTTTTGCAGCCAAATGGAGGAGATGCATTGAAGCTTGCACTTTCATAATTTGTTTACTTAATGTAGTCTATGGTACAACAATGGTTTTTAAGAAGTCTGAGTGGTCTAAGCAAATAGGATTCCAATATATATTATGGAGTTGTGGAGGAATAGTTGAGATATCTGTTGCTATGTTTCATTTTTTTTCAATGTAGTTATTTGGTTGAGAGGGTTAGCTCCAAGAGGATTAAGTTGGTTCTTCTTTGTGAGTTTGTTGCAGATTTCATTGGAAAGATGCAGCTTAGGTGACCAAAAGATGTGGTAGTTTTAAATGATATGTAAGAAATAGAAGAGAGTAGGGAGTGAGATATCACAATGAAAAAGGAAGGAAAAAAAAAAGAAAACATTTCTTGTCTTCAATGACCATATCTTTTTTTATCTTTTGAAACATTAGTTTCATGGGTAACCTTTAATATGAATGCTGGTATACAATTTATTGTTTATTTCTGTACTCATAGTCTGTTGTCTCTGATTTTGTTTATTCTTGTTCGTATTAGGGATCAGGCATTGGATCCTTATCTGATATTGATGATCTGACAAGTACATTTTCAAAGGTTAGCTTCCATAACACCTGGGATGTTCAGGCAGTAAATATTTAATTTTTATTGTTCTCATTTCCTATGTCATTTGAATATCCAGTTTATTATTTTGTTAGTAGAATGCTTGTAGCAATTAAATATTTATTGATTTCAACTGCTGTTGTCATTTTCGCTGGTTTGATGCCAACCATCAGATGTATCCATTAGTCTTTGCAGTTTGCATTATAGTGATAACTGATAGATTCCTTTCTTCAAAGATGACATCTAGCAAGTAAGGTTCTGATATTTGTTATGGTTGAAGTTTAAGAATTCAAATGAAAAATATTATAATTATTGGTGCAATTTGATCTAAATGTGATGTTGAAGAAAAGATATGTGGAGAAGTTGGTCTCAGTCTCAGCATAATTCTTTCGTGTCTGATGAGTGGTGAGAAGTTTAAGCTTCCTTTAGTAAGGTGTTGGTAATAAGTTTCTCTTATCTAAATTCAATTAGTGAAATTGTTATATTCTATACACACCTCTCTAGGGTCGAGCTATATCGATCAAGCATAGTGTGCCAAAGGTGCCTTTTAGTGTCAAGCTTTGGAAATCAAGGACAACCATCTCTAAACTGCATGTAGCACACCCTTCCATTGGACTGGGAGGACACACTCAGTTACTCAAGCTTGGGAAATCAAGGACAACCATCTCTTGAGAAGACACTCGGTAACTCAATCAAGCAAGTCTCATCGCAAGTGTCCTCTTCTATGCTGCTCTCTACAAAATTCATAAAATGTATTGGGCATGCTCACTCTTTGGCTGAGCATGCCCTCCATGTTGTGTGCTTGTCCAAGACTTCGAGCGGGTCCTTCGACCTCTTATATGTTTGTTCTCTAAAAGGCACCCTGATGTTACCAGTACTTGCCTAAGTTAGGAGTAGAACTCATGATTCGTGACCCCTGCTTGAGATTACGTATGTTACATGGACTCTTCTTTCAAAGTACTTGTGTACACCAGAAATGAAAAGGATAAGGGTGTAGGATATGTGTATGGTACCCGTATCCTATTTGGACACTTGAATTCTCTAATTTTTTTTTTTTTTTTTTACAATTTTTGAAGGAACTCACATTTGTTAGTAAAGGAACATTTCTAGCTTCATACATGGATGATTGATAGAAATTTCTTATTTTTTCTAAATTTTATTTAATTTCAAGCTCATTTCTATATAATTTACATCTTATTTAAAATTTGTCTATGATGCATTCCCTTTCCCATATCCAACTTTTGGATATATGTCCTTAGACACACACTCACGCCCAGAGTTTTAAAAGACTTTCTTGAGACTCGCCTCGCCTCGAGGCTAAGGTAAAACGCATTAAGACTTTGATTTTTAGGCATTACTCTTCAAAGGCTTGCGCATCACAGTTTGAGACATGCGCCTTAAGTGCGCTTTGTACGCTTTTTGCACATAACCATGTGAGGAGTACGCATATGCCGAGGTTGCCTTGGACTTTTGTTAAACTTAGTCTATTAGATTGTTTAAACATAAAAAAATAAAAAGAAACTTTTTTTGCAACTATATTCTACAAGGAAAATTAAGTAAATGATCAATATTAAAAAAAAAAAAAACACACAGTTAATGGTTAAGTGAGAAGCTCAATCACTAAAGTCAAGAATATCAATTTCACTTTCAGTGAAGGAAAACTTCCTTTTATGTAGTAGAATGTTTAAAACCTTAAGGAGAAACATATTTACACCTTTATATTTAATTTTTTTTATTTTTTTTACTATTTTAAAATATTTAATTTATTCACCAAATATTAAAATTTGAAATTTGAAATGCTTACACCTCAATGCTCCGAGGCTTACACCTCTCCTCATGAAGGGTAAAACGCCTTGAGGTACGCATTCGCCGTTAAAAACCTTGCTCGTGCCTGATACTTTGTCTGAGTCCATCTAACATGGGGGATAACCAGTTGTAGGGTTTTCATGGTTCATTGTCCCTCTTCCCTTGGGGTGGGATCAGCACCTTGACTGGTCACAGAGAGTCTATAGTCTAAATGCTTGAACCTCCACTACCACACTCTCTCTCACCATCTAAGACCTCATGCACCGTCACCCTCCACCCTCCACCACTGGTTGTCCCTTATCAGCTCAGTGCTTACCGTCTTCCTAGAAGGCTCCACACCACCTCGTGACCAACTATTTGCACTATGCTATTGTTGCTATGTTGTAGTCAGTGATTTAACATTGACATACAGTCACTCATGATCTTGCACTAGCGTGGATCAAGTATGTAGGACCTACCAGTAAAATTAGTAGTATTTGATGTTGACTTGTAAGTACGCAATAAGCACAAAAACTTAAAATGTATTGGCAATTTGATTTTGTCATGTTAGTTGTGGAAATAATTACAGGCACTCCTAAGCTGATCTCACCCTACTGGAAATACCACAACACCGTACTTACTCAATACAGAAAGTACTCTGGCCTCTAGCAGCAATCGGAAGCTTTATAGTGATTGACCATTTGTGGGAAAAAAAATTACAAAGGGTGAAAACATGTGTGTGAGGCAAGGAACAATGCACATAAGTTATTGTTGTTAGTTCCAGTTTGGAACGAATACCACAGAAAGAAGAGACAGTTCCATTTAAAGCGTGTCATTTAGCTTTGTTTTGGACCTAAAATTCTCCTCCATTTATAGGGTTTCCGCTCCTTTTGATATCCAAGGATTGGAGAGCTGTTTGTGATTCTTGGTTTTCTTTCTTTGAAAGTGTAACACCCCAAAACAATAGCGACAACCCACCTCATGATATCCAATAGAAAACATAGACATGCGAAATATTAAGCCTTTATTTATATTTTTTTACCGTACAAATGATATCAAATGCGAGTATACATTCATAAATCTTAGATCCTGAATCTATAGCCTATGCCATATATGAGTGAACCGTAATAAAAGATAATACAGATAAGTTTATATCCTAATAACTATATCTTTTCAAGACATTGCTTGGTTACAACAAGATGGATCAAGTCCAAAATAATTAAAAAGCCCGAGGCTTGTAACAAAGATAATTACAACAAAGAAACAAAAATGAGCCTTCAGCTTCACACCCAAGATATAAGTCCTTGGTAGAGGCATATCATGAGCATCTTGTTTTGCACATAGGGTGAGCTAAAACTCAGTAGAGATACCTTAACACTATGTATGAAACTTAATGAATTCATAAGGTGAATGCATATGCATGTCTTTTGCCAAACATTATACTTTTCCATCTCAAAACAATGCAATGCTATTATCAATATATTTCAATTCATGAAAAATACACTTTTATATCAGAAAAAGGGGCAGTGGATAGAAAACACTGGCAATCTTTAGGTACATCTGCCAGTAGGCTATACAAGCACTACCAAAGCCATTTTACCGGTACTAACTGGAAGGATCGGCATCTAATCGCGCGGGTTTTTGAACTTTCACCAATGACACACATGCCAACAATATAAATAACAACCACACCTCCTAACCAGATTTACCAAGGTATATACCTTTTTTTCTCAAAAACAATATATTTTCAATGTTCAAGTATGAAACAATGCTCGATACAAGATGTATGAGTAATTAGTTTCAATTTAACCTAATTCTCACACAATTTCTACAATAATCAAATTATCCTTCACCGATAGCCCAAAACGGATATTTATACTCAACAGATAATTTTTCAACAATAGATAAAATCTCATAAATTTCAAAATGAAAGCGATGATAAATATCCAACTCTACTCTCATCATCTACAGATACATTCTTCTTATCTTTTCAAACTTAACATCTTTTCTTTTACTTTTATAAACCAAACATTAATGATTTTCAAAATCTCATTTAAGGAAGTCTCCAAAATTTCAACACAACCCAACAATATACACGCTCTCACACCCTTTCTCAAGAATTTATTCGAAAAATCCCTCTTTTATATTTCAAAATCAAACTCTAGATATAACGCAAAATTTTCAAATCACTAAACCTTTTCTAAGAGCAAATAATTAAGTTAAAAATCATACCAAAAGTTGAAGAAATCCCTACCTTAAGAGTAGAAGATGAAGAGAGTAAGGGTTAGAGTTTTACAAGACCGAAAACGAGATCCACTCCGATTAAAACGAAGCTTCCAATGAGTTCTACCTTTTTCTCCAAGGAACTATGGTGGAGAAATCAATGGATGAGGGTGTATTTGAGGTTTTAAGCAGGAAGTAGAGAGAGAAACCAAACCAAACCAAACCAAAACCAAGTTTTAAGTCCTATCAAATGGGAAGGAACTAGAGAGAGAATGGGAAGAAATTAGGGTTAGAGGTGTTTTAGAGAGAGAAGAAGTGAAAAAGTGACAAAAATCCCTTTTTCCGGAAACTGATATATGTATAGACAGTTCGAGCGACCAAACTACCGTTTGAGTGTCAGACACAATAAGGCTTGGTTTGGGGTACACTAAATAATACAAAAAGTCAAAAAGTCACTATCCTATTTAAGTCACATCATCTTATTTAAATCACATCACCTCTCTAACACATCACATCAAACTCAATCCAAACCCAACCCAACCCAACCCAACCCAACCCAACCCAACCCATATAAGCCAATAAGTCAAAAAGTACACTTTTTTAGAACATCCCAAACCAACCCTAAGTGACACCGCTCGAGTGACCAAAATATCACTCAAGTGCATAATGATCCCCTCCCAAAAGTTCAAACCTGCAAAAGACCGCTCAAGCGAAAAAAACACTGCTCGAGCGAAGATCACCCATTCCCAGAAGTTTTACAGACTTGCCAAAATGTTGAGAGATCTCGAAGACCGCTCGAGCGACCAAAGCATCGCTCGAGTTAACCAGAAGTGAAACATACAACAACTTTATTGAAAAAATTAACTCCCAACCTATTTCAAACACAACCAATAATTCCTCACAACCAAACTCAACTGACAACAAGAATGAAAAGGGTCAAACAACACTTAAAGGTACAAAATTCGGATCCAAGTGCATGAAAATGGTCAGGTCAAAACCGGAATCGTTATAGAAATGCTTGATAGTGATTTTCTTTTCCTTTATGGTTGTAAGAGGACTCGTTGTTCTCACTTTGTTCTTTCTTTCCTTTATTAGTAAATTCCTTTTTGTTACTGGTCCATGTATTTGAAAAGTTATTGTTATTGGCACTTCACATATTATAAATTGATGCATTGCATTATCCTTAACCCAATCGACCACCATCCAACCCATCAATGATCAGCGTATGTGAGGGATCTAGAGGTTCTTCATGTACTATTTATATAGAGTTTTAGGCTTTCTGAAATAAATGGGTTCCCTAAACATACCTAGTGAATATTGCTACTCCTATATATTAACTCTTATATGATTTCTGACTTTGGATTCACAAACGGTGGAATCCAGGAAGCACATGCTTCCAATCAAAACTTTTAAAAATGGAATGTCTTTGACTTAAAGGTTGCCCTTTTTATTCATCTAAAGAGAGTTCATGGGGATATCATGGTCTATGTTACATGGACTTGGGTGCGGGTACGGGTACGGGTGTTGGGTGTGGCTACGGGTGTTGGGTGTGGTTGTGTATCTAGAGATCGGATCCATCAAATCTTAAATATAAGGGTATGCCCATCAAATCTCAAATATAGGGGTATGTGGACTCGGGAAAAAAGTCTTATTTTTAATATTATGAATCTATTACGTGAGATAAATGGTATTAAATGTAACATACAATGTCAAAAAGACATTTTACTGATTTTATAGCAACTAGACAACAATATATGCATATGAGAATAGTGTTGTTAAATATAAATATATAAGTAGTGTTTGATGAAAAGTATTAGACGGATATGCGTCACTCTTGTCCAAGTGTTAGGTGTCCGGCACGGATATTTGATTTATTTCAGAGTCCATGTAAGATACTTAAAGAAAGATCGGGGTTGCCTAACATGGTCATCTTAGTTCTATCAATACTTACAAAGGGAGACCACCATTTTGGAGTTTCCCTTCTTTAAAGCAATAGCGATTTGAGAATTTTTTAGGGTTAATTACTTAAAAGCCCTATTGGTAAGGTTGGTGTCCCATTAAGTCCTCTTTCATTGTTTTGAGCCCATGAAGTCCTATTTTCAAAATATTTATGTATTTATGTCCATTTTATCCTTATTAAAAAGTTGAAGGAATTGAGAAGCATCAATCCATTGAGTGCTAATAAGAAATTATTAGGTGTTACAAGTGCACACCTCATGACAATGTTATCCACAAATTACTAAGCATTATGTCTCATGCCCTATCGTCTTCACCAATCACAAATCTTTTGGTAACAACCTAACCATGCCTCAAAAGCACTAGATAATTTCTCTTATTCGAATGGGTATTTCTGATATGGCATTTACTTTTGTTTTGTTTTTTCAAAATTTAAAAACTTCATAACTTTTATTATACACATTTATTTTTAATAAAAATTATATTTTTGGAGTCTACACAATGAGATCTATTAAATAAGACCAATATTGAATATAAAATTTATAAAAATAAAATATTATTTTTTTTAGCTATAAAAAACTAACAATTTATCAGTTTGCGAAACTATCTAGTAAAATTGAGAAACTTCTAAGTTTTTTTCCAATATTAACTAAGAATATTATTAGTTTTTTGAGAAATTTCTCAGTTTTTTTTTTTTTTTTTTTTTTTTTTTATAGTTTTAAAACAAAGATTATTAGTTTTTTCCAATTTAAAAACTGATAATATTCTCAATTTTAAAACTGAAAAAAATTGAGAAATTTCTCAATTTTGCACATAAATTTCGTAGTCTATTTGATAGACATTTATTTTTGAGAAATGTCTATTGTAGAAATTATGATGTTTTGAAGTTTTGGAAGTCAAAATAAATGTCACATCACCATACTCTTTTATAAACAATTACAAATGATGAACGACCATTATTATTATTTTTTTTAACAAAGAAAGGCCCTAAGGCATACAGATTAAGGAAAATCATGACTAACAAGAGAAAATAAAGGTAACGTGGGGTCCACCATCCAATTTAGAGCCAACTCTCCTCTGAGATATTTGGTGGCTATCCAATGCTCCACCTAATTGGTCGTTCTTGGACTCCAAGAGAAAGAGGGACCTCTAAGAGATGCTGTGGTCTTGATGTTGGCTATCAGCACACTGACCTGCCAATGATTGTTTGAAGGGTAATTTCATCTATTAAAAATTACAGCTCCGGTTGGGAGCTCGAAATTGTGTGCCCCTAATGCACACAATTTCCCAAAAAGGCAAAAAAAAAAAAAAAACACAAGGCAGAAATAAAAAAAAAAATAAAAAAAAATTACCTGAAAAGGCAATTCGGGGCATTGCGTGCACACAATTTGTGTGCACAAATCATTTCTGTAAAAATTAATAGGACTTGAAGGAGCACAAAATTTTATCTAGGACTTAATGGATTATAAGTTCACAAAATGGAACTTATGTGTAAATGCCCCAAGTTTTAATCGGTTAATGGCATAATGAGAATTTCATCCTTGTAAATAATTTGATTTCAAGTATTCCACTTCATGTGGGATTTGTGAAGATGTAACTGGTCTAATGAGAAAGACAGTGGAGAGAAACAGTTACCTAAAACATTGAATGGGTCACTTTGGTTAAAAAAAACAGTTAATAATATTTATGTGACAATAATCACCCTTGTAGCATGTGACATACCAAAAGTTCTATGTAACACATCCATAATCTTATGGTTGCTTAGTTGTCATCATCATCATCAACAGCATCATCACTCAGATTATATTTTTCTTCTTCCAGTTTTAGATAAGTTGTTCTATTGTGCAGTTGAACAAAGTTGTTACTGGACCAAGACATCCTGGTGTAATTGGTGATCGGGGATCTGGATCAATTTCGAGGGAAAGTAAGTGCATCCATTGTTGCTTATATTTGGGTTATATTATCCTATTGTGGGAGCCTTGATGAACCTGATAGTAATGATTTCAATTTTTAGTGCTATTAATTTTTTCCCCCCCACTTCTAGTTATAGTGATTAAGATGACCAATGGGTGCTCATTTGCTGCCCACTGTCATGTATGGTTTAAATAGTCTTTAGGCTTAAACATGCAGTGGTATTTTCTTTACTTTTAAAAGATAATGATGGCATTCTTGCATTCACATCTTACTTGATTCTACACTTTACTAGTCAATAAAAGCATATGAACTGACCACCCTGATGCTAATGTTCCTCTAATCATGCTCAACTTAATGGTAAGTCGGTAGCTTATATCATTCTCACATTGATATGCATTGAGCATTGCAATCTAAATTGCATGTGCAATTGTGCAGTTTATTCCAACTTGGTCTATTCATATGATTTGGGTTACTTGATGAAGTCTTCTATTAAAAAATGTGATTTTGTGAACAATTGCCTTCTCCTGAGCTATACTGCTGCAACATATATTTTGTACCCAACAACCACTGCAACCACTATCCAACCACCTTTATTTCAAGCGATCATTGTTTGCCACCATCATGGTGGGTCACCAAAACCTGAACATTCATCATAACCACCATTGAAAATCCATAGAATTAAACATTTTGGCAATACAAGGATTGAACACAACCAAATTCATCATACAGCCACTGCTCACCCACAGCATTGCTACCGACCACTACCACCTGACAAAATCATGATGGTTTTCATTATCAAACCTACCTCAAAACCGAAGCTCTTGGTGGCACAAGTTCTTACCAACACACTCGCATCGTCGTTGTCTCCATCAACCACTGGGAATGATAGGCTGTTTTCTTCTTCTTCTTCTTCTTCTTCTTCTTCTTCTTCTTCTTCTTCTTCTTCTTCTTCTTCTTTTTATTTTATTTTATTTTAATAATAAAATTAACCCAGACCTCCACCGCTGAACAACCCCCACCGGCAGCAACCACAGGCAGCAACCATAGGCTCACGGGCAGCAACCACACCATTTCATCTCTACATCTCGACACAATCAACCAATAACCAGAGGAATGGAAATTACCAAGTATAAAATCTACAAAACAAACAGCCACAATTCAATGGTAGAGGGAAAACGAAGAGCGAAAAGATGATTGTTGTAATGATGATTGGAGGTGTTGCTGATGTTCGTTGAGAGAGAGAGAGAGAGAGAGAGAGAGGTACTGCAGATTCACCACTATGCTGCCGCCATCCATCATCACCACCAGCCACTGTTGCCACACATCAACACCACAGCACTCAACCTCCTTCTTCTCTTGCCACCCACTGCCATCACACCTCTGCCTCACCTACTACTCACCACCTCCGCTTCATTTGTCATAAACCGCCAACCATCGCCTCCACCTCCCCAAGGCTAGTGTAATTTACCTTAAAGAAAATTATACTGCAATATCAAAGCGGATGTGCTGGAGGAAGACTAGATTGATAACATCCAACTAGCCAATTACAATAGATGGTTGTCTTTGTTGTCCAATCTGATGTTGAACTATGATTTGTTGAACTATTAGACTTGTCGCCCCCCTCTGTGAAGGGCATAAATCTAGAGCACTATGCTTTTTAATTTGATTGCATTGCCTTGAATAGCTGATCCAGATCTTCTTGCCCAAACCCTCCATAGTAAACCACATCGTTCAAAATGTGTTGATACAAATGTGTACATGAATACTTGCATATATGTATTATATACTGTAACTTTGAAATTGTTGAGAGAAATTATTGATATGGTGAGTGGAATTTGAATGGTGATGGAGGGTTTTGTGGTGATAGAGAGAGTGAGTGAGTAGGGGATGGTGGTGCAGAGAGAGGGAATAGAGAGGGGGAAGGATTGTTTGGTTATAAACATGGAGGTGACCAATAGGGTTAGAATTGTTTGGTTACAAAGATGGTAAAGTGAAGTATACAAAGATGGTAAAGAATTGTTTAGCCAATTGCAATAGATGGTTGTCTTGTTCGAACGAAGTTGTTTCTGTGTTCAAATGTGCATTTCTGTTGAAGTATACATGGTAAAGTGAAACTAGCCTGATGTACAAGGCTCAATAACGAACGAAGTGTATGGGTCCTAAAAGTCGTACCCAATAATTGATCTAGCCTATTGTCCAAAACTAAACTATGGCCAAGAACTCTCTGAACAAACCAACCCAAAGGACTAATCTAGACAAAACTCCCTAAATGATGCTAATACAATACATAAATTTTATCTCTTCAACAAAGTGGATTATGTTTGTACGATCAAGGCTTGAAGCTGAAGTTGGCTTGTTGATGTTTTACTATGAAACATACTCAAGACCCAACTAACCCTACAATAATATTGGAATGAAATTGCCAATACAAAAACGACCAAGGGGTTACCTAAACATTTTTCCTCACATGACAGACATATACACGCTGACAATAATTTTGGGAAAAAAAAAATTAAAGAAAAAAAAAATAAGGCCATAGACATGAAAGGGATGCTGCGAAAAATAATGTATACATGAAAATATTAACAATTAATTTTATGTTAGTAATACTTATAAATTTTACTACATCGAAATACAAAGAACTCATTTTCTATATTTTATATTTTGGAAAAGAGGTGTGAACAGAATGTCTTATTATCTATTTTAAAAAGCTCCATCACTAAACAAATTGAAACTTTTTGGTTTTAGGGTTTCTAAAAAAAAAAGCCCTAGGGACTACTCCACAATATTTTGATTTTATTCATTGACTATATAGTTATTTTCAACAAATTTTAAATTTGATACATTGGAAATGAAGTGTAAACAAAATATTTTAATATCTATTTTAAAAAGACATAACAAATTGGAAGCTTTTTGCTTGAGGATTCCAAAAATCAAAAAACACGGTGGAGGGATTAATAGGTATAAATCCACATTGTTTTGAATTTAATCATTGATTCTTGAGGGGTTTTTTTTATTATTTTTTTTATTTTTTACACACTTGTGTCTAGATCTCTGTGTTTTTTGTGTTTCTAAGCAATGGAAACTCATGTCCCTTGAGAGTCTGAAATTGTTTATGGGTCTAAAAAGATCAATAAAATAGTAAGACACTTTTGGATGTGTGTCCGACATGTATTGGGGTTGGTGTCGGCGTTCGACAGATGTCCGAGAGATGGACACTGAAACTTTTTAGTAGTACCCGTGCTTTGTAGGGCATACCCTAACCACCCCGATTCAAAGAGAAAATTACATGAGATTAAATTTAACAATCAGGGCAGTAAATTTTCATCAGTTTTGTTGGTACTGATACCCCGAAATCAAGTCTTTCAGTGTCCACTGAATTTCTTCGGGGAAATTGCATTTCAGTGAGTGAAACAATATTTTCATTTTCATGATGGTGCAAGTTTTGTGTGCATGGTGCAAGTCCATACCTGTGTGTCAGAGTTGCACTACAAAAGATTCCATCTATAGTGCAATTACTTATCCACTGTCCCACTGATTTGCTATTTCCCTAATTTCTTTTTGCTATTGTTCTTCAAAATTGCTTATTATTACTAAACCGTGGTCTTTACTTTGGATCATTGAATCACTACTATTACTTACTCTTTTGTTGAATATATTTGATTTGTTTAATTTATGTTGTAAAGAGCTCAAATTATATTTCAGTCTCGTGATATTGAACCTGTTTTACGTTGCTTCCTTGGAGACGTCTGATAAAAATGAGTATATAGTATCTATCAATAAAGACTCTACATGGAATGCATGTGTGCATTCTTGTCCAGAACATTGTTGATTGTTATGAAGAAATAAAGCAATGAAATACATGAAGCATTTGCTTCCCTGGAGACATCTGATGGAGGTAAATATACAACAAGGATTCTATGTGGGGTGCGTGTGTGTGCATGTGCACATGCGCATGTGTGTGTGGCTGTGTGCCATTCTTCATACCATTCTTGAAATTTGAAAAGAAATAAAAAGCAATGAAATACATAAAAGCATATTAATAGGATCATGATATGATTAATAAATACCTATTGAACAGTCTGGTATGTGAATTGTAGCTTCTTTCTGTTCGCATCTAATGATTCATTTATTCCCCTGTTTGGGGCACTTGAAAAATTCACAAAGGTGATTTTCTTTGATTGAGTTATTGTTAATCTTTAATTCCTTGAGCTTGTTTTCTTGTCCTCTGTTAACTGAGATTACCTGCAGGTTCATCCGCGGCTGAATGGTCACAGGAGGCAGATTTCCCTGACTGGTTAGATCCGCATATATATGACACACAAAGTTCCCAAGAAGGCAAACGATGGTCATCACAGCCACATAATTCAGTGCGTATTGCAGAAACAAAACCCTTGTACCGAACATCGTCATATCCTCTGCAGCAACAACAGCAGCAACAACAGCAGCAACACTTTTCCAGCGAACCTATTTTGGTACCCAAATCATCTTTTACCTCTTTCCCTCCACCTGGTGGCAGATCTCAACAGGCTTCACCACGCAACCAATCACATCACCTAAATATTTTTTCTCATACCGGAGGTCATCAGTTACCCTTTTCTGCTCCAAACTTTTCTCCTTTATCTAGCTCTAATCTACATTTGGCCGGCTTACCTCATGGGTTGCATTATGGTGGAAATATGGCTCAGTTGGACCCTCCTGGTCTTTCTATTAACAGCCGATCACAAAACCACTGGGCCAACCATGCTGGCATGTTTCATGGGGACCATTCCAATCACTTAAACAATATTTCGCAACAACAATTCTCTTACCAGAAAGGGTTATTATCTTCACAGTTACTTCCATCACAGCAGCAGCTGCAACAGCAAAGAATGCATCTTCCAGTTCAACCATCTTTAGCCCATTTCTCAGCAATGCAATCCCAAGTATTTAATGCCCTTACTTCTTCGCCCGCACATTTGAGTAAATATGGGTTGGTGGATATGAGAGATCAAAGACTTAAATCATCACAAAGAGGTAGACAGAATATCCGTCTCTCTCAACAAGGTTCTGATACTAGTAACCAGAAGACTGATAGTGGTTGCCCTCAGTTCAGATCGAAGTATATGACATCTGAGGAGATAGAGAGTATTCTTAGAATGCAGCATGCTGCCACACATGGAAATGATCCATATGTAGATGATTATTATCACCAAGCTCGTCTTGCAAAAAAAGCTACTGAATTGGGATCAAAACATCGTTTCTGCCCAATCCATCCCAAAGAGCTTACTTCTCGATCTCGTAATAGTGCAGACTCACTTCCACATCTCCAAGTTGATGCACTTGGGAGGGTCTCCTTCTCTTCAATACGTAGGCCACGTCCCCTCCTAGAAGTTGACCCTCCTTCCTCTGCTTCTGGCAATGGCAGTGCTGAGCAAGTTTCTGAAAAGCCATTAGAACAGGAACCAATGCTTGCAGCTAGAATCACCATCGAAGATGGAATTTGTCTTCTTCTTGACATAGACGACATTGACCGGCTCCTACAATTTAGTCAGCCACAAGATGGTGGAACTCAGCTTAGGCGGAGGCGACAGATCCTGTTGGAAGGCTTGGCTGCCTCACTTCAGCTTGTTGACCCACTTGGAAAAAGTTCCTCAGTTGGGTTGGCCCCCAAAGATGACATTGTGTTCCTACGATTAGTTTCTCTTGCAAAGGGTCGCAAGCTCCTATCTAGGTACCTTAAACTTCTCTTCCCCGGTGGAGAGCTTGCCCGAATAGTTTGCATGGCTATCTTCCGTCATTTGAGGTTTTTGTTTGGTGGTCTTCCTGCTGATTCAGGGGCAGCTGAGACGATTACTAATCTTGTGAAGACAGTTTCGACGTGTGTTAATGGGATGGATCTTAATGCGCTTAGTGCTTGTCTTGCTGCGGTAGTTTGTTCAGCGGAGCAACCACCACTCCGTCCCCTTGGAAGCCCTGCTGGGGATGGGGCCTCGGTTATTTTAATATCTGTTCTCGAAAGGGCAACCAAACTGTTGACTGATCCTCGTGCTGCTAGTAACTGTAGCATACCCAACCCTGCCCTTTGGCAGGCCTCGTTTGATGCGTTCTTTGGTCTCCTGACCAAGTATTGTGTTAGTAAATATGATAGTTTAGTGCAATCGATATACACACACGGCCAGCCGAGCAGTGAGATTATTGATTCTGAGACCACGAGAGCCATAAGCAAGGAAATGCCTGTCGAACTTCTACGTGCTAGTCTTCCACACACTGACGAGCAACAGAGGAAGCTGTTATTAGATTTTGCTCAACAATCCATGCCTATCACTGGATTTAATGCAAATGGAGGAAGCGGTGGTCAAGTAACTCCTAAATCAGTGAAGGGCTAGCTGAAAAAGTAGGGATTGCGAAGTTTTCTAAAATTGCTATAACATTGTTGCAGGGTTCTATCACATTTGGTGGCCTTCACGGTGAGGATCTACATGACCAATGGATCCATGGGGTGTGCATCTAATGAAGCATAATACCTCTTCTAATTTTCTTTTCTTTTCTTTTCTTATGCATCCAGGGAAACCTGAGAAATAGTAAGATCATAATCTGTTTATTCTGCTGAATGTATCATCTCTGCAAAAATGTGTATTATGTTAAGAAACCTTGAAGGAGAGTTTGCGATGGAACCTTTTCTTTTGGGTATCTTAATTTTGGTGCTCTGTTGAAACTGAAAGAACAGGTGATGAACGTGCAGGGCCGTCCATGGGATAATTTTTACTGAACTTTCCTTTTCCATGTTTTCCCAGAAGTAAAAAAGACAGAAGGGAAAGGAAAATGAAAGAAGAGAAAAGAAAATCTTAAGTGATTCAAGAGGAAGGTACATTAATATTGAAGGACAAGAAGGTGAATGCATGGATGAGTTTTTAAGAACTTGGTCTGTATTAGTTGAAAATATTGTCACATGTAATCTAGTTTTCAATTGGACTCTTTTAGCATGTTACTAGTAGTACACTACTGTCCTTCATGTGGCCATGGACTATAGTTATGTTCCACAGGCCATAGATGAATATTGCCCTATTCTGTATTTGATCTTCTCAGAAATGTTGCTATGATGTATGTGAATGAACTTGGTAATTAAAATTTTCTTTTTCTGTAGATGGTTTGTGAGTATATCTACCAGAGACCTGTTAGAATGCGTATGCATAGTTGTTTCAGCTGTCGACAGACCATTTGTGGGAAGTCCCTTCGATTGGGGATGTAGTTTATGCTGCTTTTTATGCTTTTATATATATATATATATTTTTATGCATGTTGCGTATGTATTTTGTTTTTTTAATGTACGTCATGTATATTTGTAACTAATGTTTATGTAATTTTATTTTGCGATTAAAAATATATTTTTGCATTTTTATAATAATGTTACGCATTTTTTTATCGAAACATTTTTGAATCATAAACTGCATAATATTACCACAAAAATGCCTACTTGATTTTTGAGTCACAAATTTTCATAGTTCTACCTGTAATCCTAGAAGATTACATAACATTTGTTACAAAAATATTTAATATTTACTGAAAAAATGTATTATAAGGTGCGTATTCTGTTCGCACATCACAGAAAGCAGTACACACCATTTATGTTGGAACAAAATTGAATTGTTCACATATATTTGTTTATATTTGAACAACTGATTTTTGTTTGGAAATATATATCCAAACATTCGATATTTATTTCAAAGTTTATATCTGAAATGTATAAATGATGTTTTAGGGTAATTCTATTTACACATCACAATCCTCTTAGTACACATTATTTACTCAGTATACACCACACACAAATTAAATATGTTGATTTTATCTCAATACACACTCCCAATTTTCATATAATACCATATTACCCTCATCTTCTCCAACAAACCCTAACCATAACCCTTGGCCACTGTCCACCGCCGTCCGCCGGTAGCTAACAGCCACTCTTCTTTCCTCCTCGTCTCAATACCCCCCTTCCTCCCCTCGTGCCCTTATCTTCAAAAGACACCCACTCCGATCGTCCCCAACTGCCACAATTCCTATCCCGTACTGGTGGTAGCGACGGTGAGCGAGGAAGATCAGGGGTTGGGCCCCCGCAGTGATAGAGGATGATGAAGATGAGTCCCAGAGAGAGAAAGCTAGAGAGAGAGAGGGGTTTGCTAGTTGTAGAGGAGCGACGGTTGACAGTGAGTGCAATGGTAGAGATCGACGGAGGAAAAGGCGAAGAGGAGCGACGGCTGACGGGAGCCATGAAAACGGCGGCCGGCGTTGATCAAAGCCCTCGCCTCCTCTGATGGAGAGAGAGAGAGACAGTGAATTAGATCTAGGAAGAAAGAGAAGGGATTTGAGAGAGAGAGAGACGCGTGCATGATTTAATATATGGGTATTTTGGTATTTTTATTTTAGGATAAAAATGTAATATAAAAATAATTCATTAAGTGTGTGGATTGAGGGAATATGATGTGTGGAAATAGAATTTCCCGATGTTTTATTGTGATGTATGAATAAAATTAACTTTTTGTAAATGACTACCCCTCGTATTATATGGGCAAATTTATCCCACAATGTTAGGGATATAAAAAAAAATTACTAAAAAATTTATCAAATACAAAGTATTGATTCCACTCATATATTTATTTAGTAAATTTTTTTTATAAAAATTTTGGGGTCTAGCATTTTCCAATTTTGAAATGATGACAATAAATCCAATTAGTTGAGAAAAACACAACCATTTAGATATAAAACAAACAAAATGTCCCAATAGCCAAAGAGAGCACAAGTGAAGAAAACACTCTGTTTTTGGCTACTATGCACATGTTATGCTCAACACGAGTTTGTGGAATTAGATAGAGGAAATTTCATTTTTTTCCCCTTTTATTATCACTCAAAAATTAAAGAAACTTCTGTCTTTTTAATTATATAAATTTTTTATCTAAACTATTCCATTATAAATCTATTTTTTCTCTATAATTAGTTGCCGTCATCTAAATCAAATAGAATTTACTGACGTGACATTAAAATTTTATTTTACCTAACAAACTATTCTCAAATATCAATTTGATCCCTAAGTATATTAGAAAAAATTAAATTAAATTAAATTAACATAGAATAATTTTTCATCTAAAAATGCTAGAATAAATTTTAAATTTAATTGAAGTTTGGAATGAAGTTCAATACCACATCAACAAATTCCTTCTGATTTAGACGACAACTACATGGGTAAAATTGATAGAAGATCGAATAATTTAACTGAAAAATTGATATAATTAAAAGAACAAAAGTTAAATTGGTTTTTGAGTGATAATTTGGAAGCAAAAATGAAATTTCTTCAATTAGAAAAATGAACCTACAAACACTTGCACTTTTGGACATGCTATTGAATATCACCAAAACACACACACACACACACACACATTAAAATTAATTAGCACCACCATTGGAAATGATTTGCAGCTTGATTTTGTTAAGCTTGACAACCACCTCTTGCATACCACTTCTCTCCTCAGGCAAGTCTTGGCAGCATCCCAAACCCAAATCAAGGATGGTCAAGAGATTGTCTTGCATGGCAGTTGTCCATCTTCTTTCACCTTCAACTGTTGTGAATAAGTTTCCAACCACAACTTCCATTATGTTGTTTGGAAGTGATGAACTCACCCATTGCCTTAGACTCAACTCTCCAACAAACGTTTCATCAGTAGGGTTCTTTCTTGTGAAAGTTTCCAAAACAATTTGTTCCATAACTATATATATCACCTTCAGCTGATACTCTTCCTTCAGAACCATACTCTGTCCAACTATAATTGGTTTCAAGAAAAATTAGAAGATCCATCACTTGGGTTCATAATTTTAAAAAGGGTTATTATACTAATACCTCCTCAATTATCAGTGAATATTAGTTTTCTCTCCTCATTTATGAACTTGTACATCTTAACCCCTTCAATTATGAAAATGTATCACTTTCACCCTCTCTATACTACCTCCAAAAGAATTGGGATCCTCTAGAGTGATTTTTTCCTAAAGTTTCCTAGAGTGCTACATTGTGTGGTTGAGATTTACTGGCAAGTCACATCAATTTTTCTAATGTGACTTGCCAGTAAATCTCAACCACACAATGTAGCACTCTAGGAAACTTTAGGAAAATTTTACTCTAGAGGATCCTTGCTCCCTTCAAAAGGGATGTATTTATATGACTTTCAAAATTGAGTGGATCATATAAATTCATAAATTAGAAATTAAAGTGATATATTCACCTATAGTTGAGGAGATTTGGTGTGATTAACCCTTTTAAAAACACCACCCACACAGCATTTTTTATATGAAAAAATTGTTTGTTTACCATATCCTAGCATGACGTGTCATTTACATTTTTATCATCTTGGTTTTATTTATTTATTTATTTATTGTTGAAATGATAAGGCCACGATATGCAACCACATCACTTTGTACAAATTTTCTGTATGTTTTTCTATAGCAAAAAGCTAGGAACGTAGACTTACAGTTCCAAAATTTTCCTGGAATCACTTTGTGTGATGGAGATCCAAGATTTTAAAAAGTGTCCGTAACTATTATGTAATGTCTTTACATAATAGTTGTGGTAGTTATTGTCACTCATTACGGACGGCTGCTATAGAGATGTGATATAAATTCACAACCGTAATGACCACTACTATTATGTAATGGCCGTAATAGCTGTTACATTGCCACTACATATCGTCATGGCTGTTACATGGCCGCTACAACCGTTATGTTTCTATTTTTTTATTTTATTTTATTTTATTATAAATTTTGTATATAATGCTTATTTTGTTATTCGGTGTGTTGTTTCATTTATCTTGAAAACTAACATTTCGGAAACATAAGGGAAATGGAAAAACAATTTAGAAACACATGAAAATGTTTGGAAACAAAAACTAAAGCCTAAATAAATGTTTATACGTTCTCAATAATTAAATCATTGAATATTTTGTTTTTTACAAATTTTATATATAATGCTATTTTCTCTTTTAAATGTCCATAAATATTTTAAGTAAAAATCTTATCTATGCATGTTTTGAATGTCCAATCTTCAAGAATTCATTACTTTTTCATCTTATCTATTAACATATATTTCTCTTATGTTAAATTATAGAACAAAATTTAGATTTCATAAGAAAACTAAAGAAATCTAATAATAGGAAAATTCTCCATAGCGACTTAAACTAATATAAAAATTAGTATATATATTGGATCATGTACTAAAAATCATTTTGAACCTCACTAAATATGATTATGGAATAAAAACATATGTATTGGTATGTTTTCTTAAAGTTGTGTGAAGAATTAAAAAATTAATAGTTTCAATTGCCGCCACCGTTATGTTACGGCTGTTACACTCCGCAATCACGTCAATGCTACCATCACCGTTACGGTAACCGCCACTATTATTTAAAACCTTATGGAAATCAAATTGATGAAGTATGGAGTTTATGAATAGAATAAATATCAAACATCTCTGTTTTATATATATTATATAGTACTACTCCTACTTTCAAGGATAGAGTTTTCTTGTTTGCAATATAGCCAAATGTACCCAAGGTATTGGTTTGTATTGCAGTGTTATTTTCAGCTGAGATCTTTGCAATTCCAAAGTCACCTACATGTGCAACCATGTCTTCATCTAACAAAACATTACTAAGCTTGAGGTCACAGTGGATCACTGGCACTGACTGACCATGATGAAGATATTCCAATGCTAATGCAACATCAAGCATGTTACTAACTCTTTGCAGGAGATGCAAACAATAGTTGTGAGAATATAACCACTTCTCAAAACTTCCATTAGACATGTACTGTAAAACGAAAGCTCTTAACTCAGGGTTAATGCAAGCACTTATGACTTTAACTAGATTCCTATGTTGAACTGTGCGTAAAACTTTGCACTCCGTGTCAAAACTCTTGATTACTCCCTCAACTTGTAAATTTAGAAGTTTCACTTCAACGATTTCTCCTTCAGAAAGTAGCCCTTTGTATACCGAGCCAAAACTTCCTACCCCAAGCAGATTGGCTTCGCAAAAGCTATTCATGGCACGGGGAAAGTTCTTGATATGAAAACATTTTATGCTCCAAATGATGCAATTAGTTATCTGAATTCTGACTCTCTGCTTTATTTCCATGTCGTTTTTTTAGCATATACAATGTGGGTGTTTGGGAAGTGACTATTTTTTAGAATTTTTGGCTTTTTAGCTATTTTAGTAAGTTATTTTAATTTGTGTTGGAAAGATGGAATGGATTTTTGTTTGAGTTGTTGTATTGAAAAATGTGTTTGAAATGATATTTGAGGCTAAAATGACAAATTTGTCCTTAATCTCACTTTTTCCAAAATTGGTGTAAAGGGGCAAAAGTGTCATTTATTAGCGGTGGGACAGCCTGCCAAGTGACAGTGGTAGGCTGTCAGTGCACTGTAAGTGATAGTGTAGGCTGCTGAGCTGTTTTTTATTTTTATTTTTAAAATATAAATCATTGGTTCAGCTACGGTAAAGGCTATTTGGCTTTTTCAAATTTGAGGCTAAAATAGCCTACCCCACAGCTTTCCAAACACCGCCAATATGGCACCAAAGATCACAACTACTGCCATGGTTATTGGGAGAATATAGATGAAAGGAAAAAGTTTATGTCTTGATTTTTTGGTACCATGACTTGTGCATGGGTTCGAAACAGTAACTCCACAAAGTTCCCCATTATCCAAGAGAGGTCCAAGAAATCTGTTGGTGATAATTACAAATAACACACCAGAAAATACAAATAATAAAATTACAATAAGTTATTATCAGGGCTGAGGCGTGGGAAACTCGCTCTCTTTAAGGAGATTTAAGCTCTCTGCGCGTTAGGCAAAGCCTCACACCGATGCAGCAGAAAAAACCTTGACTTGTCTCCCTCAGGATACAACAGCCCGACTAAGTCATATGGTTCACCAATACTGCACAATTAGATAAACCCAAAGCTTTATCACACACACCCTTTTTATTTGCCTGATAATCTCACTCAAGACATAACAAAGGCAACACAAAACTTCTTCACCTCCCGTGTATTTTTTTTTTAAGATATGACTAAGTTCAATATATATATATATATCTAGAAATGAAAACTAGTTAGGCAAATGTCTAGGTGGATAAGTTACCTGGACTTGACCAAGACCAAGACCAAGAAAACTTACTTTGGAAGGAATGGATAGGAGACTTAGCTTGGAAGTCATGGACTTGACTTGGAAGACTTAGACTTGAAAGTCTTGGCGAAGACGATGACTAGATGGATAAGTAAGAAAGGAATTTGGTAGGCATCTCCATTGGAAGTCTTGGAGACTTGACCAAGACTTGGTGGAAGAGAAAAGAAAAGAAAAACAACCCATAACACATTATAATATTAAAATACCTGCTAACATTCCCCCACCTATTTTAATATTATAGGTAACAAAAACTGAGATTATTAGGCAAATAAAGATATTATGCATCATGGTAGGTGTGCTCTGCATTGAACCTCCATTAGTGAAACAATAATATCTACTCCAGAGCCAATAGTATGCTCAGTATTGAACTATGACTACTTAAGGGAAATAAATAATTATTGCACACACATAATATTCCAGGTGTTCACAAAAGCTTTAAAAGCTAGCACATTACGGCCTTGTGCGATCCCAGGATTCATGAGTGTGTTTGAGAATTAGCCCAAATCTTATAGGTAATGGCCCTACTACCACACTCACATAGGTGAATTCTGTCAAGGGTGCTCCTATAACTATGACACCCCATTCAATAAGAGCTACAGAAATTCATTAAGAGTTTTTTTTTAATAACTCAACCTCTACAACGTTACAGGATAAATGCACTTACATCATAGGGATGGGTAAAAAGTAATTTGGTGCATTTCTCACGGCCATCATATGATCGTTTTTCTCATTGAACCCAGTTACAGGATCTCTGGTCCCTGGGTTGAGTATCCTCATACATGGCTCCTGCTATATTCAATGGGTTTCAACCCCATCCCCCCTCGATGTATTCCAGACTCTATCTCTTGCTAAGGCCTTAGTTAATGAATCTGCAAGATTATCACCAGAATTAATATAATCCACATTTATGATGCCATTATTCATATAAGATCTCACAGTACTGTGTTTTCTTCTGATAGGTCTGGATTTACCGTTATAATAACGGTTATTAACTCGACCAATTGCTGCGGTGCTATCACAATGAATCAATATAGGTGGAATTAGTTTTTCCCAACAGGAGATTTCATTTAACAAATCTCTCAACCAATTTGCTTCTTCACTAGCTGTAGCTAAAGCAATAAGCTCAGCCTCCATTGTTGAATTAGCAATAATGGTTTGTTTTTTCGATTTCCAACTTATAGCACCACCGCCCAATGTAAATAAGTAACCAGTGGTTGATAATGAATCACCTGACAAGGTATTCCAATCGGCATCATTGTAACCTTCAAGTACTGCAGGATACTTATTATAAAACAAGCCATATTTTATGGTACCAGATAAATATTTCATAATACGCTCAATGGCTAGCCAGTGATCACTACCGGGCTTGCTAGTAAACCTGCTAAGTACTCCAATTGCATAGGCAATGTCAGGTCTAGTACAGTCAGTCGCATAACGCAAGCTACCAATCATACTAGCATATTCCTTTTGATTAATTACATCCTCATCATTTTCAATAGGAAATAAACGCACATGAGGATCAAAAGGAGTAAGAACATGCTTGTAGTTATAAAAATTATATTTTCTCAAAATTTTCTCAACATAATGCGACTGATTAAGAAATATACCGTCACAGCTTTTGGTAATTTTCATTCCCAAAATATAATTAGCCTCACCAAGATCTTTCATATCAAAATGGCTACTAAGCATATTTTTAGTTTCCACGATGATATACAAATTAGAGCCAAATATAAGTAAATCATCCACATAGAGGCTAATAATGACATGTGAATTTTCTTCAGATTTATAGTAAATGCATTTATCACATTCATTCGTTTTATAGCCATTCTCAATCATGCAGGAATCAAATTTCTCATGCCACTGTTTAGGGGCATGTTTTAAGCCATAGAGGGATTTAACTAGCTTGCACACTTTGCTTTCTTGACCGAGTTCCACAAAACCCTCAGGTTGATCCATATAGATTTTTTCACCCAGGTCTCCATTTAAAAAGGCTGTTTTAACATCCATTTAATGAATTTTTAGATCATGAATTGCAGCCACTGCAATTAATAATCTAATGGATGTAACTCTAGTAACCGGAGAAAATGTATCAAAAAAGTCAAGATCTGCTTGTTGTTTAAAACCTTTTGCAACAAGCCTTGCTTTATATTTATCAATAGTTCCATCCGGTTTAAGTTTTTTTCTCAAAACTCATTTACAGCCAATAGTTTTACAACCTGGTGGTAAATCTACTAATAACCAAGTTTTATTGGATAATAATGATTCCATCTCATCATTTACAGCCTCATTCCAAAAAACAGAGTCAGGAGATGCCAAAGCTTCTTGTAAAGTTAATGGAGTTTCCTCCACATTAAAAACATGATAATCAGGGCCAAAATCTTTTTCTAATTTGGCTCTTTTACTCCTTCTAGGTTCAAAAACTATAGAATCTTGGTTTTGTAAAAGAGGAGTAGAGGAACCAGTTTCAGATAAAATATTTTCTTGATAATTTTGACCTCCACCATTTTTAGATTTAAAAGGAAATTTTTCTTCATGAAAAATTGCATCACCTGATTCAAAAATTATTTTGTTTTCAATATCAAAAAATCTATAGGCTGTACTATTTGTTGCATATTCAAGAAAAGCACAAGTGGCAGCTTTCACACCTAATTTAGGTCTTTTAGGGTCCACCAGTCTAACAAAAGCTAGACAACCCCAAGCCCTCAAATATCTTAAATTTGGCTTATGCCCTTTCCACAACTCAAAAGGTGTAACTTTTGTTTTTTTATGTGGCACTCTATTCATAACATAACATGCAGTTAAAATTGCTTCTCCCCACAAATTTGAAGGAGCACCTGCTTCAATTAGCATAGCATTTGTTAAATCAGTTAAAGTTCTATTTTTCCTTTCTGCTACACCATTTGATGCATGTGAATATGGTGGAGTAGTTTCATGGATTATTCCCAAAGACTGAGCAAACGAGTTGAATCCAAAAGATTCATACTCCCAGCCTCTATCACTTCTATATTTTTTAATCTTTTTACTGAATTGATTTTCAACTTCAAGAAGGAATTCTTTAAATTTTTCAAAAGCATCACTTTTATTTTTCAACAAATATACATAAGTGTATTTTGAAAAATCATCAATAAAAGTGATAAAATATCTATTTCCACCACGTGTTAAGATTCCTTCAAATTCACATAAATCAGTGTGAATTAATTCTAACAATTCAGTATTTCTCACCACACTTTTATGAGGCCTTTTAGTTATTTTTGCTTGACTGCAAACTTCACATTTCTCAAATTTGTTTGTCAATCTGGGAATTAATCCTAAACTACTCATGACTCCCACATATCGGCTATTAATATGACACAGACGAGCATGCCAAAAATTCATAGAAGACAACATGTAAACAGAAACATGTGCTCTCTTATTCTCAACACCTCCCGTGCATGTAAACCCAAAACTTCTTCACCTCCCGTGTATTTTTTTTTAAGATATGACTAAGTTCAATATATATATATATATCTAGAAATGAAAATTAGTTAGGCAAATGTCTAGGTGGATAAGTTACCTGGACTTGACCAAGACCAAGACCAAGACCAAGAAAACTTACTTTGGAAGGAATGGATAGGAGACTTAGCTTGGAAGTCATGGACTTGACTTGGAAGACTTAGACTTGAAAGTCTTGGCGAAGACGATGACTAGATGGATAAGTAAGAAAGGAATTTGGTAGGCATCTCCATTGGAAGTCTTGGAGACTTGACCAAGACTTGGTGGAAAAGAAAAGAAAAGAAAAACAACCCATAACACATTATAATATTAAAATACCTGCTAACAAAATCCAATGTTATCAAGTTACCAAATGACTCAGATATTGGCCCCCAAAATGAGTTATGCGACAAGTTCAGAGAATGTAGGCTTTGAAAGGTTCCAATAGTGCTTGGAATGTTACCAGGCATATTATTCCAAGAAAAATCAATAATGTTTAGAGATCTCGATGCTCTAATATTTGGACCTAGGCTCAATGAATTGTATGATAATTTCAAGAAGAAAATTCTACTTGACAAAGACTACTTTTCACTTGAGTAAATATGTGAATTCACTTGTATGAATTGTATGAATTCTACTTTATTGTGATAGTCAAAGTGCTATTCACTTGAGTAAAAATTATACTTTTCATTCAAGATCGAAACACATTTATGTGAGATACCATTAGATTCGTGATGTGTTAGATTCGAAATTGTTACAACTCGAAAAGGTTCACGCAGGTGATAATATATTTCTGATATGTTAACAAAAACTTTGTTGAGGGACAACCATTTGAAGTGTCGAACTTTGGCGGGTATGGTTGATGTCTCCACCTAAGTCAATAGGGGGAGAATTGTTGGGTATATCTCCTTATTGGAGTTTGAGACCCAATTAGTTTGTTAAAAGAATTTTAATTTGGTTTGATTTAGGTATAATATGTTTTAATATATTATATCTAATTTTTTGGAGACCTAATTTAGTTTGGTAACAATTAGGGTTTGATTACAAAACCCAAGATTCAATAATATATATTGTTTTAGTCCTTGGAAAATTAGTGAAGCTGCAGCAAATTGATTTCTGAGCTAGTGCTTCGGGTGTAACTTTCCGGTGTGAGAATAATTTTGGCAATTCAATTCGGTGGAGTAGTGCTGCGGTTGCTATATTGTATTTAATCAATCAGTTCGTGGCTTTGGAATTATTTTGTGGAGCATCAGTCAATTCGGTGGTGTAAAGGAAAATTTCAAGGTTTTTTGTTTGATTTGGGATATTACTTTGGGTCTTCTTCAACTCTGGTTTCGAAGACTTTTGTTCATTTATTTGGTGAGGTCTTTCCTCTTTATTTATTTGTGACTATTTGGAATTCACCTAAGGGGGGTTTTGTGAGACCATTCGTGTCTCCTTTGTAATCATTTGGAAACTTATTTGGTTGATAGTGGAATCGGATTTCGATTCCGTGGACGTACCTCACATTGAGGAAACCACGTAAAAATTCTTGTTTTATCTTTGATTTAACTTTTTCGCATTAATTTTTATTCTCATTGATTGATTTACTTGTGGAAAATCATATATTTTCCCTAACAAATATTATTAAGGCTCCATAAACTCAGTGGTATTGTATAGTTTAGTGCATTAGAATCAAGTACCAACGCCTCCAAATGATTGAGATTTCCAATAAAGGTTATTATACTGAAGAACAAGTTCTCCCAAGTTGGTCAAATGGAAGACCTCTTCTGGAATGTGACCTTCAAGTTCATTAGCAGCAAGATGCAACCTTGGCAGCCTTTTCATTCCCTTGATTGTAGATGGAATGGTTCCACTCAAATTATTGTCAAAAAATAAGAGAAATCAAGTTTCCTAAGGTACCAATGCTCTCTGGAGTCTGACCATTTATTTGGCAACTGAATGCATAAAACTATTGAAGGGAAGTTGAAAAATTCCCAATAGAATCTGGCAAGATGCCATTAAATGGATTCTCATTTATGGTTATCTGTTCCAACGACCTCAACCTTGTCAAAGCAGTCAAAAAACTAATTTCTCCACGTTTGGTTCTACTGTTAGCTGATTTCCTGCCAAAAGAAGAATTTTGAGATTCAAGTCGCCTAGACTTGTGGGTACTGTTCCAGTAAACTGGTTATAAATTAGACTCAAGAAAGTGAGCATAGATGAGTTGGACAGAAACAAAGGGATGTTTCCAGTAAATTGATTTATCCCAAGGTCAAATACACAAAGATTAGGAAGCCAAAGCCTGGTATCAAATGGAAGATGACCCCATAGGTTATTTGATATAACAGCAAATTTCTCAAGAGAGGAGAGGTTGAATAACGATGGCAGTATCAAACCGGTGAGATAGTTATAACCAAAGTTAATATGTTTCAAATTGGGAATTTGATCCAACTCATTAGGAATGTTGCCATGAAATTTGTTATTTTCCAAACTAAAAGATTCCAAGTTTGACAAGTTACTGAAAGAAAGTGGAATTGTACCTGTCAAGTTGTTACCTCCAAGGTAAAGGACATTGAGGGAGGTTAAGCTACTTAACTCTTTTGGTATCTCCAACAAGCTTGTTATACGCTAAAGAAATGACTTCAAGCTTTTGGCAATGGTATAAACTTGGAGGGATCTCTCATTCTAAATTGTTTTCTTGCAATACAAGTACTTTCGATCGACGCAAATAACTGAGCTCTTGAATGACTTGGCCATAGAAACTGTTGTTGCATGACTTGGCCATAGAAACTGTTGTTGCCGAGATAGATTTCGTAGAGAAAGAGAGAGGTTACCAAGATGAGGGGGAAAGCGTTGCCTACTGTTAGTGTATAGCTATTATAGCATTAGTGTATAGCTTTATATTTATTAATGTAAAGTAATGTAGAGTAAAGCTTGTTTCATTTCTGGCATTCGGTGTCCTACATTTGGCATCCTATGTCCTCTCCTCTCTATAAAGAGGAGTGAACTTCTCTTTGTAGATGTACACATAACAAACATAACATATCAATATAGAGTTATTCCCTTTTTTCTCTCTCTTTCTCTACCAAACTATTGTTTCATGGTATTAGAGCCCAATTATACAATTCTGGCATTTTTCAATTTTGGTACTTAGTCCCGTACACAGTGGCACTACACCAAACAGCTCGAAATCTCCTTACGATTCCAACGGCACCACGCCCGTCACCATAAATGCCACCAAACAACTCAGAATCTCCTTACGATTCCAACGGCACCACCGCCCGTCATCAGAAACGCCTTTACGCGCTCTCCACGCGCCGCCTTTGTGATCGGCGCGTCTCTGCTTCCGTCGGCCATTCTCACACGCGCCTTCAGCTCTGCTCTCGGCGGTGCGCCATTCCGCTATCGTGCACCCGTGGGTGCGCCAGCCTGTTACCGTGAGCCGCGCGTGCACCAGTCTGCTACTGTGCGCCGCACACCTTTCCTGCTATCGTGCTTCTCACTGCACCTTGCTAATGTGCACCGCTGACATCATTTTATATCCTGCTGACGTCCATCTCTGCACAGCACACCTTCCTAGCTATTTTCGACCTTCCAGACTCACTGGTACACTCTGTTTTACCTATTTTTGCTCCTACAGGTCTATTCCTATTGATTTAGCCCTACTCAACTATTATTATGGATCGTCATGATGCCTCCCATGCCCATTTCTGTTATTTTGAATGGTTCCAACTGATGTTTCTTGTGGGCCCACGCCATGTCTTCCTTCTTCAAAAGAAAGAAGCTCTAGTGAATTATCGCCGGGGATGTGACCCAACCGGGTGAAAGACACTGATGAAACTACTGCTATTTTGAATGGTTCCAACTATGTTCTGTGGGCCCACGCCATGTCTTCCTTCCTCAAAGGAAAAGAAGCTCTGGTGAATTATCACCGGGGGATGTGACCCAACCGGTGAAAGACACTGATAAAACTACTGCTACTAATTCTGCTACTGCTACTGTTATTACTACTGCTACTACCATTTCTGTTATTTTGAATGGTTCCAACTATGTTCTGTGGGGCCCACGCCATGTCTTCCTTCTTCAAAGGAAAAAAAGCTCTAGCGAATTATCACCGGGGATGTGACCCCAACCAGTGAAAGACACTGATGAAACTACTGCTACTACTGCTTACTGCTACTGCTACTACACTGCTACATATTGAAGACCGACTTGAGGAATGGGACAGTAAGAATTACCAAATCATTACCTGGTTTCGAAATACCTCTGTTACCTCTATCAGTCTTCAGTTTGGTCGTTTTCAGCTTGACTCTGTAACTACTCCTGCAAAAGACATTTGGGATTTTTTTGAAAGGAACGATACCAGACTACTGGTCTTGCCCATCAATATCAACTTCAAGAGCCAACTTCATCACATGCGCCAAGAATCCAGTCAGTCCATTAATGACTTCCTTTCTCAAATGTATTCTGTTTGGGACCAGCTTTGCTCTTTCAGAACCAACTTGGCCCTCACCGAGAAGATGCTGTTTTATTTATTATCTATCGTAATCAGCAAAGGTTAGTACACCTTTCTCATGGCTTTCACTTCCTCTTTTGAGCTCCGTACGTGCCTCTCTTCTTCATCGCCATCCATTGCCCACGTCTTGAAACAAGCTATTTCTGAGCTGCTATCAAAGGAGACTCGTCTCGGTACTCTCCCAAACTCATCATGTGGACTTTGTTCTTACCACTCCTTAAGTACCGGCCATTATTTACCCAGCGGACCACTGCCTGCCTCTATTGTCAGAATCGGGGCCTTCCCTTCAACACATTTCCTGGTCAATTGCCCCGTCAAATCCTGGCCGATACTGCAACAACCTTGGTCCTGGTCATCTGCAACAGGATTGTTTTCGCAATCCATCCTGATCATCCTCCAATAGCCACTCTTCTCGCGGTGGTTCTTCCCGGGGGAGCTCTCATCATTCCGAGAATCAGTCTCATCACACTACTGCTGCTTCCGGGAATCAGTCTCATCACACTGCTGCTGCTGCCCTCTGAGGGTGTTTCTCTAAGTCACCTGCTCCGCCTTGCCCCTCTATTTTCTCAAACAGATGTAGAGGCCATGTTCAAACACCTTCTCTCTCCTTCTGGTACACCTCCTCCTACTGCTTTGTCTGTGATCCCAGGTAACTCTTCTTGGTATTTTGGCTCTGCCTGTTGTAATCATATGACCTCCAGTTTCTACTATATTTTCTTCCATCTCTTCATCTCCTCATATTCCCTTAATTCATATTGCTGATGGTTCTCTCATGTTTGTCCGTCATGTTGGTACTGTTTCCACATCTTCTTTATCTTTACCTCAAGTTTCATCATATCCGTGCTATCACCTTAAACTTTATTTCTATTGGTCAATTATGTGAACTTGGTCCTAAATGTCACATTTTCTACTACTGATTATTTGGTGTAGGACCCTCAGACGGGGCAGACTATTGGGATCGGCCGTAAGCACAGACGTCTCTATGAACTCATTCACCTTCATGTTCCTGACTCTCCTCAGATCGCTGCTCCTGCATCTGCTTCCTCAGTATCTCCCTTTCATCTTTGGCATTGTCGTTCTAGGGCATATTTCTGTTAATCGTTTAAAGCCTTTGGTTTCTAGTGGACAATTGGGTCATGTAATTCCAGATAATTTCGATTGTATACCTTGTCAACTTGCCAAACAACCCTGCTTATCTCATTCAATAAAAGTACTTCTGTTTTCCATGCACCTTTTGATCTTATACATTCGGATATTTGGGGGCTCTCCCCTACTACTACTATGGGGGGGTCTCGTTATTTTGTTGTTTTTATTGATGATTTTTCCCGGGTTTACTTGGCTTTTTCTCATGAAAACTCGGTCTAAAACTTAAACACCTCTTATTATAGATTTGCCCAAATGGTCCACACCCAATTTTCCAAAACCATCAAACCTTTTCGCTCTGACAATGCTATGGAATATCGGGATTCAGATTTTCCTTTCTTTTCTTCAGAGTCATGGTACACTGCTTCATAGTTCCTGTGCTGGCACGTCCCAGCAAAATGGCCGTGCTGAACGGAAACATAGGCATATTTCTTGACACTACTCGCGCTCTCATTCTATCTTTTTTCCTGCCCCTGAAAACTTTTTGGGGGGAAGCTACCCTCACTGCCGTCTACACTATCAATTGTGCTTCTACCGCCTGTCATCCATAATCAAACTCCCTTTGAACGTCTGCATGGCACTCCCCCTCGATACACCAATCTTCGGGTTTTTGGCTCTGCCTGCTTTGTTCTGCTTCAATCCCATGAACACACCAAGCTTGAACCTCGTTCTCGGTCTTTTTTGCTTTCTTGGGTATGGAATTGAACATAAAGGCTTTCGCTATTGGGGATCCTCTCTCTAAACGTCTTTGTATCTCCCGACATGTCGTTTTCTCGGGAACACCAAATGTTTTCCTCCCTATCTTCCTTTCACTTACCCGCACTTTCCTCACTAATGTACTGTTTACTAATCCTTCCATAGATCTCTTCTCTAATGATTTTGATATATGTTCCTCCTTCATTGAGACACCCTTGTTCACTCCTGATCCTGTCCAGGACTGCTCTCTTTGAAGGTCCACCTCTCATTGCACCACCTCTTTCTCCACCGGCTCTTCCTCCCACCGATCCTCCTACGGGTCGACCACACCGGGTAACTCAACCTCCTATCCATCTTCGTGATTATATTGTTGGATCTGCTGCCTTTTCTACTTATGAACCTACCTCTTATCGTGAGGCTTGTACTAATCCTCTTTGGTAGCAAGCTATGACTGATGAACTCCAGGCCTTGGACAAAAACTCATACTTGGGATCTAGTTGATCTTCCCTCCTGGCAAGACTCCGATTGGCTGCAAATGGGTTTACAAAATCAAGACTCATTCTGATGGCTCTGTTGAACGCTACAAAGCTCGTCTTGTTGCCAAGGGTTTCAACCAGGGAATATGGTATTGATTATGAGGAGACATTCTCCCCCTGTTGCTCGACTTACCTCTGTTCCCAGTTTACTTGCTGTTGCTGCTGCTCGCTACTAGGAGCTCTTTCAGATGGATGTCAAAAAATGCTTTCCTCAATGGTAATCTTTTTGAGGAGAGTCTACATGCAACCTCCACCTGGGTCCCACTTTTCCACCTCATAAGGTTTGCAAACTACAGCGTGCCCTCTGTCGGCCTCAAGCAAGCGCCCCGAGCTTGGTTTGCTAAGTTTAGTTCTACCATTCCATGACTTCGGGTTCACCTCTAGCTCCTATGACTCTGCTCTTTTTATACAGACTACTCCTCATGGTACCACTCTTCTACCTTTTGTATGTGGATGATATGATTATCACTGGTAATGATGCAGCTGGTATTCTCCACCTCAAACGTTTTCTCCACCGTCAGTTTGAGATGAAGGACCTTGGTACTCTTAACTACATCTTAGGCCTTGAAGTCTCTCATGATTCTACTGGTTCCTATTTGTCCCAGGCCAAATATGCATCCGATCTTCTGGCTCGTACTGGTCTTACTGATTGCAAAACTACCTCTACTCTAGTTGATTCTCAGATTCGTCTCACTTCTCTCGATGGAGATCTCCTCTCTGATGCTACTCTTTATCGCCAGCTCGTTGGAAGTCCTTGTCTATCTCACAGTGACTCGTCTTGACATTGCCTATGCTGTTCACATTGTCAGTCAGTATATGTCAGCTCCTCGCACTCCCCACTATACTGCTCTACTCCGTATCCTTCGCTACCTCAAAGGCACTCTGTTCCATGGCCTTCACTACTCTACTTCCTCATCTTTTTAACTGCGTGCCTTTTCTGATGCTGATTGGGTTGGGGATCCTACGGATAGACGCTCATACCACGGGATTCTATTTCTTCTTAGGGGATTCTCTTCTTACTTTGGTGTGTAGCAAAAAAACAATCCCGTCACTGCCCGCTCTAGTACCGAAGCTGAATACCGAGCTCTTGCTTGATACTACTCAGGAACTTCTCTGGCTTCGCTGGCTCCTTGCTGATATGGGTGTTTCTTCTTCTGGGCCCTACCTCTCTCTATTGTGACAATCAGAGTGCCATTCAGATTGCTCACAATGATGTTTTTCATGATCGCACCAAACATATTGAGATTGATTGTCATTTCATTCGCCAGCATCGTTTACCTGTGGCACTGTTCATCTTTCTCCCTATTGCTTCTCACCGATCAAACCTGCTGATATTTTCACCAAGGCTCATCCTCCTGGGCCGCTTCAGTGATCTTGTTTCCAAACTCAACTTGGTTGATGCTTTCTCTTCTTGAGTTTGCGTGGGGGATGTTAGTGTATAGCTGCTATAGCATTAGTGTATAGCTTTATATTTATTAATGTAAAGTAATGTAAAGTAAAGCTTGTTTCATTTCTGCTTTCGGGTGCCTACATTTAGCATCCTATGTCCTCTTCATCTCTATAAAGAGAGTGAACTTCTCTTTGTAAATGTACAACATAACAAACATAACATATCAATATAGAGTTATTCCTTTTCTCTCTTCTCTCTCTACCAAACTATTGTTTCACACTACAAAAGCCATTGCCACCGAAGTAAAGACCCATCTGGGATCTATCTTGATTGCAGACTTGAAGGCAAGGAGAGACGATAGATCGGTGTCGTTGGAGAATGAAAAGGCCATTGAAATTGTCCATAATTACACCAGCAGAAGCAGTAGTAGTACTAGGGAGGCCATGTAAAACTTCTCCATCAACACGAGAGAGAGAGAGAGAGAGAGAGAGGAGAGAGAAGAGAGAGAGAGAGGAGAGAAGAGAGAGAGAGAGAGAGAGAGAGAGAGAACAGATTTGAGTATATTGAAATGCATTACATATTATATAGCTAACGACTTGGCCAAAAAGGAAAAAGAAAAGAGAGATGACAACTCACTAGCAAAACATATTACAATTTGGGAAATTAATTTCAAGGGATTAGAAGGATTTTAAAATGAAATTTCTCATTCAGAGAGAGTTGACTTGATTAGCCCACCTTATCTGTAGGTGGAATTTGACCAGATAATTAATACTTCCCACATGCATACAATGCAAGCATGCTGCAGCAACTTTCTGGACACTTGAAGAGTTGCCCAATGTTCCAATCATTGAATAATCATTTTTGTTTATAATATGATGTGATCAAAGTTTAGAATGTAACGCCCTCAAATTAAATAAACTCCTCATCGGATGAGATCCATATTCATTATCTATTTTCAATTATCGATAGATTCATACATGTGGTGGCGATATGATAACTCAACCTTCATTCAAAGACATCAATAAGATAAACTCCATTCCTTGTATTTCCATCCAATAATTCCAAATTAAGATTACATGCATTGAACCATTTTGTAAATGATATCTATGTAAATAAATTTACTATTTTGCTATAATTTATTGTAGCATTAACTCCTGAAGAAGACCAGATCAGCAGGACTTGGTATTATATTCGGAAATGGCAAAAACATGGAGAAGCAAAAGACTGACAGAGCCGCCTAAACTTACCCAAAAAAGGAAAGAGCTGTCGCCTTAGGGCTTAATTATATTAAACTAGTTATTATTATTATAATTAAAGTCAACTGTCAACACCAAGATTTGAATAACAGATTTGATGAACCTCTCTAAATCTACCCTACCGGCTCGAATTGGTAAAAGAAAAATGATTTGTGGCACTAAAACTGTTGGCACTAATGGCACTAATTTCCTATTTTGGTAACTTTATTTTTTTTTTGTTTTTTTTGTTTTTTACCTGATATAGAAATTAGTGCCATTAGTGCTCAGCAAATTAGTGCCACAAATCACAACCGTTGGTAAAAATGCCAGCATATTTGGTTCCTTGGCTGTTGATTTAAGATCTAGGTTGAGCACAAAAATCGAAAAAAACCGTATCTAGACCAAATCATATAACTTTTATTTGTTTTCTTGATGCATAATTTGGTCTTAATTTTTAAAATGAGCAGATAGTATTTTACAACAATATATGATCTTATAGTTGTGGTTCCGATTTGAGATTGGACAAATATATATATACAGAAATGTTTGGGACCCATTTTTTTGGGGGTTTCATGACCCCCCAATTTGATCTTGGTCCTTGATGTGTGTGTATGGTCCACTCATGTATATGTATGCCTTATATTATGAGTAGTAGTTGGGATGAGAGTGACGGTTGTGGGGGTCATGTATGTGTGAGGGTCTCTATCACAATTTTATATATATATATATCTGTGCAACGTTTGTTGGGAGTATGGTGGGACCCACAGGTGCAAGCATGTTGATGTGTAGTGATGGAATTAATTGTAAGCCATCATCAAAACAACTCTTGTTTAAAAATTGATGACATATTGCTTAATGTCTGAGTAGGTTGTGAGTAATATTACGTGAGGATGTTATGAACGATGATATATTTTTTGAAACTGTGGTTCCAAATTGAACCGCAGCGAACCACATTTTAATTGTTCAGTCTAATTTTGGTTTTAAGATTTTTATAGTTTGGATTAGTTCCAAATTTTGGGTTGAACCATAATTAATGATATAATTCTTGATTTCTTCCTAAAATCGAACCAAATCCAACTATACTCACACCTCACTATAACTCAGAAGTCATCAAGGATAATTGAGGCTTTGTCCAGTAGTGCTAGTATATACATGTTTTCATTTTGAATTAATGGAATGCTCAATCAAATGGTTACACGATTCAAGATCATAGAAGCATTGCTAAGATCAAAGTAAGTAGCTCATGTTTTAAGGGAGATTTGTATCCATAAACAACATATATAGATTTGTATCATACTAGCTTATGTCGCAGCATTTTTCTGAATACTTCGAGAGTTATCCATGTTCCAATCTGTGGATAAGTAAATTTTCATCATTCATTTCTCTGTTTTTGCAAATAAACCAGCACACCATAGCTAGGAACTTAGGAAGGGCATTCAATTTTCATCCAAGTCCACTCTTAATTATGAATCATGGTTACAGATACAAATACGGATATGGTATGACTACATTGATACGGCAAAACCTTTAAAAAGAAAAAAAGAAAGGAAAATAAAAAAGGAAATGAGTATGACTGAGGTATTCTTTCAAATTTTTAAGTATGATATGAGTATGACTGAGGTATTCTTTCAAACCTTCAAAACCTTTAAGTCTATCATTGTTCTTCCAAATTTTTATGTTACATCCACTCATCAAACAAAAATCACATTCATGTGACTAAAGTAAAATGCAATAATTTCTAAATGTAAACACATGGAATACTTTAACAAAAAGGATATCACAATAAACTTCAACACAAAAAAACAAAATAAATCTGAATCACTTCATGCACAGGATAAAAGATAACCATGAACATCATTAAGAATGGAAATTAATAAGTTCCATACTAGAAGTAAACAGAATCATCCAACAGTTCCCAACTTCCTGTATATACCAAAATAAAGAGTACTGATAATGGACAAAGTGTTTAGGACACAAAAGAACAACCATAAAAACCAATTCCTAACACTACTTGGAACTCACAAAATGGTCCCAAAATCAATACTCCAGAGGACCTACCACCACCACCAGACTGCCTCGGACGAATCATCTCTAAACCTCTATCCAGGAGGTAAACCCATATCATCCCTCAATGCATCTATCTCCACTTGAAACTCAGCTACAAACTCATCATGACCATTACGAAGAGCAGCAAATCCAACTTGTATGCACGTCAAAAGCTCAGGCACTGTTGGCTGCATATCCACTAGGGTATCATCTATCCTTGGCACATATTTAAGGTTAAACCTCTGTCGGGGAGATAATCCCTTATCACACCTCAATGCATCTATCTCACCTCGAAACTCAGCCCAAAACTCAACCAGATCATTATGAAGAACAAGAAGCCCAGCCTGTATGCTTGTCATGAGCTCTTGGATAGTCAACTGTGGTGCAACATCCAAACCTCCTCTAACCTCCTGCTTCACATCATCTCTCCTAGGCACATATGCCAGGCTACACCTCTGTCCAGGGTGTAATCCCATATCATGCCTCAATGCATCTACAAGACCTGGAAACTTTGCCCAAAACTTAACCATATCATTATGAAGAGCAGAAATCCCATCCTTTATGTCTGTCATGAGCTCCTCGATAGGAGATTCAAGATCCACAAATCCTTTAACCTCCTGGTGCACATCTGTGGGGGTATCGTCTCTCCTAGACACGTATGCTAGGCTAAACCTCTCCGTCTGTTTATTGATTGTCTGATTCTTCGCCTGCTTTTCTTCATCCGGACCAATGGGTACACCCATAGACCTAGCCCAACGAGTGATAAATGATCCGAATGGCAACCCCTCAGTACCAGTTGGACACCATGCAACCCTAAAAATGGCATCCCACATACAATAAGCAAGATCAATCTCTACTCCACTAAAAAGGGCATATAAAATCAATGTTGTATCTGCACTCGGATTTGAAGTGTGACTCGAGGGAATAATAATTGATGACGCCACAATCTTATGCAACATTCTAGCCTTAAGCGTCATCTCTTGATGTGAGACCTTATCTCCACCATTGTACTCACTACAACACAACTCCTGAATCACAGTCGTGGCAGAAGGCAAGTCATCCTCAGCATAAGGGAATCCAGAATTAGGCACCCTAGGGAGATGGTAAAAAGAAGCAATAGTATCGGGTGTAAACTCAAACCTTAACCCCCTAAGGTATCCTTTAGCCGAGAGCTTTTCGTGATTCAAATCATACAAATTTGAATAAAATTCGCGGACCAACTCTTTCGTAGCAAATTCATGCCCTTGGCAAATTTCCAACCAACCCCTTTCCTCAAACATTTGTTTCAAACCCAAGTGCACAAAATCATCCATTACCACATTACCCTCACATTTTACTGTTCTATTCCTATAAACCATTCTATAGTTTTCAGCCACCTTTGGTTCCTTAAACCTGTCATACCCTCTATTACCCATTGAAAATCTTGGGTTACTACACCTATCCATTTCAACAAATTAAAAGCTTTTCTACTAAACCCACCAACACTAGCTTCACTTTTTTCTGCAACAACCACCAACCAAATCACTATCAAACCTCCCCAACACAATGCAATTCAGTGTTTGTTCGATAAGACACAAAACAGGGCAGGTTCATAAGCTAATGGGACAAATTGTATACTGAGGAATTCTTCAAACAGCTAGCATGCAAGGAAAAATGACAAAGTAATCTTACCCTATTTGTTCAAGCCTTACCCCAGAAAGTAGTGATGACCAAAAGCACCAAATCCAATCAACACTAACTCACAAATATTGAAGAAAGATTATTCAAATCCATACCATCTAATTGGGTTTCCAAGAACAAGTAGTAACCCATCACAAAGTGGAAAGGGAAAGAGAGGGATTCGAAATAGCAAACCCTAATGAGGATTTGGAGTTTGAGAATGGAGGAGCGTTTTGTAGTAGGCGTTGCTGCTTATATGCGGTTTAGCGCTCTTTATTTTGATTTTGCATAAATTATAAATACATTCACAAAATTTGCTTAAAATTCGGATGGACCTTTTAAGTTTGGAAAATTACAAACATTTTTTGTCAGAATTTTTTATTTATTAAAATTAACTGAAAAAATAAAATTTCTAATATAGTAATAAAATTACTTGAATATAAATTATCGCATGTAGTTTTAAAAATTACCCTTATGGTTTTTATTTTTAGAATAAATTACAAATATATCTCTTGAAGTTTATTTAAAATACAAATTACCCATGTAGTTTTGGAAATTATATCTCATCGCTTGAAGTTTTTAATTTCATAATGGATGGTCCATTTCATTAATAAAATATCAAGTCAATCAATTTTTTTTAATGATATTAAAAATAATTTTTAATTAATAATTTAAGTAATTTTATTATTTGTAAAAGAACAGTTAAAAATTTTATTTTTTCAATTAATTCTGACAAATAAAAAGTTTGAAATCCTAATTCTTAGTTGTAGCTCATTTAAACTTTTCAGCCCATTCCAATTGTTTATGTCACCTGCACGTAAAATAAAGTGAATCCTTATACAGGCAACACTAAAATAATTTTATAAGATGTTAAATTTTACAACAGTGTTGGGACCCCTAGTGAGGGTGACCTCCAGCACCCACACTTTCACGTGAGATTTTGTGATAGCAAAAAAAAAAATAAATAAATTTCAACCAATGAAAAAACAGTGAGAGTGGTGGGGTCACCCCTACCGGGGGCCTCAATCATTTTCTTAAATTTTAACATAATAAATTGTTGTGAAATAGAAAATATGCTCATACTTTTCTTTGAAGCTAACGGGAGTCGGATGATGAGATTCTCCTACACAACACAATGATAACATAATTCAGCGGGATTGTGCCACCCAATGAGCACTCTAACGATCGAGTTAGTATGGTGGGAGAGGAGTATACTGCTTTAGGGGACGTTTGGGAAGTGGTGTTGGGCTAAAATAGCCCATTAAATGCCAAAAGAGGCTAATTTAACCACAAAATGCCAAAAGCTCCACAGTTGCTTGGCGCCAAGAAATGGTAAGGAGAATTTACGGAACTACCCCTCATGAAGAGGGGGCATGCGGCACAGCAAAATAAAAAAAAAAAAAAATTTCAAAAAAACACATTTTTCCAGAAAAAATAAAGTTGAAAAAAAAAAGTAAAAACATTTTTTTGTTTTTTGTTAAAATATTTTATAAAAATAAATTCAAACTCTATTTTATAAAAATAGTTTTAAATATTTCAATTTTTTTATTTTATGTATTTGGTTATGATTTGAGTGTAAAGTTGTGAAAGTAGTGTAGAGTTTCAAGTTATGTGTTTGGTTATGAGTTTTAAAAATAATTTATTACTTGAGTTTTATTTTATGTGTTTGGTTACGATTTGAGTGTAGAGTTGTTTTTAAATTTAAAATATTAACATTTTAAATTATTTAAATTTTTTGAATATTTAAATTATTTAAATTTTTTTGTTAAAATAATTTTTTACATATTTAAATTATTTAAATTTTTACAAGTTAAATTTTCTGAATATTTATTTTAAATTTTTGCTTATGAAATTTTTTAGATTATTTACATTATTTAAATATTTAAAATAAAATTAAAATTAAAATTAAAATTAAAATTAAAATTAAATTAAATTAAATTAAATATTTAAAATTAAATTATTTAAAATACACAGGACAATAAAATAAAACCTCACTTTTTATCATTTCACAGAAAATGAACAAAAAATAAAAATAAAAAACACATGAAAAAACCATTTGCAAAAAAAAAGAAAATTAAAATACAGGCTGTATTTAAAAAAAATACGCGTCATTCAAAAATATTTAAGAATATTTAAAAATTTTAAAAAACGTAAATTCAAAAAAATAAAAAAATAAAAATACGCCTCATCCAAAAAGGAAAAAAAAAAAACCAGAAATTACCATGTGGCATGTAATTTACAAGTAAATAAAACACATGAAAATCCATTTTTCAAATATAAAAACAAATTAATGTGGGTGAATAAAAAAATGAGAATATCGTAAAGTAAAAAAAATTAACGACAAAAATACGCTTCATTGAAAAAAAATTTAAAAAAAAAATATGAAAACATAAATTACCATTCGCCACATAATTTATAAATAAATGAAACACATAAAAAAAATTATTGTATACCAATAAAAATAAATAAGGAAAAAAACGTAAATTAAAGAATAAGAACTAATTAATGTATAAAAAAATAAAAATGACAAAAACATAAATTCAAAAAAAATACGCCAAATACACCCTCGAAATAAAAAAATATAAAAAAATAAATATTTGACCAAAATACGCCAACATAAACAAATAAAAAAAATTATGCAAAATACCCAAATCCAAACCCCCAAAAAAAATAATAATAAAAAGCTAAAAACGGCAAATCAAAACCGAAAATAAGAAAAAAATTATAAAAGGGCAATTTGGTCTTTTAACAAAATTGTAAAAAAAAATACCAAAAAAAAACATACCAAAAAATTTTTGATTTCAGCAAAAAGTCAAAATTGACAAAAAAAAAAAAAAAAAAAAAAGAAGAAAAAAAACGAAAATAATGCCAAATGGGAACCCAAATTAAAAAATAAAGAAAATGGAAAAGGGCAATTTGGTCTTTTAACAATATGACACCTCACCAAAAAGTCAAAAAGTCAAAAAAACCAAAAAACTCTTCCAAAACTAGGCTTTTTAACCCTAAACTAAAATAGCTAAAAAAACCAAAAAATTAAAAAGCTAACCCACTCCCCAAACCTACCATTAATCAGTTGATATTGCATAGCTTTATCTTTGGAACCTCCCCTCTATTTATAGAATTCTGCTTGTCATTTCGTAATCATTGTTGCACTATTGGTAGTAATGTCATCTACACCTAATATTAGATGAGACTGACTCAATCACTTGTCCTTTTAATGCTCCTTTTATCCTTTTAGGAGGCTTCTCTTCTCAGCATTCAATCCTTTTCTTGGCCAAGTTTGGGAAGATTAAATAAGTGTACTTTTTGATTTTTTATGAAATATGGATTGGATTTGGGTTGGATTTGAAGTGATGTATTAGAGAGGTGATGTGACTTAAATAAGATGATGTGACTTAAATAAAATAGTGACTTTTTAACTTTTTAAATTTTTTAGAAGATGCCAAACTTGACCATAATGTCGAGGCCTGATCTTGCCTGTCACTCATCCCCTTTTCTTAGCGACATTAATGACGTTTCTTCCTACTGATGCACTATGTTTTTCCTCGACTCCCACATAAACTAACACTCGATTTAATAATAGAAATAATAATTAAATTAAAGAGAGAATTAGTAATGATTAAAGAGAAATTTACTAATAAATCTCATATTCTGAACTTGTAATCCATATAATCCCATATGTATATATATTTTTTGATCTATTTAGTCTTTTTAGAAATGGAATGACTCATTTGTCATTATTTGATGATATAAGTAACTATATCAAATCTCGTTAATTGTTACTATTTATTGGAATGTCACATTTAAAAAAATATATTAAAATATTTTTTAACAAACGTTTTAAATGTATCTAATGTCACATCATATCTATCCGAATATATCAAATCCATTTATGATAAGAAACTCTCATTTTTAAACACACAAAATCTTGAGGTGTAGGAATACCCTGGAATCCTACATGCATCATCATATTCTTTCTAAATTCGAACTATGTAGATTGGGATTCGCCCAAATTCGTGACTTTTGTAAATGTGACTTTTTGAAATCCCTGGAACTGAAAAAAAAAAAAAATTAATAAAATAAAATTTGACTTTTGGGATTCGCTCAAGGGACACAAAAATGTTCGCAATCATTCAACACAATCGTTCGCAATCATTCATTCGTAGATGTGACTTTCTAAAATCCTTAGAACTGGCTTAAAAAAAAGAAAAAAAAAAAAAAAAAAAACAAAACAAAAAAAAACCGTGACTTTCGAAAACTCAGCTCCCGAATATAAAAAAATGAATGGCTGCGTTTGGTTTGATTCCACACTCAAACATTTTAAAACATTTCTCAAAATTTATAACGAAGTATATAATTTAAAATTATTCAAAACTCAATTCAAAAATTAATTTCAAAACTCATAACTAAGCACACAATTCAAAATTCAATTCAAAATTATTTTCAAAACTCAAAATAAAAACTCTTTTCAAAACTCTATTTTAAAAAAAATTTAAATTTTTTTTATTTTGTTTTTTAAAATTATTTTTAGAATCATGATTTGAGTGTTGTCTTTTAAAATTTTTTGGATTTATTTTTTTTAAATATTTAAAATTTTCTTACTTTTATTTTTTTAGGATAAATATTTTATATTTTAAATATTTATTTATTTATTTTAATATGCACTATATTTCATAATTTTTGTGCTGCATTTTTTAAAATATTAAAAAATAGAAAAAAAATTATTTTTTATTTTCAATATATAATTTTTATTTGAAAAATGTTTTATTTTATTTTATAAAAATATTTTTAAATATTTTAATTTTTTTTCTTATGTGTCTGGTTACGATTTGACTATAAAATAGTGTGTAGTTTCGAATTATGTGTTTAGTTATAAGTTTTGAAAATAATTTTTGAATTATGTCCTGTTTAGTTACAATTTGAGCGTGGAGTTGTGTTTTAAATTTAAAATATTAAAATTAAAAATTAAAATATTTAGATAAAAATAATATATTAAAAATAAAAAAATAAAATTTCTTAAACATTTTTAATATTTAAAAAAATTCAAAAAATTCAAAATACAACAAAAAATTCAAAAACTCAAAACTCAAAACTCAAAATTCAAAATTCAAGAATTCATTTCAAAATTTTTAATTCAAATTTTTTTTTCAAAACTCCTTTCAAAACTCAAAACCGAACAAATTTTTTCTTTTCAAAATTCAACTCATAATTCCACACTCAAATTATAACTCTAAAAAAGAAGAATCACAATTTTTTTTTGATCGACAAAGAAAAATTACAGTTACCTAACTTTTTTCAAAACAATTGTTTGCAATCATCCTTCTGAATGTGGGAAAGTCAAAACCGTAATTCATTATCAGCCCCGACATGTGTTTAGCATTAAAGAAATTGACCCAAACTTCAATGGAATTGGTGGGAATCTGCAAATCAAATCGAACGTGAAAAAGCGTAATGAAACCCTAGTTTCTTAAATCAAATCAACATATGCAAACAACGAAATGTCATACTTCATTTGCAAGCCTTTACGATTGCATATTTGGAACCCAACGACCTTAAACAGTTCTGGCGCAACAGTGTGCCAGAGTCAACACCAAGAGACGTGGAGAGACGTTTGTGCTAGTCACATTCTGGAGTGTTTTTGGGAAGATGGAAAAATGTTATTTTTTTGACTTTTTTTTTAATTTTTTTTTGTGAGAGAGGAAAGTGAATTAAAAGTTGGAAACTCACTTTTCAAAATAGGCCTATGTTCCTCATTTGGAAAATGTAGCAATGTGGGGGTGAATCCGGACTTGGGTTTCGAAAAAATAACATTATCAATGAGTTTGGAAAAATCACATTCTAAAGTTGTTTTTGAAATTTTGTTATGAAAATGCTTGTTATGTTCAATTTTGTTTGTTTGTTTTTTTCTTGCGTAATTATACCGATGTTTGCACTGTGGCGTTTTCTGGTTGTTGCACATGGAAATAGCCTGATGAGAGTGGGTTGATAAGGTAAGATAAATTAACAATGGCAATGATCGATGATCCTGTGAAGGTGTTTATTACGCAAAAAATTCGACAATCCGAGAATAAAGTAAATGAGAAAGTTTGTAATAATGAAGTGAATTTCAACTTCACTGCCATGGCTATTTATATACATTATGGCAATTTTGGTAATGGTTACAACCAAGGTTCTGAAAAGCGGTTGCGGTCGCCGTAACGGTGGCGGTGGAGCTGTTGCGGTTGCGGGGTGTAAAGGCCGTAGCGTAATGGTTGCGGTAACCGGAACCGTGAATTTTTTTATTTTTTGCACAATTTGAAAAAAACTTACCGATACGCACATTTTTTTTCCATGATCATATTTATTGAATTTTAAAATAAATATTGATCAATTTTTATAAATTTTTAAGTTTGATCCAATATATTTCATATTTTTAAATCACTATAAACTGAGTTTTTTACGTTTTATTTTAATAATTAATGACTTTATATTTTACAAAAAATAATTACTAACTATTATATATAAGATAAACAATGACGAAAGTAAGAGAATAAATAAAAGTCTAAATAGATATATCTATATATATTGATCAAGCCAAATAGATAATGACCACACTTATTATTATTATTATTTTCAAACAATATATAAATAGACACACACAAACAAAATGGTTGAATGATAATAGTTGAATAGAATAGTATAAGTCTTACAACTTCAACAAATCAATAATATGTTATTCATCTTCCCTATTCTCTCTCTCTATCTCTCTTCCCCCATTTTCAACCCTTTTTTTTTTTTTTTTTGTGTGTTTTTTTTAAAGAAGCAATTCGGAACCGTTACGTAACGGTGCGTAACAGGCCGTTACGGTCGTTACAACCGCTATAGCAGCCGCTAGGCCGATACACCTGTGAATCTCAATCACACTGCAAAAGCGGCTGTAACGGGTGGCGGTAACTACTACAACTGTTACGTAACGGTTGCGGCCGCTTTTTAAAACCTTAGTTACAACTATTGAGATTGATTCATAATATCAACAGGTACCATGTTTTATTACAATCTTTCACCAATAGTTGTGTCACTTAGAGTTTCAAATTCAAACATTCCAATTCTAGATTATTCTCAGTTTCTTGCGGGAAGGGATATCACCATCTATGAAAAATGTTTGGGTGTAGTGAGTCACACCGAATTATGGTGCGATCACTTTTTTTCCCATATAAATGAGCTATTATTTTTTGATATAAGACTGGTTTGATTTGTCTTTCATGAAAAACAAAAAGCTGGGTATGAACATCACCGAGAATCATGCCAAAAATATATGTGGGGTTTGACCTTCCAACAACGAATCCCACGTGAATATTAAAAACAATGGATGTGAATCCTGGTTGATTAGTTCAATAAAAAATTAAAAAGATTGAAATAGATTCTCATAGAATAACATTCCAAATTAATAGAACTTAAGAAAATCCATAAAACTTTTGGGCAAGCAAGATTTTGTAATGGGACTTTTGGGTAAATTTGGAGAAAGAAGTAGCAAATTAAAATAAAATATTAATTCTAATTACTTAATTTATTTAATTTGTATTTTTTTAATTAAAAATATATAAAAACTAAATGTATGGTGCGAAATATATAAAAACTATTAACCAATTGCTACTTCTATGCCCTTTTGTGTGGCTAATCTGGTCATTCTTTGTCAGGTGGTGGGGGTTACAATGGGTTTCACCAGGAACAGTTCAGAGTTTACTAAGGTGGTGGTCTGGTTGTAGAATGAGGAAAAAGGAAAAGAAGCTATGGAGTGTAATCCCATTGGCAATTTTCTAGTCCATTTGGAAATTCAGCCTAATTTTGAAGTTTTATGTGATAACATTAATGTGCGAATTGCCTTGTGGGTGAAGTCCTCAGATTCTTCTCTGGCTTATTCTGTCAATGATCTGGTTCATAATATGCAACAGGTGAGAAGGTGCCTGGGTTGAATCAGCAGCAGCTTGCCTTGGTTTAGAATCTGCTTTACCTTACTTTGCTACTGGTATTGCTCTATCTGCTTCATTGTTATCTGTTATCTGTTATCTGCTTCACTTGGAGATGTCTTGGTCTGAGATGCTGCAGTGGTTAGCTTCTGGTTGCTATAGTTGTCTATTGTTGTGTGTTGAAAGGGTCTGCTGCTAATTGCTGGTTTGCTGGTGCTACTAAGTGTTGCTCTATTGATGGTTCTGCTGCTAAGTGCTGGTCTGCTGATGGAAGTAAGGGAGAAGATCTATTCTCTGCTGGTCTGCTGAGGTGTTTTGGTGCAAGGGAATTGGGTGCATACTTGGTTGCCTTTGCCTCAGATTCTGCTGCCATGCTTGTTAGGCTGATATGCTTGGGCTACCAATCTGTGTTAATGATAGGGTGTCTTGGCCTCCTTGTTTGTTTTTTCCTTTTTTTGCTTTGTTGGTCTCTTACCAACTTTGGCTTGAGCTTGCAAATGATAGGGTGTCTTTCCTAGTGCCAACCTAGTTGGGATTTGGAAAGTTCACTTTGTTGCTTTTTGCTCTTGCCTCATCTTTATTGATGTAATTCCATATTTTGTATGTTATCTTCATCAATAAAGTTTTTTTTGCTGATAAAAAAAATGGTGCGAAATATATATAATTCAAGAAAAAAAAATTCTTAGACTTATTGTGCTACAAAAAGTGTAAAATGTGTAATTTAAATAATTATGCATGATAACTTCATATAATATTAAATTTTAATACAATAAAAAAAATTTATTGACTCATGTAATTGATTATTTATTGAACATCAAACTTTAAACAAAAATCAATAGACAAAGAGCATGAGCATGGTTGTGGGTGTGTGAAATGAGAATTTAAGCAGTATAATTAAAAATTAAAATGTTACTAATATTTTAAAATAAAAAATAACTAAAATTTGATATATGGTTCCATGAAGAACAAAAATGATAAATTAATTGATATTGATTTTTACATGGGGAGTATATTGTATTAAAATTGTTACACAAGCGGACTTAATTTAATAATAAATAAGTAAATAGAATGGTTCTATTTTGAGTGCCTTTATCACATAACACTATTTTATGAAATAAAGTTCATATCAAGTGCTAAGTAGATGCCAAAAAAAATGGGATGATATGTCTATTATTATAACGATAAACAAAATTAGACTCGAGTCTAATTATGGAGTGCACTGTATTTTATTTTATTTTATTTATTTTATTTTATTCTATTTTTTTCACCCATACATTCTATCTGAAGAATCTTCAAGATCTGCTGCTGAGAGTTGATCGTAAAAATCGCCCCCATTATCTGGTTCATTCCCCCATTAGTTATCTTGGTAATCTTCTCCCATTATTGGTGACTCATGAGAGACACTATGCTGATAGTTGGAATACTGACTTTCATTGACGAATGTTTCTTTGCTGAAGAAAAAACCTGGGATAGGTAGGTTACAGTATATCTTCTGATTTCTATCTTCGCAAACTAGATGATCATAATTCCCATTATACGCTAATAGAGGATTATTAGCAAATTTCCTCTATTTATTAAGCTGATCTCTGAGTGAAAATTTTCTGCATAGCCAGGGTCTCCGATTGAGAAGTCTTGGGTATCCTGGGAATGTCGAAGTTCCTCTAAGGTACATGTTATACTTGGCTAGGATGCACCTTATTTCCTTCCATTCTGGTAGCTTGTTATCAATTAATGCTTCTACAAAAGGATGATGTTCTTCCATTACACAGAGTACTGAATGAGCAAGTTTATTTCCAAAATTATCTGTCTAATCTGGATCTGAGAAAATTATTCTAGAGACAAAGCCGTAATCTAACAATTGTGAGGCTGTTAGATAACACTTTTTGCCCCTAATCTCTATCTCCAATGGATCAAATGTTGCTAGATTTATCTGGCAAAGGCAGATGCTGAAATCTAAATTACACTCACAACTATCAAAATATTCTGGCCTATCTATGCATCTTTCTTCTTGTAAACAGTGTTGTTCTTCACCCTCGTAGAGATAAGTCAATTGATAAGCCATACTAGGGCATTGAACTCCTACTAATGAGAGGTCTTGAAGAAACTGTTGTATAGCGACTAACTCACTATTTCTGCTATCTTCGGCTAAGCTGTATATATAAGGTTTAAGGTTTTCTATTTCTCGATTTTTCTCACAAAAAGATTGAATAATAGAATGCCTGAAGAAATACATTCTAGCACTCAATTGTTCAAATTCCTCACTGGTAAGTTGTCTGATTTCTAGGTTAAGAAAGGGAGTAATTGCTTTTTTTGGAGTTAATTTTTTAAGCTGGTTGGTTAGGGTTCGAATAGTTGCTCTCAATTGTTTTTCTTTATCTCGGAGCTGGTCTAGCTCTTCACTGACCTTTTTGCCTTTATCCATAATTTTCTTGAAATTTCTGGTAAGGCTTTCACAATGTCTGCACATTTGGAGAGGATTTTGAGAATCCGGCTGTGGGTTAGTATTACTGCTTCCTGTTATCTGGCTAACCGGAACTCCACTACTAGCAAGAATGATTGACTGCATTTTGCTCAATGTGTCCAGATAGTCTTTAGTTATTTGGCTAATAAAGTAACTGGTTCCTATCTTTCTACGGGCATAGGTACTGACTGACTCGAAATCATAAAATCCTATAAACTAAGGTATGGAAAATTTTTTTGACTAAAGGTTCAACTTCTTCCTAGTCATGGTAAATGCCAGGCTTGGTTCTTTTAGCTACTACATAGAAAGAAAAGCTTTTAGACAAAGGTTTATTTTGGATTTTTGAAAAATATATACTGAGAGAGTTTAAGGCTGACAAATGTTTAGCTGGGTGATTGAGATTGTTCCAAAGGTTATCTAAAAGACACTGTTGAACTGGGTCTAGCTCGATTCCGGTTAATGGTTTGAATTTGTTTCTACCTTCATAAATGGGAAGAGCAAATCCCCCAAAGTTCATTGTTTTGCTATTCTCCATTATCTGCACAAAAATTAAACTGGTTATCTTCTTTTTCTAAATAAATTTTCCTACTTAGCAAATCTGTTAATTTATTATCACTCCCTTTAATATGTTCAAATTCTACTTTATATCCTTGTCCTACTATACAATCTAAAAATTTTGCCCATCTTCTACTACTAAGTTTATGCTCATTAAGTTTATGATGAAATCTAACTATAACTTCACAGTCTGTTCTAATTGTAAAGGGTTTGTGTAAAAATAATCTAAATTTGTTTATTGAATATATTATTCCTAGTATTTCAAAATCTAAGCTGGTCATGGTTGTATCTTTTTCTTCAAATTTTTTAGAACTATATCTACAAATGCGCTCTTTATTTTTACTATCATATTTGCTAGGTTTAGCTAATAACACTGTTCCCCATCCTAATTGGCTTGTATCTGTTTCTGCGACTATATATTCTGATTCTAAAGGAAGTTGTAGGTCGGGTAAATTTCTACAAATGTCATTAATTTTTCTTACTAAAGCTATATCTTGTTGGTTAAAATATTTTTGTCCTCTGGGTGTGGTCTTGTTATATAGGGGTCCTATTATTTTACTAAGGTTAGGAATATACATTCATGCATATTTTAAAATTCCTAAAAATGATTGAAGTTGTTTTGTATCTTCTAATTTATCTGGATAATCTAAAATTTTCTTAACTATGTGGGGTTGTAGCCTGATTTTTCTATCTCCTAACTCCATTCCTAAAAATTCTATATGAGGTTTATTTAATACCATCTTTCTCTTACTAATTATTATTCCATTGTTTATAAATTCTTCTAACACTATATATAAATTATCTATGTGACTATTTTTATCTGAGCTAAATACTAATATGTCATCTATATATACCAGTATAAAATTATATTTATTAAATATACTATCCATTTTACGCTGAAATATAGAAGGTGCATTTTTTAGTCCAAAAGGCATGACTAGCCATTCATAATGTCCTTGTGGGCAACAAAAGGCTGTCCAAGGTATGATTTCCTTTTCCATTTTGATTTGCCAAAACCCTGACTTGCAATCAAATTTACTGAATATTTTCGCCGTTTGTATTCTGTTTGCAAGCTGATCTTTATCTAGTATATTATATTTATCATCTTCTGTATTGTCATTTAATTTTTAAAATTTATAACTATTCTAGCTTTCCCTCTTTTTATCTCTGCATGGTTTCTAACCATAAATGCGACGCTCCTATGTGGGCTATTACTAGGTCGAATTACTCCTAAATCTAATAATTTTTTAATCTGTGTTCTAAATTCTTCTATATCTACTGGCGTATGATCTATTTGTGCTGATATAATCCTATAATCTTTATTTTTTATATCTAAACTAGCTAAAACTTTATTTCTTTCCCAGTATTTCATGGGCTGTTCTCCTAAAATTTCTGTTGTTTTAGCTAATCTTATTATTTCATCTAAATCATTTTCTGTCATTTTGTATACTGGTTTTTTCTTCAATTTTCCTATTTTTGCAAAAATTAATTGTAAATTAACAATTTGTTGAAAGTCTTCTAGGTTCCAATGGTCATCTTTTTCTTTGAATTCAAAATCTTCTATGTCTTTTAATTTAGAATCTTCTATGTCTAAATTTTCTAAAGAAGTATTTACTATTTCTTCATTTGGTATATATTTTTGGGCTAGCTTAGGAAAAATGTTTCTACTAGGAAATAAAAAACTAGCAGGAACTGAATCTACTCCTATGGTAACACCACGCTTCGCACGCAACTCTGATGAATAGGCAATGGTGCTAAGGGCGTATGCTGTGGGTGTATGTATAGCTCGTTTGAAGAAACTAATGCTGCTATGGCTGATGAACATGCCACCTTGTAAACTAAGTATGAAATTAAGTCCTAATATAAAGGGATGGTTTTGTCTAGTATTCCCAATCCAAACCTGGGGTAAAGGGAACCATTTTATATGTTGAGTTTGAGAGCCTATGTCATGAAAACTAATTTGTGCTCCATTGATGCAATGTGTATATGTTTGTTTAGTGCCATCGGCTATACTGACTAAAGCTGGGGTTGTCAAAGCTGTACTCCATCTTGGTGGAACTATGTGTTGTTCAATGTATGATTTACTGGCTCCTGTATCTATCATGGCATCTATACTAAGAGTTTTTTCTACAAATTTGATTACACAAGAGATTTCAACTAAATTTAGCTTAGGTATAATAGGGTAATTAAATGGTAAATATGTGTTGTTGGATTGTGCGTGGGAATATTGACTAAAGGGTTGAGAATCAATTAGATTGACGAATTCTAAAGAGTTCATATGTTCTGCCTCTAAGGGGTATTTAGTATGAAACTATTCTATCTACTGTTTAAGATGTTAATTTTCTGCCTCTAAACATTTTATGTCAAAATTAGCCTTAGTTTCTATCTCGCGTATTTGTAGTTTCAGTTCTCTTACTTGTATTTCTAATTTTCTAATTGTTAAATGTAATTCTTTACTTTCTATACTATGATCTTCTCGCATCTCAACGTTACTTTCTAATGTTATCTTATGTGTGATATTTAATTTTTCTAGACAAACTATACAAAAGATTATACTGCATAATAAACATTGAGCTCTCTTACTTTTAGCGGGAAACCAATTACAATAACTGCATCTAGTAGTATCAAATCCTAGTCCTATTTGAAAATTATGCTGGCATTCAGTATCTGCATTGCATTCCATCATAAAGAAATTATCTTGGGAAGGGGGTGTTCCTATTTCTTGGTTAAGTTGTCCTAAAAGATTGTCTATATCTGTTTCACCTTCTGAATCACTATCTGAACTTATGGCTTCTATTTGATATTCATAATCACTGACTATGCTATAGACTTCTGAATCATCACTGTTTACACTAACTATATCTTCTTCTAAATCTTCTATAATATGTAGTCTTTCTATCTGTTTATTAGTATTAGGCCTTTGTGATTTTGGGCAGTTTTTTTGCGAAATGATTGAGTTCTCCACATATAAAACAATTGCATTTTTTACTACTAGTTTTTCTAACATATCTTTATTTTCTTTTATCTTTCTCTTCTTTAGGTAGTCGCTTATAATTTATCCTATTAAAAGTTCTACTTTTTCTAATGAATTTTTGTTTTTTTCCATGGTTTTCTATATTTTTTCTTCCAATATTTTTCCTTTCTATATTTTCCATATTTTTTTTTTATATTTTTTCCTATTATATTTATCTTCATATTGCTGAGGAGTATATATTATGCTGCTACAAAAATCATAATTTTGTTTTTTCAAATCTTTCTGTATTTTAACTTCTATACATTTTTCTCTAAGCCTATAGAATGTAAAAACTATTCTAGGTCCTATTCCTAAAGCTCCTCTTATGTTTACTTCTACTGATGCTACTCTTGCTGGTAAGTTTACATAATAAATTGACCATTTATTTTCTATCTCTCTTCCTAGTTCTCTGGGTAATTTTCTAAAATATTTATTTCCTATTTCTTCGTCAAAACTTTTTTCAGTTCTGGCTGCTATGGCTAAATATCCTTTGCTAAAGGGTACAACATATCTCAAACTTCCTAATGTTACCTGATCTAACTCGGTTAATGCTGTGCTTTGAGTATAATCATTTCTTCTAGAAGGGTCATATCCTATAAGCATTTCTTTCATAAAACTAGTAAAATTCCATGGGTTATCTCCTAGTCCTTTAAGCTGTCTAATTGTCTCCTCATATTTTCCCTTAAAAGTCAAATATTTATTAAAAGCTGAATCTCCTAAAAGTGTTTCCATATATTCCAACGTATTAGTTGATTCAAAGAGATTATTCATCTATGCCTTCATCGCATCTTTTTCCCATTTTTTAATCATTTCTCACCATATTTGTGGGTTGAATTTAGCTAGGTCTAAAAGGGTTCCTTGGTTGGTTATTGGCTGTAATTGTATACTCATATTTGGTTGTCTATGCTTTCTATGAAATTTGTACCTTTTATTTAGATTTTCTTTACTAAGTCTTGTATTGGTTAATGGTCTTCTTTCTCCTACTGCATAATGCATTGGTTCTACTAGATCTTCTACCGTATGTTGTGGGTTGCTAGTTCTAGTGATTTCCGTTGTTTGAGTGTTCATATAAAAAGTGTCTTCTAAGTTTGACTGTTCAGGTATTTTAAATATTTTACTTGGATGTGTTTTATCTTCTAAAATATCATCTACATATTCGGTATGAAATTCTTGGTCTAAAAATGACACTGCTTCATCATGGGTATCTCCTCTAACTATATATTCATTGTATCTAGTATCTAATATTTTATTCATATCACTTAGGGTGAAATTTTCTAAATTTATCTCATCGATATTATATATCTTATTTTGTAATATTGTTTTTTCTTCTGTCATTATATAAAGTTGATTTATGTCACTATGATTATCTTGACTTTCTTCTCTATCTACATTACTAAATTCATCATTTTCGGATTTTTCTAGTGCTACATATGTGTATTAAGTAAATCTTACTGCATGTTTTGAGGGGCTAACCTTTTTTGTCCTAGGAAATCTCCTAAATTCCAATCTAGTACAACATTATTTTCAGAATTATATTTTTTAACTGGTAGTGCCTTTATTCCTTTTGATTCTAATATCTTAACTATTTGATCATTTGTGAGTCTATAATGGGTATTGCTTTCTGAGACTGCTAAGCCTAAAAATCATGTGCAAACTAATAAATTCTTTTCTCCTTTTTTCATTTTATATCATCTACTTTTTATTCCAATTTTTATCTTTTTATGAAAGGTTGGAGTTGGTAAAAGGAAATCTGGTATAAAATAAACTATTCCATCCTTTAAATTCATATCTAATTTATAGCTGCCTAAAATACTTTGTCCTACATCATTGAATCTATCATCATAAAGACATACAAAAACTTTAGCTCTTAAGTTATCTCCAGTTAAAGCCTTAACTCCTATCACAACTAATCCTAAGTGAGTCATTTTAAGGTATTCATTTACAGCATGTTTATAACTTTCTCTATTTATTAAATTTAGCTCTATTTTTTCATCTTCTTGAATTACAATAATCATTTGTTCACCATAGTGTTTAAATAAATATTGTTTTTATGAATTTTTCCTAGCTTAAATACATATTTAGCTGGGATTAACTCTAACTTTTTTTTTTTTTTAATTTTTCTATTTGTTGTTCCACATCTATAAATTCTTCTACTTTAACATTTTCATCCTCATTACACTTTTTACTGCTACTTCCTTTTACTAATTGTTTAAACATTTTTATTTCTATAAGTTCTGCAAACAGGCTTTTTTAGTAATTTAAGGTTTTCAAAATATTTAGCTATATCTTCTTCATTTATCTGAGATTAGGCTTTACTTGCCTGTCCTTCTATTCCTTTTCCTTTTTGAAGTATTATTTTTTCTAACGAAGTTAAACGATTTTCTAAACTGTGTAGTTGTTCTGATAATTTTTCAAATTTTTCACACAATCGGATTAGAAATAAAATTTCTATATTATTTTGTCTTACTGATATTTTATCTGACTAATTTATTCCTTGATTGCTACTAATTCCCTCGGGGTTATTATGAAAGTCTTCTGCTTGTTTTAAAATAATATGATAGTCTGCATTAGCATTTTTATCACTACTCATAAATCAAGATCTTATTAGTTGTTCTAAAATTTCTAATTTCTGTTTTAAATTATCTTGAATTTGGTTGATCTGTTATATTTGTCTAACTATTTGATTTATTTGATTTCAAGCTATTAATATTTATGGCTGAAATTAAAGTTTCTATTTCTAGCTTGGTTGGGAATTTTTCTAAATTTAAATCTATTCGTTTTTGTAAGATTGAACTACACTAATCTTGGATATAATCTAATTTTTTATCTTGATCTTTAATTATATTGCAAGTATTACGAAGATGGTCTATAGATGAAGTAAAAAGATTACTAATTTTATCTATATCCTTTTTAATATTTTCTACAAAATTAATCTGATGATCTATAATACTATTTAGCTGAGAATTATGTTTGCTATGGAGCTGATGTGTAAAAGTACCTTCAAAATTACAACGAAATTTATTTTTATCAATATTAAGACGATGGTTATGATTGCTGAGTTCTAAATCTAAATGATCTAAATATTCTACTCTTTTCATACACAAAATTAAATCCTACTTTAAAATTATTAAAAGCTACTATAATATGAAATTTATAACTAAATTGTCCAAAAATAAAAACTACTCTATTTCCGTAAGCAAAATGCATGAACTAACTTAAACTATCCTAAAACTGAACATTGCTCTGATACCATTTTTTGGGAGTGAGTTAGTGGTCTACCACTATTTTGAAGTTGGGGCTGAGAGTTATCTAATTAATTCTACAGTTATGCTAATAAATCTTTAAGCTGTTGTATGGCTAGCTGTACAGCTTCTTGTTTTATAATTATCTGTCTATTTATTTGTGTGATTTTCAAACTATAATGTTCTAGAGACCTATCGGAGGCTAATGATAACAAAAATTGATATCTTAATTTTTGATCTTCTAATTCTTGTATAAGCTCAGTACTGGATCTGATTTTAATTCTAAGTTCTTCTTCTAGAGGCATAAAATTTTGATTTAAAAATTCTTTTATAAAAAGTATTTCCTTGATATTTCTACTCAGGTTGCTCTCCTTATATTCTAAATTCTTTTTCTTATTTGGTAAAACTATTTTTAAGCAATGTTTGCTTTCATTACATGTACTCCCACCTTGAAGCTAAGCCTCATTTAATATAGTATATTTTTATTTTCCATTCCTTACCTTTCCCTTTCTGCCTACAATTTACCCTCAATGCCAAACCACAGCTCACACGGGTTCTTCAGCTAAGGTCACTCAGCAATGAAATAGAAAACAATAGATACTATGAAGGTTCAAAGTATGTAATATTAATGAGCAAGCAAGAATTCCATAAACTTAGTTTTTCCAAAAAGAAAATAAATTTTAAAACAGAAGAGTTACCCTTCTGAAATATCTAAAGCAAAAGACAGACTACTCCCACTTTATATGTAATATACTTACAAAGATTATGTTACAGACTTTGAGATTCTGTATAGCGATCCCGATTTTTCCCGTCATTTATTTTGTTTCGGACTTGGGTTCCGTCATGGTTGTCGTTGTCTATATCTTGTTTCCGTCCTTTAAATCCTTTGTATTTAAGTTTTGGGACATGTTGGGTGAGTTTGGTACAGGTTGGTTGTGAGTTGAAACAAATGGTTGTTGTCCAGAATTTGGTATCCTTGCTCAAGCGAGGCTTTTTGCGCTCGAGCGAGCTTCGGGTTTTTGCTTCTTCGCTCGAGCAAAGGTTCTTGCACTTGTGCGAGCTTTCTTTGATGTGTCTCTTAGCTCGAGCGAGCACTCTTGCGCTTGAGCGTGTGTCTGCGTCTAGATTGGACCTGAAGGTTGGTATTCTTCGCCCGAGCGAGGCTTTTGTCGCTCGAGCGAGCGAGCTCTATGTTTTGTGTTTCTTCGCTTAAGCGAGAACTTTTGCGCTCGAGCGTGCTTCTGGGTTGCAGACCTGAAGCTTCGCATTGTTCGCTCGAGCGACGCTTCTTGCGCTCGAGCGAGGTCCGTTTGTGTCTGGTCGCTCGAGCGACCATTCCTTCCCTTGAGCGAGCCCTAGATATATCAGTTCGTAGTAGCGGCTTGTACATTACTTTTTCATCATCTTTTTCATTCAAACCCTAGATCCGACTCTCTCTCTCTCTCTCTCTCTACACACTTCTTCTCTCTACAAATACACTTGATCTAGAGGATTTCTACCCTACTTCCTTTGTAAAAAGGGTGGAGTATTGCGTAGGCTACATTTTGATCCAAAAATTTGTGGTTTTAGAGCATCTTGAGTTTTCTTCATCATCTCCCTTGAGTCTGTTCATTTGAGGTAGGGATAAACTACTCCTTTTTATGAGTTTTAACATAGATGTTAGTCATTTTGTATATATGTTGAAATTTGGGGAAATGTGGATAAAGTTAGGGTTTGATTTTGAATACACAAAAGAGGGATTTTCTAACTTTGGGCTCCATTGAGTATATAAGGTCTTGAAAAGGGGAATTATTTGTGTATTATTGATGAAATTTGGCCTTGAGGGCAATAGTCGAGAAAATGGAGATTAATGCCCTAATTTGTATTGAATAAATCATTTGTATAATTAATGAGTTAACTTGTGGAAATATGACATTGGTTTAGAAATTGTGAAATTGAAGGAAATTGTGATTAGACGGTGTAGTTGGATTGATAAATCACTTACCTATGGAAAATGTGGTAATTTATCCGTGTAATAAATTTATTTATCTGTTTAGATATAACTGTTTGGGCTATCAGTGGAGGATAGTCATGATTGTTGTAGAACTGCATGATGATTAGGTAAATTGAAATAAATCAATTAGAATATGTCATTGAATATGATAGTTGGATTAACACATTGAACATGTGGTATGATTGATCATTGTATATGATAAAGTGCTTAAATACATTGCATATGTATCTTTGTTTGGGAGGAGATAGGGGATGTACTCCATTGTTTTGGGAGGAGATAGGGGATGGACTCCATTGATAACTAAGTTGGCCGGAGTGTCCAGGGTGAAAGTCCCGAAATCTTAGTTACATCTGAATGATGTTGTTGATTGAAGTGTTAATAATATGAGTTGTAGTCTCATTTTGAATCACGGATATTTGAAGCGTTAATAATATGAGTTGTAGTCTCATTTTGGATTATGATAATTGAAGTGTTATTAGAATGAGTTGTAGTCTTATTTAAATTGTTTGGTTAGATAATGAACCAGGTCTATGAATTGATTTGGATAATGAAAGGAAGTACATTGAGATACGGTTGTAAACGTTGATTAATTTTGGAAAGGGGTTATGTTTGTTTACAAGTGTTGATCATTTATCAAATGCTAATGTATTAGTTATTTCTCATATTTGGTTTAGTATATCTCTACTGGGCTTTGGCTCACCCTACTTGGAACACCATTTTCAGGTGCAGGTGACATGCCGCCTCCAAGGTCATAGCTTGGAAGGTCTTGAGGATGAAGTCTCCATTTTGGTTGTTTTGCATATGTTATATGTTTTCATTTCAGAGCCAAGGGCTTAAACTTGTAAAGGGATTTGACTCTCTTTTGGTTGTATCCAAGTGTTGACTTGGAAAGTTGTAAGCCTGTAGGGCATTTACTTTTGTTGTCAACATGTAATACTTTTGTAAAGAATACTCTGATGAATGAATATGTTTTATTTTCTTATGTCTACGGATATTATGAATGAATGATTTACGTATTTATTTCGAGGGCGTTACAACTTGGAATCAGAGCGTACCGGGTTTGAATACTTTGGGTACGTGGGAAGTGGTTAGTACCACAATGGGTTTGTCTCGCTTGTTAGAGACTTATGTATGATGTTATGTGTTTATTTGATAACATGCTTATGTGACTATATAGGTATGGGATTTAGCTTCTAGGATGTTGATTGGATCCTTAGGTTTCTGGGAGTCCTGTTGGAAAGGCACTTGATCACTACCATTTCTAACTGGAACTCTAGCAACGCCATAGGACGGTCATTATCCAGAAACGAAATTCGTAAGTGTTTATGTGATTATGTGCTTACGTGGAGTGAATTATTGTTGTCCATTGTATTAGGACTCAAGTGAAATAGCTTCGGCACATTTGTGAATGTGGTAATGTCTTTGTTACCTTTATTAGGATGTCAGGACGAGGACGTGGTGGTAGGCGTGGTAGGCCTAGGAGGTAGGAGATGCCTATACCAGATGAAATTCCGGCGCAGGAAGAGGGTGTTGGTCAAGCCAATGCGGCCGAGACAATAGGACAATAGGCCATAGGTGCCTTAGCCCACGAGATGGCAGGAGCATTGAGGGAATCCATGGACATTCTCAGGGCTGAGAATCAAGTCCAGGCCCATGTAGCTGAGGCAGGGCTGTCCTTTCTAAAGAGGGAGTTTTTCTGGTTGAATCCGGATGAATTTTTGGGTGATCCTAAAGAGCCACTGAAGGTTGACGAGTGGCTAGAGCAGATGACGAAGACGTTTGAGATGCTTGGCATCGAAGACGGAGGCTTACGAGTGACCTTGGCGTCCTTCCAGTTGAAGGGAGATGCGGGTCAGTGGTGGAAGTTTGTACGAGGGCGTATTGGAGGGACTTGGAAGGCTTTTGTTGATGCCTTTCAGGAGAAGTTTTTGCCTCCCACTGTTAGGGAGAAGTTGAGGGACCAGTTTTGTCAGCTCAAGTAGCTGAATACACCAGTGGCGGAGTTTAAGGCCACCTTTACTAGTCTATCTAGGTTTGCACCTGAGCTAGTGGCAACTGAGGAACGTCGCTGTCTGGAGTTTGAGAAGAAATTGAGGACCGGACTCATGTTTCGAGTGGCCGGGTCCATGATTAGGGAGTATGGGCGCCTCATGCAGGCTGAGCCCATCTTGAGACCATAATGCATGCAGATGAGGAGAGGATGAGGGGCTCCAAGAGGAGTCAGGAAGGTCAGGGGGACGGTAAGAGGCAAAGGGGTTTTAACCCTCAGCAGTCCCAGGGAGCACATTCTAGATCTACCTTTTCAGTGCCGAGTGTAGGTTCTGGGAGAGGATCACTTGTTACAAATGTGGTCAGCTGGGCCACAAGTTTCCAGCTTGCCCGCAGAAAGGAGGAAGGCAGAGAGCAGCTTCTTCTTCGGCTCGTTTTCAGAGCCAGAGTCAGGGCAGAGGTCAGCCACTCACTTGTTATCAGTGTGGGCAGGCGGGCACCTGAAGAGATTTTGCCCGCAGTTGAGTGGCACGCCTGGTGCGTCTGGTTTGAGGAAGACACAGAGTCACTAGCCAGTGCAGTCAGTACAGGCCTTGAGGGCCAATCATGGAGCCTCTTCGGCTCAGTCTGTGCAGCAGTCTTATACTCCGAGAGGTGAGTAGGTTGATCAGAGACCTACAGGGTGCGTATATGCTGTTACAACGCCAGATCTTGTACCGGCTCCATCTGTGATGCGAGGTACCTTTTTGTTTTGCAACTCGGTTGCCAATGTTTTGATTGATACGGGTGCATCCCATTCTTTTATATCTGCTACATTTGCATCTATTTTGGAGTTGGAGTTGGCACAGTTAGCTTCTCCTATTTGTGTTGTATCACCCATTGGGGGTGAGTTGATTTTGAAACAGGGGTGTCGGGGCTGTGATATAGAGGTTGCCGATCATCGGCTTCCCTTCTCTTTTGTATTGATGGATATGTTGGGTTTTGATGTGATTTTGGATATGGACTGGTTATCGTCATACTAGGCTGTTATTGATTGCTACCGTCAGAGGGTTACTGTATGAATAAAGGCCCTCACTTGACCTTTTCTCTCACTTTTCTTCCTTTTTCTCCCTCTAAACCGTGAAACACCTTCTCTCTCTCTCTCAAAAGGCACTTTTCACTCAAAGATCCTTAGATCTACTTGTTTGAAGACCTCTACTCACCTTACTCATTTGAGATAAAGTATAGAGCTTGTCGAGGGCTTCATTTTGATCGGAGCAAAGCTTGGTTTCTCCTCCGTCGACTTTTGAATTTTTCTTCCTTCTTCCCATTCTAAGCTTGAGGTAGGGATTTTCTACTCTCCTATATGGGTTTTAACATAGATATTGTCATCTTGTATAAATGGTGTGGTTTAGAAAGGTCTTTGGTAAATATATGGGTTGGTTTCTATATATAAAAGAGGGGGTTTTCCTATTTGGGTTCCCTATGGGCATTAGAAGTCTTGAATATGTTATGACTTGAAAAGAGTTGATGAAACTTGGTCTTTGGTATAATATTTGATAAAGGGGGGAGATTTTCCCTAATTTAAATTCAATAAATAATTTTGTATAAATTATGAGATTGACTTGGAAATTATGAAATTGGATGGAATTGAGAATGAATGGTGTAGTTGGATTGATTAATCACTCACCTTTGAAATTGTTGATAATTTATCTGTTTGATAAATTTATTATTTGTTTAGAAATAATTGTTTTGAACTATCGGTAGAGGATAGTCTTGATTGTTGCAGACAATGCATAATGATTAGGTAAATTGAAACTAATCACTCGGAATATGTCATTGAATATGACGGTTGAATTAACACATTGAATATGTGCCTGGATTGATCATTGTATATGATAAAGCGTTTAAATACATTGCATATGTATCCTGTTTGGGAGGAGATAGGGGATGTACTCCATGGTTTGGGAGGAGATAGGGGATGTACTCTCAAACCTATTTGGGAGGAGATAGGGGATGTACTCTCAAACCTATTTGGGAGGAGATAGGGGATGGACTCCATTGATAACTAAGTTGGCCAGAGTGTCCAGGGTGAAAGTCCCGAAATCTTGATTATGTTTGCATAACGTAGATGAATTGAAGAATTGAAGTATTAATAATATGAGTTGTAGTCTCATTTTGAATTGAAGTATGGAAGAGTTAATGATATGAGTTGTAGTCTCATTTTAAATTGATTATGATTGAAGTGTTGATAGTATGAGTTGTAATCTCATTTTGAACTGTTCGGATAAACAATAAACCATATCTATGAATTGATTTGGATAATGAAATGGAAAGGAATTGAAATATGGTTGTGAATATGGATTGGTTATGGAAGAGATGTACGTTGGTTTATATGAGTTAAACATTTATCAAATGCTAATGTTTTATTTAATTCTCATATTATGTTTAGCGTATCTCTACTGGGCTTTGGCTCACCCTATATGGGACATCATTTTCAGGTATAGGTGATATGCCGCCTCCAAGGATGTAGCTTGGGAGGTTTAGAAGCTGAAGGCTTATTTTTGTAGTTATTTTTTGTATTACATGTAATTCAAGCCAAGGGCTTAATTGTTAAGAGTTAGAACTCTCTTTTGTTGAAACCAAGTGTTGACTTAGAAAGTTATAAGCCCGTAGGGCATTTACTTTTGTTGTCAACATGTAATACTTTTTGTAATGGATGCTCTGATAAATGAATACATGTTATTTTTCCTATGTTTATGGATGCCATGAATGATTGGTTTATATGTATTATTTTAAGGGCGTTACACATTGGGGGTGAGTTGATTTTGAAATAGGGGTATCGGGGCTGTGATATAGAGGTTGCCGATCGTCGGCTTCCCTTCTCTTTTGTATTGATGGATATGTTAGGTTTTGATGTGATTTTGGGTATAGACTTGTTATCGTCTACCGGGTTGTTATTGATTGCTACCGTCAGAGGGTTACTGTATGTACCTTGAGCGGGGATTGTTTTCATTTCTTGGAGATCGATCGGGTTGGTAGGGTTTTACCGCCGGCGTATGATAAGCAAGGACGGAGTGAGCTTAGTTGTCTCCTCGCTAGCTGTATGAGTAGTGAGTGTGATGGGACTCGGACTAAGTTGCCCAGAGTGGTTTGTGGGTACTCGGACGTCTTTCCCGAGGATCTTGTTAGTTTGCCACCCCATCGAGAGATTGAGTTCTCTATTGATTTAGTGCCTGGCACGGCACCGATTTCCATGGCACCGTATCGTTTTGCCCCAGCTGAGTTGAGTGAGTTAAAGATTCAACTCCAAGAGTTGCTAGATAAGGGCTTTATCCGCCCTAGTACATCACCTTGGGGAGCACCGGCCCTCTTTGCTAAAAAGAAAGATGGGGCTTTGAGACTTTGCATTGATTATCAAAAGTTGAATCGGGCTACGGTTAAGAACAAGTACCCTATGCCTCGTATAGATGATTTGTTTGACCAGTTGAAAGGATCTCGTTGCTTCTCTAAGATAGACTTGAGATCGGGTTACCATCAACTGAGGGTTAAGGAGGAGGATATCACGAAGACGGCATTCCGTACGCGGTATGGCCATTATGAGTTTCTGGTGATGCCTTTTGGGCTTACCATGCACCCGCTGTGTTTATGGACTTGATGAACCGGATCTTCTAGGAGTTCTTAGACCGCTTCGTGGTCGTCTTTGTGGACGACATTCTGATTTATTCATCTTCTGAGGAGGAGCACGAGGAACACTTGAGAGTGGTGCTTGAGTTACTTAGAGCCTATAAGCTGTATGCTAAGTTTGGGAAGTGTGAGTTCTAATTTAGAGAGGTTAAGTTCTTAGGCCATGTGGTATCCGGGGAAGGGGTGTCTATTGATTCATCCAAGATAGAGGCAGTGCAAGATTGGGCACAGCCTAAGAGTGTTTTTGAGATCCGCAGTTTTCTGGGATTGCCCGGTTATTACGTCGGTTTGTGAAAGATTTCTCCAGGCTAGCTTCGCCGTTGACTAGATTGACGTGGAAAGGGGTCAAATTTGTACGGAGTGAGACTTGCGAAAAGTCATTCCAATTAAGGTTAGACTTACCACCACTCCAGTCTTGATTATTTCGGAGAGGGGTTTGGGCTATGCTGTATATTGTGATGCCTCACGAGAGGGTTTGGGTTATGTATTGATGCAAGAGGGGAAAGTAGTGGCCTATGGCTCGCGGCAGTTGAAAACACACGAGAGAAATTACCCTACTCACGATTTAGAATTGGCAGCTGTGATATTTGCCTTGAAGATTTGGAGGCATTATCTTTATGGTGAGAGATTCTAGGTGTTCTCGGATCATAAGAGTTTGAAGTATCTGTTTACACAGAAAGACTTGAATTTAAGGTAGAGGAGGTGGATGGAATTTATTGAGGATTACGACTTCGAGTTGCATTATCATCCGGGGAAGGCCAATGTTGTAGCCGATGCCCTAAGTAGGAAGTCCATTAGTGATGTAGCTTGTATTGCTATCCGAGAATGGGAGATGCTGGGTACTCTTGGCGAGTTTGACTTGCATCTGGGCGAGTCCGTGGAGTCTGCAGCCTTGTTTTCTGTGGTTGCATAACCTACGCTTGTGAATCGAGTGTTAGAGGCACAGAGGGGTGACTTTGATGTAGAATCCCTCCGGGAGAAGATCTCCAGTGGGAAGGTTGAGAAGGGTTTGACTGTGTATCCTGACTTGAGTGTGAGGTACCGAGACCGCTTGTTTGTGCCGGAGTCTTGCTGGGAGGAAGTACTCTGAGAGTTTCACCATTCACGCCTTGCGGTGCATCTGGGAGGCACAAAGATGTACCATGATCTGAGTCACCAGTTTTGGTGGAGAGGGATGAAGAAAGATGTGGCAGTTTTTGTATCCAAGTGCTTTACTTGTCAGCAAGTGAAGGGCAAGCATCAGAGGACAGCGGGTGTAGACACCCCATTTTTGATCGGCCTTAAGACTTGGGCACTACTGATGGTTTACTCGGTGATGAAGATGTGCAGTGAAAAGGGTCGATTTCTTCGGCAAGGAGAGGGTCAAATCCCAACTTCATACCCCTTTTTGGACCAAAAATATCTTGATCAAAATATTTTAGACCTTGAAACCCTCTCTTTTAAAATGTTTTGGAAATAAAGTTCTTACGATGTTCCGACGCTCACATTTTGTTAAATGTCGCGCTTTTCGGTAAACCAAGCGAGGACAAAGTGGAAATGAATGAAAGAGAGATGAAATCATTGAAAAATCTTTCAAAACACCTTGTTTAGGGGTTTGGAGTTGAAGAAAATGAGAGAGGAGAGAAGAAAACTAGTCGAGGAGAAGTTCGGCATGAATCCGGGTAGGATCGAAACTGAGTGGCTTCACCAAAACAGGCATAACTTTTTTCACAGTTCGAATTTTGATGCAAGGCTGCCACCATTGGAAAGCCTACTTCCGGGGCTTCAATTTGGACATAAGAATGACCTAAAAGGAGTCCAGATGAAGGAGATATGACCATTTGAAGTTTGACCTGGAAAGCAGAATTTTCTTGCCGACCAGAAAAACTGGCTGGCCGACCAGAAAAGTGGTCTGCGGGTCCCAAACTCAGACTTTTTGAAGATCTTTTCCTTCCAGCTGTTCTGCATTGCTCCAGATATTTCCAAACTTGGATATTTCGAACCAAAGCTCTATTCTTGCTATATATGGGGCATTTCACTCATTTTGCAAAGAGAACAAGATTGAAGCAAGTTTTGGGGAGTCTCTCTCTCTATAATTTTGAAGAGCAAAACTCTCTCCCTCCCTAGAATTCTCTCATTCTCCTCTTGTTTTTGAGTTTTAAGCTTAGAATTCTCTACACTCTTGCAAAGAGACCCTTTGATCAAACTTAACCACCATTGGGCTGAGGTTCTTTAAGGATCATTTAGAGCTCCAAAAGGCTGATTTTGGCTCAGATTTTGGCTGGTTTTGCTGCTGTCCTTCAAGGTGCTTCAAGGGTAAGCACTTGTCCCTTTAAACCTTTGCTTTGCATGCTTGTTTTACCACCCTTTCAAACTATTTTTGGCTTGGTTTTGAACTGAAGAAAACTCTATTTTTTAGTCCTAAAAATGATGGTTTAGGCCTTGTTTGGCTAGGGGGTGTTTCCCCCCTTTTGCTCCTTGGCTTGTAAGGCCTTTTGAGCTAACTTCCAAGCTTTTCAAACAACTTCTTTTTTGCCTTAAAACCACTGAATTCTAGAGGAATTTTAGTGGTAGAAAACTTGTTTTGAGGGCCAAAATGGGAGGGGGTTGTCCCTCCTCCTCTTCTCTTGTTTACTTGTGTGGATGGCCCATCAAAAGACCATGTATTTCTCCTTCTTTTAAGCTAGTTCAAGCACTTTTTTGTGACTTTTAGGACCCACCATAACTCTGTTTTAGGTTGGTTTGGTCACCTCTCGCATGCTTTATACACTTGTAGTGTAAAATTGCACACTAGCCTAACATGCATCATGTTTTAGACCATCATTCTAGTGTGATTTTGGCTCAACTCCAAGAAGATTTTACTCATGTTTTGCCATGATCTAGGTCTGATTCATGTTGTTTTGGTCATGCATGCCATGCTTTGTATAGCCATAGTACATTCTAGCTCACTAGCTTTGAGTTTCCAAGTCACTAGCATGCATTGTTTGGGCTATTTGCATGATTTAGCATCATTTCATACATGATTTCAAAGCATGTGTCATGGCCATACACTCACATGTGTCATTCAATGTTTTGGAGGGTTGGTGCTTCATGCCTTAAATATGAGCTCATGTGTATGCCATCTTGCCTAGACTTTTGGGCCACCATTTTAGTGTGTATTTGGTCCTATTTTGACATGCCATAACTGTGATTTTTGTTAGTTAAGTCATCTCATACTTGGTTTTGGTAAGTGTAGTGCAATCCTCCTTGTTGGCCTTGCATGCTTGCTGTTTTGGCCCTTCATGCTAGCTTGTTTTGGCTCTGGTCCATACATGTTTAGCATCATTTTGACATGCTCTAGGACTATTTTGGGTTGCCTTGGCCATGTGGTTCATGTATTGCATAGCTATAGTGCAAGTGTCTATGCTAGTTTAAAGCTTTGAGTCTCCTAACATGCTTCATTTGTGACATGTACATGATTTGGCATCATTTACCATGTTATTTCAGAGCTTATAGTGTTGTCACACTTCCATGTTTTTCACTCTTTAAGTGCTCTTGAGAATCACATCTTAATGCCTTAATTCTTGAGCCAATTGGCATGCATGCTTGTATATGCTTTTGGACTTCATTTTCAGCATGTTTTGGCCATTGTCTTGGCATGCATGAAGCTTGTTTGAGATTGGTTTGGTCCATTGAGTGTTGCATTACATAACCCTTGCCATGTCCATTATGTTTGCATGCTTGTTGCATTGCATTGTGTGGGAGCCGAATAAGTAGAAGAGTCAGAAGACGCGTACCCCAGAAACTAGATACTATTCGGCTTCATATTGCGTAACCAGGACGCTGAATGCGCTAGTAAAGCCGAATAGACGGAGGTCAGTAGCTCTGAATGAATAAAAGGTGAATGAGATAAAAGTAGGCTCAGGCCCCAAGGCCCAAAAAGCAAGTATAAATACAAGAACCACAAGTTTAGCAAGGTAGGTAAGAATCACTTCACTTAACTTAGTGGACAAGCAATCCTGAGTGTCTGAATTGACTTATTCGTCAGAGTGCTAATTCCGGCACCCCCGACCAGAGTGTTTGTATCTTTTCAGGTGACTAGCTGAGGATCACGAGCGTCTCCCAGGATCTGAAGAGTATTTCCAAACCATTTCTCCACAACTGGCGCCGTCTGTGGGAATACTCAAATACATCCATGGCAGGCGTGACTGAAGATCCTCCGATAGCCACTGACAAGACCGCACAGAGAGGTGACCACATTCCAGCAAACTCGCTTGGACCAAAAACCATCGCAGCAAGACTTGCCTCGGACCTCCGCTCATCTTCAAACCCAACGCAAAAGACAATACAAGCGACCATGGCACAAGCTAGGCAAACCAAACAGAGGTTGGACAACATCATCGCTGAGAACGAACGCCTTCGTCGTGATCTGGCCTCGGAAATAGCAAAGTCCAAACAAATGGTGCGCCAGGCTTCTGAGCAACCCCCGAGGGTAGATAATCGACGATCTCGGGCCCGACAGCAAGAAACTGACGGCCGCTATGCCTCAACAGATCGTCTTGAGGAGTTGACAAAGAATGAACATCTCCACCAATGCGTCTGGAAGAGTGTGGTCGAAACACCTGCCCTTCCGAAGGATGCATCTCCGCTTGACACCGTCCACATGATATACAGCCTACTAGTAGCCCCGACCGTGCATGCGATCCAATCACATCCAGGTCCCCAACAACAATTCACGCCAGAAAAGCGGCCCCGAGAAACGCCAAGTATCACCTTTGACGATTCTGGTTTGATCGGTGTAACACTCCCTCACATCGATCCGTTGGTTGTTGAGCTGCGCGTAAACCGGTTCACCGTCGAACGCGTTCTTATCGACCAGGGCAGTACCTCGGAGGTTATGTATTATAAAACCTTCACCAAACTCAGATTCAATGAGTCAGATCTGACTCCGGCCCCTTATCCACTATTCGGCTTCAATGCCACTCCAGAGTACCCCTTGGGAAAGATCAGCTTACCCGTTCGAGCAGGTTCCAGAACGGTGGATGTGGAATTCTTGGTCGTCAGGCTGCCTTCACCGTACAATCTCATCATGGGGCGATCGTGGTTGCATACATTGCAGGCCGTCCCAAGCACCTATCACCAACTGCTACGTTTCCCAACAGAACACGGCATTGAGCAAATCCGCGGGTCCCAGAAATTGGCACAAACATGTTATCTCCTTGCCGCCAGAATGCCAAAGGAACTGCAAGTAAACTCCATTGAGGTGCCGAATCGGGAGATCCTGGATGACGTTGGGCGGTATCCAAATGAGAAGGCCACGGAAGATTTAGACCGAGTTGACATTGATGGAAGCCCAGAAAAGTTCTTCATGATCGGCGCCTCTCTGGATCAGGCCGACAGGCAGCAGCTGATCTCTTTCTTGCTCAACAACCTTGACGTCTTTGCGTGGACTCCGTACGAAATACCGGGAATAGACCCGTCAGTTTCACAGCACCATCTGAATGTCGATCCGAAATGTAAGCCGATCATTCAGAAAGGCCGACGGTCAGCCGCGGAGCGCACTGCCGCCGTTGTTGAAGAGGTAGATAGACTACTTGACACCGGGGCAATTAGAGAAGTCACTTACCCTACGTGGCTCTCCAATACAGTGGTGGTGAAGAAGAAAAATGGGACTTGGCGAGTGTGTGTCGACTTCACCGATCTGAACAAAGCTTGACCCAAAGATTGTTTTCCTCTACCTAGATCGACCAGCTCGTCGATGCGACGGCACGCCATCAACGCATGAGCTTCCTCGATGCTTACAGAGGCTACCATCAAATCGCCATGCATCCAGATGATCAGGACAAAACTGCCTTCCTCACCCCAAGAGGAACCTATTGCTACAAAGTTATGCCCTTTGGGCTGAAGAATGCAGGGGTAACCTACCAAAGATTGGTCACCGCCATGTTCAAAGAGCAACTCGGCCACACTATGGAAGTATACATCGACGATATGGTGGTCAAGTCCAAAGAAGAACAGAATCATATAGCCGATCTAGAAAAGACATTCAGCATCTTACGCAAATACGAAATGAAACTGAACGCTTCCAAGTGTGCGTTCGGAATCGGCTCTGGCAAATTCCTGGGTTACATCGTCAATCACCGAGGAATCGAAGCCAACCCGAGGCAAGTCACAGCAATCTTGGAACTCGGCTACCCCCGTTCAGTAAAAGAAGTCCAAAAGTTGATGGGAATGGCCGCTGCACTTAACAGGTTCATCAGCCGGTCTACAGATTGCTGCCGACAAATCTTTCAAACACTACAGCAGGGTAAGGCTTTTGAATGGTCCGCCGAATGCGAAACAACCTTCAACGGACTCAAGACCTACCTCCTCTCAGTACCTCTCATGACAACACCCGCCGCTGGTGACCCACTCATTCTATATCTGGCAGTTTCCGATAGGGCCGTCAGCGCCGTACTGTTAAAAGAGGAGGAGGGGGAGCAACGACCAGTGTATTATGTGAGCAAGGCAATGGTTGATGCCGAAACACGCTACCTTCCGCTGGAAAAACTCATCTTAGCCCTAGTCATGGCGGCAAGAAAACTGATGCATTACTTCCAGGGACATAGCATTGGGGTGCTAACAGATTATCCCCTCCGATCAGTACTATGGAGTACAGAAGCATCAGGACGTGTTTCAAAATGGGCTCTTGAACTCGGCCAATACGACATTCAGTTTTTACCTAAAACCGCAATCAAGGGGTAGGTGTTGGCCGACTTTGTTGCCGAATTCACCGGCGAGCTTGCCAACCTTAAACCTAACGAAGTTCGACCAAAGGTTGAAGTTCGACCAAAGTCGAACTGGAGAATTTATGTCGGGGATATTTGGCAATTATACTGTGATGGATCGTCTAACCAAAGGGGCAGCGGCGCCGGAGTTGTAATCATGTCTTCAGACGGCGCAGTAATTGAGCAGGCCGTCAAGCTTGGCTTCGAAGCATCAAATAACGAAGCCCTTCTAGCCGGTCTGTGGAATGCGCACCTTCTCAGCGCACGGCGTCTGCTTGTGTTTTGTGATTCAAAGTTGGTAATCAATCAGCTAAAGGGGGAGTACACGGCAAGAAACGACCGTATGGCGGCCTACATGAAAACGGCCAATTCCTTGCTGGCAAAATTTGACCATCACGAACTGAACCAAATAACACGCGACCAGAACACACACGCGGATGCCTTGGCGTGCCTGGCCTCCGCCATCAATTCTGAGATCAAATGGACCATCGAAGTAGGTTTCGTCCCGGAGCCGAGTATTGGCCCTTCGGAGGAAATCCATGTCAATGTTATAGAATCCACACCAAGCTGGATGGACCCCATTGCTGCATTTCTCTCTTCTAAACAACTCCCAGAGGACAAAAAAGAAGCACACAAGCTGCGAAATAAAGCCCTGCGATACTATCTAGATCCATAAGGAGGGCTTTACAAAAAGTCCCTCTCTGGTCCATATTTGGAATGCGTACACCCCGACAAAGTGGAGGAGCTTCTGATCGAGATACATGAGGGCAGTTGCGGTGCCCATTCTGGCGAATGCTTCCTGGCCCATCGAGCTATAACGCAGGGATATTATTGGCCGACAATGAGAGCTGACGCGGAGAGTTATGTAAAAAAATGCGAACAGTGCCAAAAGTTCTCCCTGTTAACCCATCTGCCTGCCGAAGAGTTGAACTCTATCACCAGCCCTTGGCCATTTGCTCAGTGGGGACTTGATATCGTAGGACCATTGCCTAGGGCCCCAGGGAACAAGCGATTCTTAATCGTCGCGACAGACTACTTCACAAAATAGGTCGAAGTGGAGGCTCTAACACATATACGAGATGCCGACATTAAATGCTTTGTATGGAGAAACACCATAACACGATTCGGCATTCCGAGAGCTCTCATCTCAGATAATGGCACCCAGTTCGATTGTGGCGTATACCGAGAGTTATGCAGCAAATATGGCATTTGGCCTTACTTCTCGACACCGGCCTACCCCCAAAGCAATGGTCAAGCCGAAGCCTCTAACAAATCCATCTTGGGCGGCATCAAAAAGAGGCTGGAAAAAGCTAAAGGCAAATGGGTCGAAGAATTGCCGAGTGTATTGTGGGCTCATCGTACCACGCCGAGGAGATCCACTGGAGAAACGCCATTTGCTCTATGCTTTGGAACCCAGGCAATCTTACCCTTGGAAATCGGCCTTCCAACTCTGAAATCGCAAGTTTTTGACATGGGCCGAAACGACATGATGCTTGCCCTAGATCTGATTCTAATCGAAGAACGAAGAGACTGCGCCTTGGCATCCATGGCACGGGTATCAGCAGTAGCTCGCCAAGTTGTATAATCAGCGAGTTCAGTTGCGCCGATACACGCTAGGAGAGCTTGTCCTAAAGAAGGTACTTCCAGCCGACCGGAGACCGGCCGATGGAAAATTGGGTCCAAACTGGGACGGCCCCTATCAAATTGAATCCATCGCAGGAACAGGGGCATATCGGCTCTCGAACATGTCAGGAAGAAGCCTGCCACGGCCTTGGAATTCAACACATTTACGTAAATTCTATCATTGACCCGACTTGTGGGCTTCATACTTGTACATGTTCCACCTTTGCAATACAAAGTTTCTTGTTTTCTCAAGCTCGCCCCCAAGCCTTGATTAATAAGGGCCGATTAAGCCTTCCAAATTCCAAAATAAAGCCTCCGGATTTGGAGCCCCTTTTGGTGCACGATACCTTAAGGCCGATTAAGACTTCGGATTCGGAGCGCCCTTTGTGGATATCACGATTGGCCAAAATAAAGCCTCCGGATTCGGAGCCCCTTTTGGTGCACGACACCTTAAGGCCGATTAAGACTCCGGATTCGGAGCGCCCTTCGTGGATATCACGATTGGCCAAAATAAAGCCTCTGGATTCGGAGCCCCTTTTGGTGCACGACACCTTAAGGCCGATTAAGACTCCGGATTCGGAGCGCCCTTCGTGGATATCACGATTGGCCAAAATAAAGCCTCCAGATTTGGAGCCCCTTTCGGTGCACGACACCTTAAGGCCGATTAAGACTCCGGATTTGGGGCGCCTTTCGTGGATATCACGATTGGCCAAAATAAAGTCTTCGGATTCGGAGCCCCTTTCGGTGTACGACACCTTAAGGCCGATTAAGACTCCGGATTCGGAGCGCCCTTCGTGGATATTACGATTGGCCAAAATAAAGCCTCTGGATTCGGAGCCCCTTTTGGTGCACGACACCTTAAGGCCGATTAAGACTCCGGATTCGGGGCGCCCTTTGTGGATATCACGATTGGCCAAAATAAAGCCTCGGTCAAAATAAAGCCTTCGGATTCGGAGCCCCTTTTGGTGCACGACACCTTAAGGCCGATTAAGACTCCGGATTCGGGGCGCCCTTCGTGGATATCACGATTGGCCAAAATAAAGCCTCGGCCAAAATAAAGCCTTCGGATTCAGAGCCCCTTTTGGTGCACGACACCTTAAGGCCGATTAAGACTCCGGATTCGGGGCGCCCTTCGTGGATATCACGATTGGCCAAAATAAAGCCTCAGCCAAAATAAAGCCTCCAGATTCGGAGCCCCTTTGGTGCACGACACTTTGAGGCTGATTAAGACTCCGGATTCGGGGCGCCCTTCGTGGATATCACGATTGGCTAAAATAAAGCCCCCGGATTCGAAGCCCCTTTTGGTGCACGACACCTTAAGGCCGATTAAGACTCCGGATTCGAAGCGCCCTTCGTGGATATCACGATTGGCCAAAATAAAGCCTTCGGATTCGGAGCCCCTTTTTGTGCATGACACCTTAAGGCCGATTAAAACTCCGTATTCGGAGTGCCCTTCGTGAATATCACGATTGGCCTTTTTGAGAGATGTATTCGGACCACTTGATCGGCCGAATAAATATTCACTGAGAATCGTTCTTAATTCAGGCTGGTCAATGCACGTCTAAACATTTACGCCACGCAACACAAAATTTGCCAGTAAGTTGAAAGAATACGATTAATTAAGCACATAACATTTCAAGACCAAATACAAACATTGAAAATAAAAGAAATTCTATTTATTCGGCGCAAAGTCTATTCATTAGGCACCCTCATCGTCGCTCCTCTCAATTTCGAAATCGGGATAAGGAAAGTAGTGGCGATGGTATAGGGGCGAGGCCGAATCAATGCCCACGGCCTCCAGAGATTCCTCGGTTTGAAAGGCCTTGATCTAGCCGTGCTTGAATCCACAATTTTCACATTGACAGACCTCCTCGGCAAGGTTTTGTTTGGTCTTCTCCACCCCGACCTTCAGGCCGTCCTGAAACCCCTTTTCATAACCCGAGGTCCGTTGGGTTACTCTCTCCGCAACAACCAATTTGGATTGACCGGCTGCCACCGACGCGCTCGCTCGAACATTCTTCAGCTCCCGAAGCTCACACTCAGCCTTTTCCACATGAATCTCCAGACTGCGATTCCTTTCGACCTTTTTCTCACTCTCACGTCGCGCTTCCCGCAGAAGCATGCCGACTTCGTAAGCAGTATATAGTCCTTTCACGGCCCCATGTATGCCGTCTCGAAATACTTCGAAATCTCGACGTCTGACCATCGATTGTTGGACTTCCGGCGGGAATATCTGTCGAGCGAACTCGACTGCCACATCTGGGTCTTTAATGATAGAATCCGCCTCCGTCATTGGTCTATTCTTCACAGAAACCGCAAAACTCAATGGTCGTGGCGTCGCATCAGGCTCGATTCTCGGTCGCGGGCGTGGAGAATTTCCCCGTTGTTGCCTGTCCTTTCGGGGCGATCTGCTTCGATGACTAAGGGGCTGCTGTGTTTCCCGATCCTTGGACGTTCTTCTTCCTGTACGCGTAGGCTCGCTACTACGACTCATTGCGGCGTCTGTCTCAGTCAATCTTCGTCCCTCCTAAGTTGCCTGAATGGAAATAAGTAGGGCCTCTGGCGTGCACCCACTCCATTTATCCTTCAATGTTTGCAGCTCTCCCGAGGCAACGTCAGTAATCCTAAACGTTAATAGTCGGATGACAATTGTCCAGCCCGCGAGTTAGGCCCATTCGGCTTCCCAAGCTCGCGCCCTGGCTAAGGCAAGGGTAGATTTATTAATCTGGTCGGCCGTGTTTCTACTCGCAAGCGCCGATCAATCCGTGCCTTAGCCAGCCCGCGAGTTAGGCCCATTCAGCTTCCCAAGCTCGCCCTGGCTAAGGCAAGGGCAGATTTACTTTATTAATCTGGTCGGCCGAGTTTTCAAGCGCAAGCGCCGATCAATCTGTGCCTCAGCCAGCCCGCGAGTTAGGCCCATTCGACTTCCCAAGCTCGCGCCCTGGCTAAGGCAAGGGCAGATTTATTAAACTGGTCGACCGTGTTTTCACGCGCAAGCGCCGATCAATCCGTGCCTCAGCCAGCCCGCGAGTTAGGCCTATTCGGCTTCCCAAGCTCACACCCTGGCTAAGGCAAGGGCAGATTTACTTTATTAATCTGGTCGGCCGAGTTTTCAAGCGCAAGCGCCTATCAATCTGTGCCTCAGCCAGCCTGCGAGTTAGGCCCATTCGGCTTCCCAAGCTCGCACCCTGGCTAAGGGCAGATTTATTAATCTGGTCGGCCGTGTTTTCACGCGCAAGCGCCGATCAATCCGTGCCTCAGCTAGCCCGTGAGTTAGGCCCATTCAGCTTCCCAAGCTCACGCCCTGGCTAAGGCAATGGTAGATTTATTAATCTGGTCGGCTGTGTTTTCACGGGCAAGCGCCGATCAATCCGTGCCTCAGTCAGCCCGCGAGTTAGGCCCATTCGGCTTCCCAAGCTCACGCCCTGGCTAAGGCAAGGGCAAATTTACTTTATTAATCCGGTTGGCCAAATACCTAAGCTAAGCAGCCGATCTAACCATAACCGAGAGCAATATCATTCATCAACATTTTTTATATATACTCAAGTTACGAAACAAAAAGCTACAAGCCCGATTTTATATATACTCCTGAAATTTTTCATATATACTCAAGTTACTAAACAAAAAGATTTACTCAGGACTATAGCAACAGATGAAAAATATTAAATAAAAAACTATAAAAATACATTTGACATCCTAAAAACTGTCAGTCGGCCGGATCAACCATCGGAATCAGACTCCAATGGCTCAACATCCACTTGCTCATATGGTATTGGCGTAATCAACGAAGCGTTAGCAGCAGTAAGGGCTTTATGCCAGCCATGTTTGAATCCCAGATTTTCAAACTTGGGGACTTGGTCAACGTACTCAGCGAGTCCAACATTTTTCCTGGCCTCGAATATTTTGGAAGACTCCGAGTCGGCTCCTTCCTTCGCCGCTTTCATTTTAGCCAACTCAGCCTCCAGTTTGGAGATCGCCTTCTGGGCCAATTTGAGCGCATCTTCGCTCCCGTCCACCTTCTTCTCGGCATCCGATCTCAATTGATTCGCGCTACGAGCCCTCTCCATCTCGGCGTCGGCCCTTGAGGCTTCCTTGTTAGCCCTCAAAGCCTCGACCTCGGCCCTTCTCCTCTGGCCTTCAACTTCCTTGCGTAAATGACCAATCTCTTTGATGGCGTCGCGATGGCGATGGCCCATATCAGCTATCCATCCGACGGTCTGCAAAACCAGAATTTAAAACCATAACTTCAACAGTATTTGGATTAAGTGAAGCTAAGTTTGAATATGTACCAAAAGTGCCGATTGGGCGGCTAGTGCTGTCGCATTCAGATCCGTTTCCACCCGGAAAGCCTCCTTGTCAGACGGTAACGACACGGACGTAGCCAAGCTGAATGCGACTTCTGGATCTTTAAGCGCCGAAGCATCAGAAGAAACCGTCATGTTTCTTATCATCGGCTGAATGACAAAAGGAACCATCACGTCCGATCCCTCTAATCGAGCACGTTTGCCGCCATGTTCTTCTGAGTCGGCCTCGAACTCGGCAGGGCGTTTCTCTGCCTCAACTTCTTGGCTGGCTTGCACGATCAAAGCAGATTCGGCATTCCAATTTTCTGCCGTTTCTATCTCAACAACGCGCACGGACTCTGATTCGCTAACAGGCAGGGAGAATTGAGATTCGGTGGCGGGTGGTACTTCAGACGGAAGGGCCTCCGCTCTTCGCCGTGCGGCCAACCTTTCCGCATTAGCCTTCCTGGCAAGTTTTGTCAGGCTTAACCCGGCCATGTCTTCGGTGTCTGCGGCGGGAATATCCTCCAAGCCAGGAACAACGCCGTCAAGGGAAAGATCCCCTCGGCCCGAAGTGGATGGGGGATCAGCCGAATTCAGTACCTCGTCAGACTCGGTTTCGGACTGATCTGATTCGATAACATTAGCTACATCCCGCACCGAATCGGACCCATCAAAACCAACCTGCCTCAAGTTTTTGAAGTCAGACATAATAAGAGCGATGAGAGAATCTTCACCCTCCGGAATAGGGATATTTTTCGCCGCCGAGAAGGTCGTATATGTCGGCTCGTAACGAAGTAGAATATGCGCCGATCTCCCTTGTTTCTGAAGACTTCGACGGCCGAAATATTTGAGCGCGACTTCGATATCCGAAAGAACGGCGCCGTCAGTTGAAGACAGAAATTTCTTCAAATTGCTCCCTGCACAAGCCAAGCCGTCACATTTCAAAGAAGAGGCTTTACAACAAAAACGAACAAATAATAAAAGCGAGAAGGCAATCAGCCACCTGGCTCGCCCCTCCGTCTAGGAATAGGGTCGACGTGATCCTCCCCTTCGCCAAATTCCCAGTTACCCTGGACAACAACCATAACATCATCAACTCGTTTTCCAGAACTGAAAAGCATAGTAATCAGCTGATGGTCGATATCCTTGGCCCTAAGGAAGAAATGCCCGTGCTGACCAGAAGACTTAGCCAAGGCATAGCAATGCCGGATGGCTGGAATGCCAAGGTTAATTCTTAGGCGATGGTTGAGCGCTATAACCCCCATTATGATTCTAAAGAAATTCACATTAGGTTGGGAAGGGATTAAACCCTAGTAGCGAAGCACAGCCCTAAGAAACGGGTGAAGAGGGAAACGGACTCCACCTCTACAATTGACAAAAGAGGAAAGGCAATTGTGGTTTTGTCCTCCCTCTCCATATCAAGAGTGCCGTCTGCCACAAGCGACAAACGGACATCATCAGGAATGGAGAAATGGCGTTTAAAGCCAGCGATTCGATCTGACGAGAAGAGGTCTTTTAAATGTTTCACCATACCTTACAGTTTATGAGAATATGCCAAGGAAGGAATAAACCAGAAAGAGTCTTCAAAGCAAGGGAGGAGAGAACTTACAAAGGACGAAAGGGATATCGGAAAACAGAGTTGCAGGGACTATCCAAAAGGCAATCCAGCGATGAGCGTCATAAAATACATAATTGAAAGGACGTCAAAATTTTAAATCGCAATAAATAGACACATGCGTGAAGGGGAAAAGTCGACACGAAAACCGAAAGGGGTGCGCTTAGATATCCACATGACGATGAGGCCAACCGCCGAATTTTGGCTCTGACTTTTCGAAATTCAAAACCAAGCACTCCAGCCAACTGTCGTCGGTGAACTGCTTGGGGGGCAATTATGGGAGCCGAATAAGTAGAAGAGTCAGAAGACGCGTACCCCAGAAACTAGATACTATTCGGCTTCATATTGCGTAACCAGGACGCCGAATGCGCTAGTAAAGCTGAATAGACGGAGGTCAGTAGCTCCGAATGAATAAAAGGTGAATGGGATAAAAGTAGGCTCAGGCCCCGAGGCCCAAAAAGCAACTATAAATACAAGAACCACAACTTTAGAAAGGTAGGTAAGAATCACTTAACTTAACTTAGTGGACAAGCAATCCTGAGTGTCTGAACTGACTTGTCCGTCGGAGTGCTAATTCCGGCACCCCCGACTGGAGTGTTTGTATCTTTTCAGGTGACTAGTTGAGGATCACGAGCGTCTCCCAAGATCTGAAGAGTATTTCCAAACCACTTCTCCACACATTGTGTGTGTGCATGCCTTGCATTGCATTTTGTCTGCATGCCATTAGCTTTGCTAAGTTGATCATGTTGCATTGCATGTGTTTGGGTTGAGTGTTATTTGTGAATTCATTTACATTGATTCGTGTAATCTTGGCTTCTCAGCTATCGTGCATTGCGATGCTCGGTTGGTGGCCCGAGGGTTGAGAACTACACTCCCTTGAGCTTAAAAAATGATAAGGAGGGTGGTTTTGCACACATACCTTGCAAATACACTGCTGTGCCCCTTCTTGTTCTCTGTTGCAGCAAACTAGAGTGTAGCAGAATTTTCTGGTCGGCAGACCAGAAAAAGTGGCTGGCCAACCACTTTTTATGGTTTGCAACAAGTTTGGTTGGTCGGCAGGTGGTTGGCAACACCAATAAGTGGTCGGCCATGCTCCTGGAGGTTCCCATGATGGAGTAGAAGCTATCTGGAGCTTTGTACAGTGTTCTGAGAACAATTGCAAACAGAGGCAAGTTGGGGCACGGTGATGGATTTCCGAACAAGGCGACCAAGCATGCATGCGCTTCTCGCCCCGAGGCTCATCTCTTACTGCTTTACTTAGCGTCTTTGCTTAATTAGCTAGTTTGATGGTTTTGTACTTGATTAGTTAATGCGTTTAGCTATTCATTTGTTTTGTAATAATTAGTTTAATTAGCTTAGATTAGCTAGTTAGCTTATTATTCGGACCCTCCGTCGAGAGGGCACAACTTTTGTAATAAGTGTGCGTGTGTGTGATGCATGTCTTCCAACCCCCATTTCTTTCTCCCTTTTACTTAACCGCTTTCGATGGTTAGTTTTAGGGCATATTTCGATTAGCATCCTTATGCTTGCATGCGTGCATCCATTCATCTATCTTGCATGCACCGGGCTCGGTGCATCATACAAACTACATTGTATTTCAATTCCAATTTGAATACATGTATCAATTGTTGCATTTCATATGCCATCTTAGGTAGTCGAGCCTATCTCATTGCATTTTGCATGTGTTGCATTAGGCATTGATAACATAGCTAGGATCATGCATTGATTACTAACTAGCTTTTGTTTTGGCTCGGAGTACTAGGTAAGCTTTTATGCTTTAGCATACTGCATGAGATGTGTATGTTGCCATGTTAGCATGCTTGCCATGAGGCTATTTGCTTAACTGATATAACTGCATGAATGCCTGTGGATGAAGGCTCCATTGCTTGAATTGGAACAATTCATCAAAATGTGTGTTTTAAGCCCACTTGAAGTGGCAAATGACCATGTTTTCTAAGGCCACTTGAGGGTGGCAAAATCCGCGCCTTAGCCTACTTATGAGTAGCACCTTCAAACCATTTTCAAACAAACAAACATGAGATGTTTTGTTCCAATTTAGGCGATCTAGTCTATATTTGTATGCTGTACGCATCACTGAGTAATTCTAGCTTAATTAAACCGGAATAAGAACACATATGTTTTCAAAAACAACATATCATGTTAGTAAAGGCTGATCTTTGATTGGGCGAGCAGGGGTGCTCATTGCATGACCTTCCCCTCTCGTACCCAAGTTCCCGAGCCGAGGCAACTTTGGTGATGACAGACACGTGGCCTTAGGCATGAGTCAGGGTTTCCTAAATTTCCCAAAACAAAACATTTAGGTGGCGACTCTGTAATCTGGCAAAGCAGTCCATGTTTGGCACTTCTTGATTAAAATCAGTTTTCTAAAATGATTTGCCGGATTTGGACTCTTTGGTGATTTATCAGTCTTACATTGCACTTTGTGAGACTAGATACAGAACCGTGACATAAGTCCGAACTGTAGTAGCTAAGAACAACGATTCGCGGCCTTGCACGCGGAGCGGAGTTCGGGCGGTCTACAGCGGGTTTGTTGCAACCCTTGCCTATAGCCGAGTGGAAATGGGAGCATGTCACGATGTATTTTGTTGTGGGTCTTCCAAAGAATCGACGGGGTAGTGATGCCATTTGGGTGGTAGTAGACCGGTTGACTAAGTCGACACACTTTATTCCTATGTGCGTGAGAGATTCGGTAGATCATCTTGCCGACTTATATATTCGGGACATAGTGAGGTTACACGGGGTCCTAGTGTCGATCATCTCAGATAGAGATCCGCGTTTTATTGCTAGGTTGTGGTAGAGTTTGCAGAGTGCCTTGGGCACTAAGTTGACCTTTAGCACGGCTTACCATCCTCAGACTGACGGGCAGTCTGAGCGTACCATTCAGATCCTTGAGGATATGCTTCGAGGCTGTGTCCTTGACTTCAAGGGGTCGTGGAGAGACACCTACCCTTAGTGGAGTTTGCCTACAACAACAGCTTCCAATCAAGTATTGGTATGGCACCATTTGAGGCCTTGTATGGCCGATCGTGTAGATCTCCAGTTTGTTGGGCCGAGGTGGGTGATGCACCTCTTTTGGGCCCGGAGTTGGTTCGGGAAACGACGGAGAAAGTTGAACTTATCCATAAGAGGCTAGTTACAGCCCAGAGTCGCCAAAAGAGTTACGCCGACCGTAGGAGGAGACCTTTGTCATTTGAGGTGGGTGATCATGTTTTTCTGAAAATATCACCTAGGCGGGGTTTGATGAGGTTTAGGAAGAGTGGGAAGTTGTCCCCTCGGTTTATTGGCCCTTTCGAGATCTTTGAGAGGATTGGTGAGCTTGCTTATCGTTTAGCATTGCCGCCGCAGTTGTCCGGAGTGCATGACGTGTTTCATGTTAGTATGCTTCGAAAATATGAGCCGGATCCATCGCATGTGTTGGATTGGACCGACTTAGAGGTAGATGAGGATGCTTCGTATGAGGAGAGACCGGTGTGGGTCTTGGATAGACGGGACCAAGTCTTGCGAGGGAAGATGATTCCCTTGGTCAAGGTATTATGGAAACATCACGGGGTTGAGGAAGCCACTTAGGAACAAGAATTGGAGGTCCGAGAAAAATATCCGGATCTATTTGTGGATGTTTGAGCTTATATTGGGAATTTTGTTTTGTTGATAAACTCTAAGAACATTGTATATGTTTCTGATTATGGAAGTATTGAAAATGTTGCATATGTTGCAAAGAAATGAGTTTAATTTAACATTGTACATGTTGAATGCGTTGTAGAAATGAAAATATGTTTTTAACATTGCATATGTTATGGAATTGTGGAATTTGTGTATTGGAAATTAGTTGAAATTCAAAGAATGCATGTTGATAATGCATATTGAGTTATGTTTGTAAAGTTGTTCTCTTGAGAAGAGATGGAATGATCGGTAGTGGATCATGTTGATAAATGTTGTATTGTAACCATACTGAGAATTGAAAAGATCACAATTTTGAAACTTATATTTGTAATTTCGGGGACGAAATTCTATAAGGGGGGGAGGTTATAGCGATCCCGGTTTTCCCCATCATTTATTTTGTTTCGGACTTGGGTTCCGTCATGGTTGTTGTCATCTATATCTTGTTTCCGTCCTTTAAATCCTTTGTATTTGAGTTTTAGGACGTGTTGGGTAAGTTTGGTATAGGTTGGTTGTGAGTTGAAACAAATGGTTGCTGTCCATAATTTGGCATCCTCGCTCGAGTGAGGCTTTTTGCACTCGAGTGAGCTTCGGGTTTTTGCTTCTTCGTTCGAGCGAAGGTTCTTGCGCTTGAGCGAGCTTTCTTTGATGTGTCTCTTGGCTCGAGCGAGCACTCTTGCGCTCGAGCGTGCGTCTGCGTCTAGATTGGACCTGAAGGTTGGTATTCTTTGCTCGAGCGAGGCTTTTGTCGCTCGAGCAAGCGAGCTCTATGTTTTGTGTTTCTTTGCTCGAGCGAGAACTCTTGCGCTGGAGCGTGCTTCTAGGTTGCAGACCTGAAGCTTCACATTATTCGCTCGAGCGACGCTTCTTGCGCTCGAGTGAGGTCCGTTTGTGTCTGGTCGCTCGAGCGACCACTCCTTCGCTCAAGCGAGCCCTGGATATATCAGTTTGTAGCAGCGGCTTGTACATTACTTTTTCATCATCTTTTTCATTCAAATCCTAGATCCGACTCTCTCTCTCTACACACTTCTTCTCTCTATAAATACACTTGATCTAGAGGGTTTTTACCCTACTTCCTTTGTAAAAAGGGTGGAGTATCGCATGGGCTACATTTTGATCCGAAAATTTGTGGTTTTGGAGCATCTCGAGTTTTCTTCATTATCTCCCTTGAGTCTGTTCATTTGAGGTAGGGATAAACTACTCTTTTTTTTATGGGTTTTAACATAGATGTTAGTCATTTTGTATAAATGTTGAAATTTTGGGAAATATGGATAAAGTTAGGGTTTGATTTTGAATATACAAAAGAGGGGTTTTCTAACTTTGGGCTCCATTGAGTATATGAGGTCTTGAAAAGGGGGATTATTTGTATTATTGATGAAATTTGGTCTTGAGGGCAATAGTCGAGAAAATGGGGATTAATGCCCTAATTTGTATTGAATAAATCATCTGTATAATTAATGAGTTAACTTGTGGAAATATGAAATTGGTTTAGAAATTGTGAAATTGAAGGAAATTGTGATTAGATGGTGTAGTTGGATTGATAAATCACTCACCTATGGAAAATGTGGTAATTTATCCGTGTAATAGATTTATTTATCTGTTTAGATATAACTATTTGGGCTATCGGTGGAGGATAGTCATGATTGTTGTAGAACTGCATGATGATTAGGTAAATTGAAACTAATCAATTGGAATATGTCATCGAATATGACAGTTGGATTAACACATTGAACATGTGGTATGATTGATCATCGTATATGATAAAGTGTTTAAATACATTGCATATGTATCTTTGTTTGAGAGGAGATAGGGGATGTACTCCACTGTTTTGGGAGGAGATAGGGGACGAACTCCATTGATAACTAAGTTGGCCGGAGTGTCCAAGGTGAAAGTCCCGAAATCTTAATTACATCTGAATGATGTTGCTGATTGAAGTGTTAATAATATGAGTTGTAGTCTCATTTTGAATCATGGATATTTGAAGTGTTATTAGAATGAGTTGTAATCTTATTTAAATTGTTTGGTTAGATAATGAACCAGGTCTATGAATTGATTTGGATAATGAAAGGAAGTACATTGAGATACAGTTGTAAACGTTGATTAATTTTGGAAAGGGGTTATGTTTGTTTACAAGTGTTGATCATTTATCGAATGCTAATGTATTAGTTATTTCTCATATTTGTTTTAGCATATCTTTATTGGGCTTTGGCTAACCCTACTTGGGACACCATTTTCAGGTGCAGGTGACATGCCGCCTCCAAGGTCATAGCTTGGGAGGTCTTGAGGCTGAAGTCTCTATTTTGGTTGTTTTGCATATGTTATATGTTTTCATTTTAGAGCTAAGGGCTTAAACTTGTAAAAGGCTTTGACCCTCTTTTGGTTGTATCCAAGTGTTGACATGGAAAGTTGTAAGCCTGTAGGACATTTACTTTTGTTGTCAACATGTAATACTTTTGTAAAGAATACTCTGATGAATGAATATGTTTTATTTTCCTATGTCAACGGATATTATGAATGAATGATTTACGTATTTATTTTGAGGGCGTTATATTCTGGAAGACTTGAACACTTAGAATTTTTTGAGAGTTGGAGAAAATTTTTGCAAAGAAGGGTGGAGGGAAATTTTTCATTGCTTCATCCGTTAGCATAAATGCCAATTTATACGCACATTTGATAGATACAAACAAAACCGAAGACTTATTCTTACGTCACATTTTTGAACAAAAAGTCCAAAAGTCTAGTTAGGCCTAGTTATAGATTTTACAAAATTTCTATGCAATAAATGCATAGACTTTGACAATAAATGAATAGACTTTGACACCAACTTTCTACTACAAACAATAAAAATTTTGTCAATAAATGGTTAGGATAATGATATCGGGTACTGCGGTGGGCTCCATTGCATATCATTCAATCCTCCTATTTTGATAAAATTTTGACACTATAATTTGTTACAAGACATGTGTAAGGATTCTCACAACTTTTCTTTAATGGAGTAGGGTAGGGGTCATCTACTCTATTAAAGTAGTGAGTGAAGGAGATGCCTTATTACTAACAGACGGAAATAATTACAGACACAAATATTTACAGGAGCTGTTGTCGGTTTTTGGCGTGAATTTCGCTGAGCGTTGAAGAAAGGCCTTATCTTCTACCAATTTTTTCTTTATCTTCTGAGTATCCTGATGCCAATAATTGATGTAGACATATGGCTACTGGATGGTGGAGTGAATCTTCAAGGTGGATCTTTCCGTAGAAAAATTACAAAAGTTCAAAGAGTAAAAAAAAATATATTTATCTAAGTCTAGAAACATGCACTTTGTGACTTCCAAAATATTACAAGAGTCTAATTATGGAGTGCTCCTTTTTTTTATTTTTTTATTTTTTATTTTTATGGAGTCTAATTATTGAGTGCACTATTAGATTTGAATGGACTTGCACGTGAAATGTGCAGAGTCGAGTCTGATTTTGTTTATCGTTATAATTAGTATAATTATTCATGCTATGTACAGGTATAAACAAATAATCAAATTTTAATTTTTAAAATTAAATAATAATCTATAAAATTTATTTAGAATACGTAGTAAAAATAATTTAGAATTAATTAAATTTTATTCATTTTTATAACAGTTACACATAAGAGAATTTTTTTTTTTAAAATTCTTATATCATTAATTGTGTGCTCTAAATTCTTAATAACAAATACATGTCATAATTTAACTAGTAAAAATTAAAAATAAATCACAAAAATTATATTTATGATATACATTTCGTTTTATGAGTTTCATAATTTTAATTTATCACATGATAGTAGTAAATTATATTATAGCGATCCCGGTTTTCCTTTCCTTGTTTACTGTATTCCAGACTTAGTTCCGTGGATGTGTTGCTGTCGTATTCTCATTTCCGCCCTTTACTCTTTGTATGTGAGTCTTGGGTTGTGTTGGGCAGGTTTGAAACAGGTTGGTTGTGTTTAGAAACCTAGAGTTGATGCCCAGAATTTTGCCTTCACGCTCGAGTAGGGCTTTTGACGCTCGAGCGGGCCCTTTGTTTTTGCTTCTCCGCTCAAGCGGCCATTTTGACGCTCGAGCGTGATTTTCCATCTCTCAGTATTTTGTCTGCAGGTCATTGGACGTTCGAGCGTCCACTTTCACGCTTGAGCGGGGACCATCAACTGCAAGACTTCTGGAAGCGTGCATCCGGCGCTCGTGCGGTGCTTTTTACGCTCGAGCGGGGAATCCCACGCTCGAGCGGACCTGTTTGTATATCAGTCTGAATTTTGACTTTTTGGATCACTTTTTCGGCACCTTCTCTCTCTTTACCTTTTCAAAACCTCCATTGGAGAGCTCCTCACTCTAAACTTCAACTTCTCTCTAGGGTTTGATCTAGTTTGAGTGATCTTCTACCTTAGTGTCTTTGTAAAAAGTGTAGAGCTTGGCTTGGCTACATTTTCATCCGAAAATCTTGGGTTTTGGAGCATTTCAAAATTCTTCATCTTCTCCATTTGGTCTCATCTTTTGAGGTAGGGATAACTACTCACTTTTATGATTTTTGACATAAACTTTTGGTCATTTTGATTTAATGTTGAAGTTGGGTAATTTTGGGTGTTAGGGTTTCAAAATGTATAAAGAGGGGTTTTGTTCTTTTGGGCCAATACATATGTATTTTGGGTCTCAAATGGGGTTATTGTTGTTTATTGTTGGTATTTGAGCCTTTGGATCAATGTTGAGAAAAGAGGGAGAAAAGCCCTAATTTAATGTTATGAATTAATTTGTATAATTAATTTGGAAAGTTATGGAAATATGAAATTGAGTTGGAAATAATGAAATTGGCTTAAAATAAGGTTGAATGGTGGAGTTGAATTTACAAATCACTCACTTTTGAAATTATTGATAACCTATCTGTTGATGCATTTATTATCTGTTTAGAAATAATTGCTTTGGGCTATCGGTGGAGGATAGTCTTGAATGTTGTAAACATTGCATGATGATTAGGTGAATTAAAACTGATCAGTTGAATATGTCATTGAATATGATGGTTGGAATAATACATCGAATGTGTGTATTGATTGATCGTGTATATGATAATTGTTTATATACATTGTATTGTGTGGGAGGAGATAGGGGATGTACTCCATGGTTTGGGAGGAGATAGGGGATGGACTCCTAAACCGGATATTATTTGGGAGGAGATAAGGGATGTACTCCATGGTTTGGGAGGAGATAGGGGATGGACTCCTAAACCGGATATTATTTGGGAGGAGATAGGGGATGGACTCCATTGATACGGCTAATCTGTGTATCATTTGTGAAGTATGGAAGTGTTTTACTATGAGTTGTTATGTCATGTGAATTGTGAAGTATGGAAGTGTTTGTTATGAATTTTAATTCATTTGAATTGTTGATATTGGAAAGGTTTTTAACATGAGCCGTAGTCTCATGGGAATTGTTTGGCTAGGTTCTGAGCCATGTTTATAAATCGAAATTGTTAAGTAAAGGAAAATGGAATGAAGCATGGACATATGTGTCATGGAACTGAAATCTGTTATGAGTTGATTTATATGAGTTAAACATTTATCAAATGCTAATGTTTTAGTTATTGCTCATATTATGTTTAGCATATCTCTACTGGGCGTTGGCTCACCCTATATGGGACATCATTTTCAGGTTCAGGTGATATGCCACCTCCAAGGACGTAGCTTGGAAGGCTTGAGGCTGATAGCTCTTTTTGTTGTTCTCTTTTGTATATTACATGTATATCAAGCCATGGGCTTATTTTGTGTAAAAAGTTAGAACTCTACTTTTGTTGAACCCAAGTGTTGACTTGGAAAGTTGTAAGCCTATAGGGCATTTACTTTTGTTGTCAACATGTAATATCTTTTGTAAGAATACCCTGATGAATGGCATTATGTTTTACTCTCTTAAGTTTATGGATGAAATGAATGCATGATTTATGGGTTTATTTGGAGGGCGTTCAACTTGGTATCAGAGCGTACCGGGTTTGAATACTTTGGGTACATGGGAAGTGGTTAGTACCACAATGGGTTTGTCTCACTTGTTAGAGACTTAGATGTAATGTTATGTGCTTATGTGATAACATGTTTATGTGACTACTTGGGTATGGGATTTAATTTCTAGGATGTTGATTGGATCCTTGGGTTACCGTGAGTCTTGTTGAAAAAGCACTTGATCAATGCTGTTTCTAACCGGAACTCTAGGAACGCCTCGGGACTATCATTATCCGGAAATGAAATTCGTAAGTACTTATGTGATTATGTGCTTACGTGGAGTGAATTATAGTTGTCCATGCATTAGGACGCGAGTGTTATAGCTTTGGCACATTTATGAATGTGCTAACGTTCTTCGTTACCTTTATTAGGATGTCAGGACGAGAACGTGGTGGTAGGCGAGGTAGGCCTAGGAGGCAGGAGATGCCTATACCAGATGAAATTCTGGCACAGCAGGAGGGTGTTGGTCAGGCCAATGTGGTCGAGCCAGTAGGTCAGTAGGCTATGGGCGCCTTAGCCCGCGAGATAGCAGGAGCATTGAGGGAATCCATGGACATTCTCAGGGCTGAGAATCAGGTCCAGGCCCATGTTGCTGAGGCAAGACCTTTTTTTCTAAAGAGGGAGTTCTTCCGGTCTAACCCGGACGAGTTTGTGGGTGATCCGAAAGAGCCACTTAAGGCTGATGAGTGGCTCGAGCAGATGACGAAGACGTTTGAGATGCTTGGCATCAAAGATGGGGCTTTGAAGGTGACCTTGGCGTCTTTCCAGTTGAAGAGAGATGCGGGTTACTGGTGGAAGTTCATGAGGGGTCGTGTTGGTGGTACATGGGAGGCCTTTGTAGATGCTTTCCAAGAGAAGTTTTTGTCTCCAGCTGTTAGGGAGAAGTTGAGGGACTAGTTCTGTCAGCAAGTAGTTGAGTATGCCAGTGGCCGAGTTTGAGGCCGCATTTACTAGTTTATCCAGGTTTGCACCTGAGCTTGTGGTGTCTGAGGAACGCCGTTGTCTGGAATTTGAGAGGAAGTTGAGACATAGACTCAAGACTAGAGTTGCGGGGTCCATGGTTCGGGAGTATGAGCGTCTAGTGGATGCTGCGGCCTATATGGAGATTATTATGCAGGAGGAGGAGGAGAGGCAGAGGGGCTCCAAGAGGAGTCAGGATGGTCAAGGGGACGGTAGGAGGCAGAGGGGTTCTAACCCTCAGCAATCCCAGGGTGCATTTGCTAGATCGACCTTTCCAGTGCCGAGTACAGGCTCTGGGAGAGGCAGTCAGGGAGACGTTACTTGTTAAAAATGTGGTCAGTTAGGCCATAAGTCTCTAGCTTGCCCGCAGAGGGGAGGAGGTCAGAGAGCGGCTTCATCGTCGGCTCGACCTCAGAGCCAGAGTCAGGGCAGAGGCCAGCAGCTCTCTTGTTACCAGTGTGGTCAGGCGGGGCACCTGAAGAGGTATTGCCCGAAGTTGAGTAGCACATCGGGTGCGTCTGGTTTGAGGCAGACGCAGAGTTTTCAGCCAACACAGTCAGTTCAGGCCTCGAAGTCCAATCAGGGAGCTTCATCGTCCCAGTCTGTGCAGCAGTCTTTTGCTCCAAGAGGTGAGCAGGTAGACCAGAGACCTTCAGGATGCGTGTATGCTATTACTGCGCAGGATCTTGTACCGGCTCCATCTGTTATGAGAGGTACCTTTTTGTTTTGCAACTCGGTTGCCAATGTGTTGATTGATATGGGTGCATCACATTCCTTTATATCTATTGCATTTGCATCTATTTTGGGGTTGGAGTTGACACAGTTAGCTTCTCCTATTTGTGTTGTATCACCTGTCGGGGGCGAGTTGATTTTGAAACAAGGGTGTTGGGGCTGTGATATAGAGGTCGCCGACCGCCGGCTTACATTTTCTTTTGTAGTAATGGCTATGTCTGGTTTTGATGTTATTTTGGGTATGGACTGGTGTAGCCGTCCCCGAACGCCCCGGGAGGGTTACTCCCGTTCAGTTCGTTTTATGGGTCTACTACAGTTCAGGACTCAAATTGTCACGGTTCTTAATCTGAACCAAAGAGTCCAAATCTGGCAAATCGTTTTGAGAAAACAGATTTTGAAAGAAGTGCCAAACATGGACTGCTTTGCCAGATGCAGAGTCGCCACCTAAATATTTTTTAACGGGGAATTTAGGAAACCCTGACTCGGTGCCAAAGGCCACGTGTCCGTCATCACCAAAGTTGCCTCGGCTCGGGAGCTTGGGTACGATCGGGGAAGGTCAGCTATGAGCACCCCCTTTCGCCCGGTCCGAAGACCGGCCTCTACTAACCGTGATATCTTGTTTTGCAAACATTATATGTTCTTATTCCGGTTATTAGCCTAGAATTACTATGTTATGCGCACAGCAAACAAGTATAGACCAAATCGCCTAAATTGGAACAAAACTTTGCATGTTTGTTTTGAAAATAGTTTGCTACTCGCAAGTAGGCTAAAATGTAGGTTTTGCCATCCTCAAGTGGGCTTTAGAAAAGACGGTTTTGCCACTATCAAGTGGGCTTAAAACTCATAGTTTTAATGCATTATTCCAATTTAGGTAATTCAACCTCCATCCACAGGCATTCAAGTAGTTATATCACATAAGCAGCTAGCCTCATGGTAATCATGCTGTCATGTTAACATTCACACGCATGTGATATGCTGAAGCATAAAAACTCACCTAGTACTCCAAGCCAAAACAATAAACTAGTTAGCAAACATGCATGTCCTAGTTCATGTTAAGTGGCTAATGCAACACAAGCAAGGATGCAGTTAGAGTAGGCTCGGCTAACCCTAAAATGGCATGCGAGATGCTACAATTATCACATATTCAATTTGGAATTGAAAATACAATACAGTTTGTATGATGTACCGAGCCCAGTGCATGTAAGGCAAATGTATGGATGCACGCATGCATTGCATAAGGTATGCTAAAATAGACGTGCCCTAATCTACCATCGTAAACAGGTAAAATAAAAGGGAGAAAGAAGTGGAGGTTGGAAGACATACACACCACTCACACACGCTTATTACAAATACGCCCTCACTCGGAGAGACCAAAAGAATATACAGTCCCAAATAATGAATAAATAAATTATTACAAAATTTCTAATTACTTAGTAAATGAATGCAAAAAGAAAGGAGGCCACAACCCCCCCGGTCTCGGGATGCACGAATGATGCATGCTCGGATCCGACTCGCCCGGGAAACCCGCACCATACCACTGCCGCCTCTGTTCTTACTGCCCTGTCTCTCCGAAAATTGCCAAAGTCCCAAAACACCTTCCTTGCATGCTGCTGTACACCACCGGCTGGAGGAAGTGCCTGCCGGCCAGCTAAAATTTCCATCGGCTGCTTAAGAGGTTAGCGGCCACCCATATAGTGCCGGTCGGCACTCTATACTGCCGGTCGGCATAAAATTCCTGCAGAAGACAGTTTTGACAGCAACAGCAGACAGGCAGTGCATGGTATGGGATTTTGAGCATATGTAAGCATGGCCAATGCTTCCTATCATGCATGGGACTCAAGGAAGCATGACCCTTGGTTCTTGGGCCATCAATTATACATCTTGTGCATGATAGCCTAAGGAACCAAGATTGCATTTCAATGTCAATATGCATGCAACACACAAATGAGAACTAAGTCCCTATCGTGTCAAGATCAAGGGCCTTAGTGACCAAGGGTTGAGACAAGCTACATCACTTGTGGTATGAACTCCTCTCAACCCTTACACTTGGTTTGACACCCCAAACCAAGACATGGAATGCATGTATACAACATGGCTCAAACCACAAAATAAGGCCTAAAAGGGTGAGTTTGCACTCAAACCACAAAATGACCTTAATGAAAGTTCAAAAGCAAGAAAATATAAGACTTTTTTCAGTTATGCACAAAGCTCAAAACACAAAGCAAGATAGGTAAAAACTTGTTGCAAAAATGGGGAATCTAAAGTAAAGTGCTCACCTTTGAAGAACACTTGAAGAACAGATGGTGCAGCCCTCCTCTATTGATCAAAACTAGCCCAAAAACTCAACAAACAACCCTCCAAGCCTCCCAATCTCGAGCTAAGGTGTAATGGTGTGTGTATTGGTGTAAAAGTAAGGTAAAACCACACTTTAGGCCTAAAAAACACACACACAAGAGGAGAGAGAGGGAAAATGTAGAGAGAGAGAGAGATATATGGCAGATATATAGATACACAAGCTCTGGTTTTTGATCAAAAATGGCCAACCTCTCACAAAGGGAGAGAGGTGGTGTTTATATAGGCAAAAATCAAGGCTCAAGGCTTCTCCAAGAAGCCAACTAAAAGGGGGCAAAGGGTGCAAAAGGGTCTAGGCTTCTTGGAGAAGCTAAGACAGCTGTCCAAAATTTTTCTGTGCCTTTGATTTATTGCTTAAATCAGGACTTTCAAAATTTTGATGAAAACGACGAGGACGAAATTCCTCCGGTTTTGCAACGACTAATTGAATAAGAGAAAGAGAGGTTTGTTAAACCCTTAATGGATGAAATCACGACCGTGAACATTAGTACTGAGAAGGACCCGCGGCTGGTCCAGATCGGGTCCATGTCGTCTTCGGAGGAACGCGAGCGCTTAGTCGCTTTATTAAAAGATTTCAAAGATGTTTTCGCATGGTCCTACGAAGACATGCCTGGAATCGATCCTGAGATTGTACAGCACCGGATCCCTCTTGACCCCGAGGCCCGACCTGTCAAATAGAAACTCAGAAGGATCCGTCCTGATTGGGCCATTAAGATCAAGGAAGAGGTCACCAAGCAGATTGACGCAGGCTTCCTGCTGGTATCCGAATACCCGACTTGGTTGGCCAACATTGTTCCAGTGCCGAAGAAGGATGGCAGAATCCGGGTATGTGTGGACTTCAGGGATTTGAACAGAGCCAGTCTGAAGGATGACTTTCCTTTGCCGCATATCGATGAGTTGGTAGATTTCACAGCGGGGCATGCTTTGCTCTCGTTCATGGATGGCTTTTCAGGCTATAATCAGATAGTAATAGCACCCGAAGACCGGGAGAAGACTGCTTTTACCACCCCGTGGGGTACATACTGCTACAGAGTGATGCCATTTGGGTTGAAAAACGCTGGGGCTACATATCAACGGGCTGCAACCACAATACTACATGACATGATCCATAAAGAGGTTGAGGTGTACGTGGACGACATGATTGTCAAGTCCAAAGAAAGAGAGGGCCACTACACCGCCTTGCAAAAGTTTTTCCAAAGGATCAGGGAATTTCGGCTGCGGTTGAATCCTCAGAAGTGTACATTTGGTGTTACAGCGGGAAAAATGCTGGGATTTCTGATTACACAAAGGGGCATCGAAGTCGACCCTTCCAAAATCAAGGCCATCTTAGAAATGCCACCACCAATGACTGAAAAGGAGGTGCGAGGCTTTCTGGGTAAAGTGCAATTCATAAGGCGGTTTATCTCAAAGCTAACCTTAACTTGTGAACCACTTTTTGGTCTTCTGAAGAAAGGGAAGAAGTTCCATTGGGACGGCCGATGCCAAGCTGCATTTGAACGGATTAAAGAATATCTACAGAATCCGCCCGTGTTGTCACCACCAAAGCCGGGAAAACCGTTGATACTGTACCTGTCAGTAACTGAAACTACAATGGGCTGCATGCTCGCACAAGAGTCCGAAGATAAAGTGTAAATGGCCATCTACTATCTGAGCAAGAAGATGCTGGATTACGAGACCCGCTACGCTCCACTGGAAAAGGCTTGTTTGGCCTTGGTATGGGCTACCAGGAAGCTGCGGCACTACCTGTTAGCTCACTCTGTAATGCTGGTTTCGCGACTTGATCCCATCAAATATCTTTTCGAGAAACCAGCACTTACGGGTAGGCTAGCTCGTTGGCTGTTGTTGCTCTCCGAATTTGATCTCAAGTATGTCACGCGCAAGTCAGTAAAAGGGAGAGCGGTAGCGGAGTTCCTTGCCGACCACCCGGTTGAAGGGGATGAAGTGGTTGATTACCTGTTCCCAGATGAAGCCATTTTGCACATCGAAGACGAAACTTGGATGATGTACTTCGACGGAGCGTCAAATCAGTATGGGTATGGGATAGGGGTGTTGCTGATAGCGCCCGACGATTCCCGTATTCCTTTAGCATTCAAGCTCCGGTTCAAAGTCTCGAACAATGAGGCAGAATATGAGGCATGTATCGCCGGTCTGGAAGCAGCCCTGGAACTAGGGGCAAGGCGGTTGGACGTCATTGGGGATTCAAACCTTGTTGTATCTCAAGCAAAAGGAGATTGGAAAGTTAAGGAGGAAAAGATGATAATTTACCACCAGACCTTGGATTTGCTAAAGCCTCGATTTGAGAAGCTAAGTTTCACTCGCCTAGTAACAGAGAACAACAGGTTTGCAGATTCGCTAGCAACTCTATCTTCCATGATAGACATCCCATCTGGAGTCCGGATGCGCCCAGTCATTATTGACCAAAAATTTGCACCTGCCTACGAGTCAATCTCTGCCATAGATGAGGTGCAGGATAACAACCCTTGGTATTACGACATATGGAACTTCTTGGAGAAGGAGGCGTATCCACCAGGGGCAAATGCCAAAGATAAAAGGGCAATTAGGAGAATGGTTGTTCAGTTTATTATCTGCGGGGGTAAATTGTACAAGAGAGGTCATCTGGGAATGCACAAGCTGTGTGTGGAAGCCGAAGAGTCGAAGCGCCTGATGGAGGCCATCCATGGAGGAGAATGTGGGGCACATATGAATGGGGTAATGCTGGCACGGAAGATCCTCAGACAAGGCTACTACTGGTCTACCATGGAGGAAGATTGTATTGGTTTTGTTCAGCGATGCCACAAATGCCAGATTCACGCAAATTGCATGAACATCCCGCCGTCGAAGCTGTACAACATGACGTCGCCATGGCCATTTTCAGTTTGGGGGATTGATGTGATTGGAGCTGTTACTCCGAAGGGGTCGAATGGGCATGAGTTTATCTTGGTAGCAATAGATTACTTTAGTAAGTGGGTCGAGGCCCAATCTTATGCTGTGTTGAAGGCTTCGCATGTCGCAAAGTTCATCAGAAACAACATAATCTGCCGTTATGGGGTCCCAAACGAGATTGTTTCAGACAATGGTTCTCACTTCAAGAAGGAGGTGATTGATTTGTTGGAGAAATACAACGTGGCTTTTCATAAGTCGTCCACATATCGGCCGCAGACCAACGGAGCAGTTGAGGCCGCCAACAAGAACATTAAACATATACTACAGAAGATGGTAGAAACCTACCGGGACTGGCCGGATAAGCTGCCGTTTGCTCTGTGGGGCTACCGGACTTCAATCAGAACTTCTACCGGGGCGACTCCGTATTCCTTAGTCTATGGATGGAGGCCGTTCTACCAATCGAGATTGAGGTTCCATCTTTACGAGTATTGGTTGAGTGTCAAATAGCTGAGGCAGATTGGCAGCAGAGTAGATTCGAGGAACTCATGCTCTTTGATGAAAGGAGGCTGAAAGCACTGTACCATGTCCAAGGATATCAACGCAGAATCGCCCGGGCTTTTAACAAGAAGGTTAAGTCCAGGAATTTGAAGGAAGGAGATTTGGTGCTCAAGGACAACCGAGCTCCCATCCATGACCCAAGGGGCAAGTTCAGACCCAATTGGACTGGTCCCTATATCATCAAGTCTATCTGGTCAGGTGGAGCTGTGGTTCTGATGGACCTAGATGGCCTAGAGTTCTCCCAACCGATCAACATGGACAAGTTGAAGAAATATTACCCTTGAGTGGCTCGCTAGGCCGAAAACCCGAAAGGGCGACCTAGGCAAGATTCAGAGCACAAAAAAATTAGAAAATATAAAAACTGAGCTCGCAAGATTGAAAACCCGCAAAGGGCGGCCTTGGCAAAAGTTAGAGCGCAAAAGGAGAGTGAAAATACTTGAGCGAACCCAAGCCTGAACTACGTAAGGCTTGATTCCCATCTTTGGGATACGTAGGCAGCTTTGTCTTGGAGTTCAGCCATAAACTTTTCCCCGTTCAACTTTGTCCATTTGATCATCTCGGTTATCTTTGTCCATCAGCATTTATCGCATCTCCGGTACAGTGCTATTCAAACTAGGGGCAACTTTCCGTTGCCGTACAGTGCCGCGGTACCATTCAAACAAGGGGCAACTTTCCAGTTGCTAGGATCCGGGATTGTGCATCTCAGTGACAAATTTCAGGCATGTCCAGTTCTGATCCGTATCGAAAATAGTTTTGAAAATTTTTTATGAAGATGACTTTGTTCAAATAAATCTTTTTACAACTAAGACCATTTCTGGACCAAAACGGAAAATTTTCAGTACCACAACCTTCAATGTCATTGATTTCAAACAGAGTTCTCTTGCTCTTGCATACAATTGAAATTGCTTTTTATTACACTCAAAAGAAAACTTGAAAGTACTAATAAAGCAATAAATCCAGGGCATAGTCGAGTCAGGTGTCCCTGCGCCCTCTCCCAGAGCTAGTCGAAGCCTCTGACGCCAAGTTGGGCCCAATCTGTGCCTCCTCGTTAAGCCAATCCCAGCACTCATCAGACAAAGTACAACTGAAGGTGAGCGCAGGGGGCAGGAGCTCTCTCGTCCTCCACGCCGCGGCCTGCCGAACAAGATGTGTGCCTCGGGCCGGGAATGTAGCCGGATACTCTATCCCCTCCGGTGGACAGGTCTGATCATGGCCAAACTGGCGCTGGAACCGGAATGGGAAATAGAATACGCAGTGAGTCAAGCCAATCAGTCGAATCCCGGTCTGGTGAGACATATTGTAGCTCATTGCTGGGAGATTGAGCCAGGGGCATCGCCAAGCGATGCGGTCTGCGGACAAGCAGCACATCCAGTCAAACCACCAACCCTTATCAAGGGCGTCAACTAGGCGTTGCCTGAAGAAGTAACCACGAGCCGAGTAAATTGGGCAAGAGTCCACAACCTGCAGTTTATCCATCAACCATACCTGGGGAGGGATTGGAAGATGAGAGAATAAAGAATAGAGAGATGTACGATGAGAGAAAAAAGTGAGCAAAAAGGGGTTTTGTGAGAAAAACCGAGCTTGAGAGCCGAGTGATGTGAGCAAGTATATATGTGAGATTGGGTGGGAAACGTTACCTGCAGTAGTAATGGACTCCCCGCAAATCTGGTGGTCTCACGGCGATAAAAGGCGTCTAAACCCAGCAACGTCTCAGCCAGGATCATGGCAATGCAACTCTTGCCCTCCTTCAACCCTTGAGCAACCTCAATCAATCGGATGTTAGAACCTCCAGAGCCTGAGGCAAACAGATAATGGGATAACATGCACAAGCAGAGGGCATGCCGTCGAAAGCCCTGCCAATGATGGTCGTGTCGGTCGCCGGCACCCGAAAATCGATAGACTAAACTCGGAATATCCAGCATTCCGTTGCAAATCAGAGACCGAGCGTCGTACATAGTAAGCCCACACATCCGCCCCAAGGCTTGGGCATGGCCAAAATTGAGTTGAGGTAAGATTTCCTCGTCACGTCCGAACTCCATTAAGACTTGGAAATCCTCAAAAGTGGGGCACACCTCCTGCCCGCTGAAGCTAAAAACATGTGTTACCGGGTTCCAAAACCTTGCCGCAGCATGGAGGAACGGAAAATGTAGCGGGGTATGGCGCAGAGTGAATAGTGCGTTTATGCCAAAAGCCCGGAAATTCAGCTTTTCCGAGCCATCCAAGTTGTTAATCCAAGTTGCGAGATTTTGGGCAAGGAATTCTTCCATTGGGAGCAAATCAGTGTGGAAATGAGGGAAACCACGAAGCTGAGACCCTTTTGAAGAAGATAAGGTTGAGTGAAGGACAGATGTCAGCATTCTGCTGGTGCTGACAACTTAGTGCCGACCGACCAAGTACAGTGCCGACCGGCCATAAGTTTTGGCCGGTGAATCAATTTCTCGGCCGATGGCCGTTACCCATGGCCGATGGCATTCCTATGGGGCCGGTGGTTCTCCCCCTTGTCCCCTAAGCTGTCTACGCTAAGAAGTTGGGGAACCCCACCATTTCCAATACCTTCCAGTGATCAATTCTTACGAGGGCGCGCCCATTTGCTTATCGAGTTGTTGTATATTTGCTTATCGAGTTGTATTTCACTCTCCTTAAGTCTTTGTGTTGATTATCGAGTTGTACTCACACCAGCTTGGTCATAAAGAGTCCCTTTGTTTTGCTTATCGAGTTGTAATTGGTTCACTACCTGATTATTACGATGCGATGCTTCGTTTTCAAAACATAGTGTTCATTTCAGTCACATTGATTGTGCGATGCCTTGCGATACGATGCATAGGATGTACAATTGAAACACCTTTTGAACAAATAGCTGTTTCATCTCCGTCATGAATTTCTAAAAAAAAAAAGAAGAAAAATACGCGTTTTCGAAAAAAAATAGAACCTGCTTGAGGCAGTGCAATGTGCTTAAACTCCTAATAAAAAGGAAAGTAAAGCAGGAAAATAACGGGGCAACAGAGTATCGGGATTGATACCAGTAACCTCCCCTTTCGGTCGATGTACCTTCCGCGCCCTTATTCGGGTCAATTGTGTGGTTTGGCATCTTCATTACTCAAGGCAGTACAAGAAACTACACTTTCAGAATGCAAGCGGACCTTCGAGTTGACCTCAGGCCATGACTTTTGTGAGCGATGCTCGGTACATGTGAAGGACGCTCATTCCCGTATCCTTTTATGTCTTGTGAATTCCATGAATCATTTCAAACATACTGTGTTGCAGTACGTCGCATTTCAGCATCATGTTTTACCATGTTCAATTTCAATTACCTTTTATACACATTGCATTGCATGCGTGCTCTGCTTTACTTACATGTGTTCAATTACCTTTTTTACACATTGCATTGCATGCGTGCTCTGCTTTACTTATATGTGTTCAATTACCCCTTATACACATTGCATTGCATGCGTGCTCTGCTTTACTTACATGTGTTCAATTACCTTTTTTACACATTGCATTGCATACGTGCTCTGCTTTACTTACATGTGTTCAATTACCCCTTATACACATTGCATTGCATGCGTACTATGCTTTACTTACATGTGTTCAATTACCTTTTTTTTTACACATTGCATTGCATGCGTGCTCTGCTTTACTTACATGTGTTCAATTACCCCTTATACACATTGCATTGCATGCGTGCTCTGCTTTACTTACATGTGTTCAATTACCTTTTTTACACATTGCATTGCATGCGTACTCTGCTTTACTTACATGTGTTCAATTACCTTTTTTTTTACACATTGCATTGCATGCGTGCTCTGCTTTACTTACATGTGTTCAATTACCTTTTATACACATTGCATTGCATGCGTGCCCTGTTTTACTTACATGTGTTCAATTACCTTTTTCTTACACATTGCTTGCATGCGTGCATTGCTTTACTTACATGTGTTCAATTACCTTTTTATACACATTGCGTGCACGTGTGCATTGTTTTACTTATATGTGTCAAGTTCCTCTACATACACATTGCGTGCATGCGTGCATTGCTTTACTCACATGTGTTCAAACCTACTACCTTGCTATACACATTGCTTGCATGCGTGCATCCCTTTACTCACACGTGTTCAATCCTACCATTGCTCTATGCACAACTTGCGTTGTCACGCGTTTTCAATTGCATTGTCATGCATGTTGCTAACGATATTAGGCCTGTTAAGGTTGTTTTCTTTTCAAGCACGATATTGTATGTACGGCTCATTTGAGGCCGGTGCAACCGGACGAGCCGCACAGGTATTGTATCTCCCGAGTGAGACGTATTGAGAATTGCATAATTCTCTTACACCCTTTCTGCATTGTAGTGTAGTTTGGCATATCTAGCTTAAAACTGTTGCATGTGTGCTTCATTACAGCTTTCTTCGCATGATCATAAGTTATGCTCGGCTTCTCGCATTTGTCTTGCATTTTGCCCCTGCCTTCGGGCGCATACCTTGTTTGTCTTGCATGATTGTCCTAGTCTTCGGCCTTGTCAAAAATGGGTCGTCTCTGGGCTTTGACATTCACTCCCGTCATTGTTATGACTTTCAAGTTCTGTCAAAGAGGGGCAACTGTAGACACCCCATTTTTGACCGTCCTCAAGACTTGGACGTCACCGTTTGAACATTCGGTGATTATCTATTATTTGTGTTCGTTTTGAGTTCTCGGAGGTCCCGGCTGCGCGTCGCGCCTCAGGACCTCTCAACCGACTTGTTCTGTGCTTGGTTTTACACCAAGACTTGTGTGTTTTTGCATTTGAGGGTAGGGAGAGGCTTGTTAGCCACCACTGAAGCCCACCGGCTGCCTCCACACCACACCGGCACTCTTTTTTGGCCATCGGCACTTTTTTCTCAAACACTTTGGCCGGCCGGCACTGTATGTTGCCGACCGGCACTTTTTTGTGCCGGTGACTGTTTTGGCCGGTTGGCATGCACCCTTTGAACCCCTGGGACATGGTGCATGCCAGCTGTGCCAGCTGGAATCCACCATCACACTCCCCCGTGCACAGGTGTGACCATTTGGCACCCTTTGCACCCATGAACCTCCTAAGCTTCTAGAAGCTTGACCCTTTGGCCAAAGCTTCTTGGAGAAGCTTGGCCAGCTGTCTTGGCTTCTCCAAGAAGCCAAGACCCCTTTGCACCTCTTGACTCTTTTCCTTTGCTTAGCCACTAAGCTTCTTGGCCTATATAAGCACCATTCCTCTCCCTTTGAGAGAGGTTAGCCATTTCCAACACAAAAACCAGAGCTTATATCTATACATCTCTGATATATATCTATCTATATCTATATCTTCCCTTCCCTCATCCATTGTGTGGTTTTCTTGGCCTAAATAGTGTGTTTTACCTTACTTTTGCACCATTACACACACTATTACACCTAGCTCCGAGATTGAGGGACTTGGAGGGTTGTTTGTTGTGATTTTGGACTGATTTTGATCACTAGAGGAGGGCTGCTCCACCTGTTCTTCAAAGGATCTTCAAGGGTGAGCTTGTTACTTTAGTTTCCCCATTCTTGCAACTAGTTTCTACCCCTCTAACTTTGTGTTTTGAGCTTTGTCTATAACATAAAAAAATCTTGTTTTTACTTGCTCAAGAACATTCATTAAGGTCACTTTTTGGTTTGAGTGAAAACTCACCTTCTTAGGCCTTGTTTTGGTCCTTTTAGTGTCTTTTCTTGAAGCTTTGCTTACTTGGTATTTTTGGTCTTCTCACCACTGAAAACCATTGGGTTTTCAGTGGTGAGAAAGGTATTTTCTAGTCATGAATAGGGGAGGGACACCCCTCTCCCCTTTGTCCCTCTTTGGTCTTTACTTTGGCTCACATGGTAGCATGCATTTTTAGTCTTATATGCCTTCATTTCAGAGCTTATTTGGGTGTTTGGGATCATATGTCATCTCTGTTTTTGGTTGGTTTTGTGGTCCTTAGCATGCTTCTTATACTTGCTTTGTAATGCACTAGTTTGCCTAGAAATGAGCCATGAGTTTAGGCCATGTTTCTTGCATGTATGAGCCTCACTCCATGAAGATTACTAGCATCATTTTGCCATGTCTAGGGGCTGTGAGCCACTGCTTTTGTCATCTTTGGCATGCTTGACATGTTTGTTTTGCATGATGGCTTGTTAGCCTTGAGCATATGATTCATGAACATGCATTGGTTAGGCCATTTTAGTGATTTGGAATCATCTAATATGCTATTTCAGTCCTTATGCCATGCTTATATGCCTCCATGTATCACCTCTTCCATGTCTTGGAATGTTGGTCTCTTATGCTTTAAAAAGGGTGTTGTGCATGCTTGCATGTTTAGAGCTTTTGGGATGCCATGTGTGTGAGTTTTGGGTGTATTTTTGCATGCTAAGTATCTGTTTTTGGGTGTCCAACATATGCCATGAGTGGCCATGTTAATGGTAGTGAGGAGTGCTCCCTTTGTGCCTCAACCTTAGGCCCTTTGACTTGCATGTTTGCATGAGTATTGGTCACCATTTTGGGTATGTTTTGCCACTGTTTTGGGTTGGTTTGAGGGCTGCCCCCATTGTGGTCTAGTCCACCATCACATGCTTGCCTCTTGTCTATTGCTTAATTGATTCATTAAGTGTTGTAGTATGTTGGTCTTATCGCTTGATTGGTCCCTATTTGCATGACATTCGCATCTTGTATGCTCTAGCATTTTGCATGCTTGACATGGTAGTTACATGACATTTGGTGTGCTTACATCCTAATTCTCATGTTGCATCATTTGAGCTATGTTGCATACATTTCATGGCTTGGTTTGGGGTTGTCAAGCCAAGCATAAGAGTTGAGGGAAGTTCACACTACAAGTGGTGCAACTTGTTTCAACTCTTGGTCACCGAGGCCCTTGACCAACACATGATAAGGTCTTGGATTTCATTTGTGTGTCGCATGCATTTTGACATTGAATTGCAATCTTGGTTCTTTAGGCTATCATGCACCTAGGTGCATAATTGATGGCCCAAGAACCAAGGGTCATGCTTCCTTGAGTCCCATACATGATAGGGAGCATTGACCATGCTTACATTTGCTCTAAAATCCATATCATGCACTGTCTGCCTGTTGTTGCTGTCAAACTGTCCTCTGCAGGAACTTTCTGCCGACCGGCATTGTGGAGTGCCGACCGGCACTGTATGGATGGCCGGTAACCCCATTGACAGCCGATGGAATTTTCCCATGGCCGGTGGACATTTCATCCAGCCGATGATGATCAGCAGCATGTAAGAAAGGCATTCTGAGACTTTGGCAATTTTTGGAGAGCCAGGGCAGTAAAAAAAACAGAGGCAGCAGTGTTATGGTGCGGGTTTCCGGGCGAGTCGGATTCGAGCATGCATCATTCGCGCATACCGAGGCAGGGCTACGACCTTTTCTATGCTGCATTTAAATTATTAATTAAATTAGAATTTCTGTAATAATTAATTTATTCTGTATTTGGACTGTATTATTTTGGGACTGTATTATTCTTTCGGGTCCCTCTGTGTGAGGGCATATTTGTAATAAGTGTGGGTGAGTGTGTGTATGTCTTCCAACCCCCATTTCTTTCTTCCCTTTTATTTACCTGCTTATGATGGTAGATTAGGGCATATTTAAAATTAGCATACCTTATGCAATGCATGCGTGCATCCATGCATTTGTTGACATGCATCGGGCTCGGTACATCATACAAACTGCATTGTATTTCAATTCCAAATTGAATACGTGTTATTTGTAGCATTCCACGTGCCATGTTTAGGATAGCCGAGCCTGTCTAGATTGCATCTTTGCATGTGTTGCATTAGCCATTTAACATGAACTAGGATCATGCATATGATTACTAACTGATTTCTGTTTTGGCTCGGAGTACTAGGTGAGCTCTTATGCTTTAGCATATCACATGTGTGTGATTGTTGCCATGATAGCATGATTACCATGAGGCTAGCTGCTTATGTGATATAACTGCTTGAATGCCTGTGGATGGAGGTTGAATTACCTAAATTGGGACAATGCATTAAAAGCTGTGAGTTTTAAAGCCCACTGGATAGTGGCAAAACTGCCTTTTCTAAAAGCCCACTTGAGGGTGGCAAAAACTGCATTTTAACCTACTTACGAGTAGCAAACCATTTTCAAAACAAACATGCAATGTTTTGTTCCAATTTAGGCGATTTGGTCTATACTTGTTTGCTATGCGCATAACATAGTAATTCTAGGCTAATAATCGGAATAAGAACATGTAATGTTTTCAAAATCAGATATCACGGTTAGTAGAGGCCGGTCTTCGGATCGGGCGAGAGGGGGTGCTCATAGCTGACCTTCCCCGATCGTACCCAAGCTCCCGAGCCAAGATCACTTTGGTGATGATGGACACGTGGCCTTCGGCACCGAGTCAGGGTTTCCTAAATTTCTCCCATTTTAAAATATTTAGGTGGCGACTCTGTAATCTGGCAAAGCAGTCCTTGTTTGGCACTTCTTTCAAAAATTTGTTTTCTCAAAACGATTTGCCGGATTTGGACTCTTTGGTTCAAGATTAAGAACCGTGACATTTGAGTCCTTTGAACTGTAGTGACCCAATATCGAACCAGAACGGGGGGGGGGGGGGGAGTCACACCCTCCCCGGGATGCGTTCGGGGATGTCTACAACATGTAAGTAAAGCAATGCACACATGCACGCAATGTGTATAAAAAGAAACTTGAACATATGTAAGTAAAGCAATGCACGCATGCACGCAATGTGTATAGAAAGAAACTTGAACACATGTAAGTAAAGCAATGCACGCATGCACGCAATGTGTATAAAAAGGAATTCGAACACATGTAAGTAAAGCAATGCACACATGCACGCAATGTGTATAAAAAGAAACTTGAACACATGTAAGTAAAGCAATGTACGCATGCACGCATGCACGCAATGTGTATAAAAAAGGGGACTTGAACACATGTAAGTAAAGCAATGCACGCATGCACGCAATGTGTATATAAAGGAACTTGAAATCGAACATGGTAAAACATGATGCTGAAATGCAACATACTGCAACACAGTATGATTGAAATGATTTATGGAATTCTCAAGATATAAAAGGATACGGGAAGGAGCGTCCTTCGTATGTACCGAGCGTCACTCATAAAAGTCATGGCCTGAGGTGAACTTGAAGGTCCATTTGCACTCTGATAGTGCATTTTCTTGTATTGCCTTGAGTGATGAAGGTGCCAAACCACACAATTGACCCGAACAAGGGTGCGAAAGGCACAATGACTATAAGGGGAGGTTACTGGTATCAATCCCGGTACTCTGCTACCCTGTTATTTTCCTGTTTTACTTTCCTTTTTAATTAGGAGTTTAAGCACATTGCACTGCCTTAGGCAGGTCCTGTCGTTTTTTTTTTTTTGGAAATGCATGACAGAAATGAAACAGCTATTTGTTCAAAAGGTGTTGCATTTGTACGTTCTATGCATCGCCTCGCAAGGCATCACATAACAATGTGAATCAGATTGACATTGTATTTTGAAAACGAAGCATCGCATCGTAATAATCAGGTAGTGAACCAATTATAACTCGATAAGCAAAGCAAAGGATCTCGTTTCAGCCAGGTGCAAGTACAACTCGACAAACAGCACAAAGACTAAAAGAGAGTGAAATACAACTCGATAAGCAAATATACAACAACTCGATAAGCAAATGGGCGCGCCCTCGTGAGAATTGATCACTGGAGGGTATTGGAGGGTGGTGGGATTCTTTAATACTTAGCATGGAAAGCTCAGGGGACAAGGGGGAGAACCACCGGCCCAGCTAAAAGTACACCAGCCGTGAGCAAAGGCCATCGGCCGAAAAAGTGATCCATCGGCCAAAACAGGTGGCCGGTCGGCAATCTATTTGGCCGGTCGGCAACGAATGGGAGGAACCAGCAGAATGCTGACACCTGTCCTCCATTCAACCTTATCTCCTACAAAAGACCCCAGCTTCGTAGTTTTCTTCATTTCCACTCTGATTTACTCCAAATGGAAGAATTTCTTGCCCAAAATCTCGCAACTTGGATTAACAACTTGGATGGCTCGGAAAAGCTGAATTTCCAGGCCTTCGGCATAAACGCATTATTCACTTTGCGTCGTACCCCGCTGCATTTTCCATTTCTTCATGCCGCGGCAAGGTTTTGGAATCCGGTGACACACGTCTTCAGCTTTAGCGGGCAAGAGGCGTGTCCTACCTTCGAAGATTTCCAAGCTCTAATGGAAACTGAGCGTGATGAAGAAATTTTGCCCCAACTTCGTTTTGGCCATGCCCAAGTCTTAGGGCAAATGTGTGGGCTCTCTATACCCGACGCTCGTTCTCTGGTTTGTGATGGGATGCTGGATATTCCAAGCTTGGTTTGCCGTTTTTCTGAGACTGGTGATCGCGGTGACCGTCACTGGCAAGGCTTCCGGCGACACGCCCTCTGTTTGTGCATGCTATCTCATTTTCTGTTTGTCTCAGGTTCCGGAGGGTCTAGTGTCCGGTTGATTGAGGTTGCCCAAGGCTTGAAGGAGGGCAAAAGCTGCATCGCCATGATTCTGGCTGAGACGTTGCTAGGCTTAGACGCCTTTTATCGTCGAGAGACGACCAGATTAGCAGGGAGTCCACTATTACTGCAGGTAATGTTTCCCACCCAATCTCACATATATGTTTGCTCACATCACTTGGCCCTCAGGCTCGGTTTTTCTCACAAAAACCCTTTTCTTACTTTTCCCTCTCATCGTACATCTCTCTATTCTTTATTCTCTCATTTTTCATCCCTCCCCAGGTGTGGTTGATGGATAAACTACAGGTTGTGGACTCTTGCCCCGCTTACTCAGCTCGCGGTTACTTCTTCAGGCGGCGCCTAGTTGACGCCCTTGATGAGGGTTGGTGGTTCGAATGGATATGCAGCTTGTCCGCAGACCGCATTGCTTGGCGGTGCCCCTGGCTCAATCTCCCGGTAATGAGCTACAGCATGACCCGTCAACCCGGGATCCAATTGGTTGGTTTGACTCACTGTGTCTTCTACTTTCCATTCCGCATCCTGCGCCAATTCGGTCATGATCAGACTTGTCCGCCGGAAGGGATAGAGTACCCGGCCACATTCCCGATTCGAGGAGCACAGCTGGCCCGATATGCCACAGCATGGAGGACGAGAGAACTCCTGGCCCCCGCTCCTACTTTCAGTTGCACTTTGTCTGATGAGTGCTTGGATTGGCTTAATGAAGAGGCACAGGAAGGGCCCATTGTGGCATCAGAGGCTTCGACTAGCTCTGGGAGGGGGCGCAGGAGCACCTGACTTGACTATGCCCCGGATTTATTACTTTATTAGTACTTTCAAGTTTTCTTTGTGAGTGTAATAAAAAGCAACTTCAATCGTAGGTAAGAGCAAGAGAACTCTGTATTGAAATCAATGAAATTGAAGGTTGTGGTACTGAAAATTTTCCGTTTTGGTCCAGAAATGGTCTTAGTTGTAAAAAGATTTATTTGAACGAAATCACCTTTATTAAAATTTTTCAAAACTATTTTCGGTATGGATCAGAACTGGACACGCCTGAGATCTGTCACTGAGATGCACAACCCCGGATCCTAGCAACTGGAAAGTTGCCCCTTGTTTGAATGGTACCACGGCACTGTACAGCAACGGAAAGTTGCCCCTAGTCTGAATGGCACTGTACCGGAGATTGCGATAAACACTGATGGGCAAAGATGACCGAGATGATCAAATGGACAAAGTTGATCGGGGAAAAGTTTTATGGTTGAACTTCGGGATGAAGCTGCCTACGTATCCCAAAGATGGGAATCAAGCCTTACGTAGTTCAGGCTTGGGTTCACTCGAGTATTTTCACTCTCCTTTTGCGCTCTAACTTTTGCCAAGGCCGCCCTTTGCGGGTTTTCAACCTTGCGAGCTCAGTTTTTATATTTTATATTTTTTTTTTTGTGCTCTGAATTTTGCCTAGGTCGCCCTTTCGGGTTTTCGGCCTAGCGAGCCTCTCAGGGGTAATATTTCTTCAACTTGTCCATGTTGATCGGTTGGGAGAACTCTAGGCCATCTAGGTCCATCAGAACCACAGCTCCACCTGACCAGATAGACTTGATAATATAGGGACCAGTCCAATTGGGCTTGAACTTGCCCCTTGGGTCGTGGATGGGAGCTCGGTTGTCTTTGAGTACCAAATCTCCTTCCTTCAAATTCCTGGACTTAACCTTCTTGTTAAAAGCCCGGGCAATTCTGCGTTGATATCCTTGGACATGGTATAGTGCTTTTAATCTCCTCGCATCAAAGAGCATGAGTTCCTTGAATCTGCTCTGCTGCCAATCTGCCTCGGCTATTTGACACTCAGCCAATACTCGTAAAGACGAAACCTCAATCTCTATAGGTAGAACGGCCTCCATCCCATAAACCAAGGAATACGGAGTCGCTCCGGTAGAAGTTCTGATTGAAGTTCGGTAGCCCCACAGAGCAAATGGCAACTTATCTGGCCAATCCCGGTTGGTTTCCACCATCTTCTGCAATATGTGTTTGATGTTCTTGTTGGCGGCCTCAACTGCTCCGTTGGTCTGCGGCCGATATGTGGACGACTTATGAAAGCCACATTGTATTTCCCCAACAAATCAATCACCTCCTTCTTGAAGTGGAACCATTGTCTGAAATGATCTCGTTCGAGACTCCATAACGGCAGATGATGTTGTTTCTGATGAACTTTACGACGTGCGAAGCCTTCAACACCGCATAAGATTGGGCCTCGACCCACTTCGTAAAGTAATCTATTGCTACCAAGATAAACTCATGCCCATTCGACCCCTTCGGGGTAACAGCCCCAATCACATCAATTCCCCAAACTGAAAATGGCCATGGCGACGTCATGTTGTACAGCTTTGACGGCGGGATGTTCATGCGATTTGCATGGATCTGGCATTTGTGGCATTGTCGAACAAAGCTGATACAATCTTCCTCCATGGTAGACCAGTAGTAACCCCGTCTGAGGATCTTCCGTGCCAGCATTACCCCATTCATATGTGCCCCACATTCTCCTCCATGGATGGCCTCCATCAGGCGCTTCGATTCTTCAGCTTCTGCACACAGCTTGTGCATTCCCAGATGACCTCTCTTGTACAATTTACCCCCGCAGATGATAAACTGAACAGCCATTCTTCTGATTGCCCTTTTGTCCTTGGCATTTGCCCCCTGGTGGGTACGCCTCCCTTTCCAAGAAGTTCCATATGTCGTAATACCGAGGGTTGTTGTCCTGCACTTCATCTATGTCAGAGATTGACTCGTAGGC